>JACYXH010000519.1:0-132782 GCA_026745465.1 Lota lota
AGACAGGGACTGGAGGAAAGGGTATAGGGCATCAGCAATAATGGGAGTGGCAAGCACAGGAGACTTAGTAGTTTAATAGAGCAAATGGAAAGCCTGAATAAATAATATATATACAATGAGAAAAACCTGGAAGCATATAAGGACATCTCTTAAAACACCCAGGTCTATATTAAAGAGTTGAGGAGCTCAAGGTCTTGAAATGGAGCCAGCATTGAACGTCTGAACCGACAGGCAAATTAATACTAACCTCCACAGACGTGTAATGAGTGTCAGGCAGTCATAGTCAAGCTTTGCCGTGAAAAGAGATTTTATTTGTGGCGTACAGGATGTGCTCAACCTCTCCTAATAAGACAAGGAACGAGGAGGGAGCGGCACTGGAGAACATACGTGTGTGTGTGTGTGTGTGTGTGTGTGTGTGCATGTGTGTGTGAAACCTTTCTGTGGCAAAAAGACAACCACACATAAACACAGCAGCCTTCATGAAAACATAAACTCATAAACTCAGCTTGGCTCAGTGCACCTTACCATCTACACACACAACCCCGCACTCATGCACACACACACACACACACACACACACACACACAACCACAAATGTGCACGCAAGCACACACACATAGCCTTGGATGGTGAATATCAACAAGACCCAATCCTGTCAGCAACAGAGACACAAAGAGAAAATCCCAGTGAAAGAAAACAAGCTGGAGAGAAAGAAAAACACAAACAAACTGCAAAACATGGGATGGGCTCTGTCAGCTCCGTGAGACTTAAGACAGATAATTGACTCACACTCCCTCTGGACAAGCAGGGGTTGTATTGGACGTCAGACAAGGAATGCCTCTTTAGAGAGCTTAATGTCAGCCTTGTTTTCAGCAACAAATGGCAGGGTGGCTGCTATGTACCAAGGGCAGAATATAAATGGCATACTTTCCTAGCACAGTGAAAATACACACACACACACACACACACACACACACACACACGCACACACACACACACACACACACACACACACACACACACACACACACACACACACACACACACACACACACAAACACGAGGGGGGAATAAAGAAGTAGCAGTAATGAGAGTACTGAGTGATGCTATGACCTGGCTAATAGTGTGTGGTACAAAAAAACATTTGTGTGAGGAAAGGCAGCCAGCCACTGCTTTCAAATATAGCTTGACACACATATGATGCCCTATAAGGCATTATTTTTTCTTGTCAAGCAATGCAGCAAAATGTACACGGAAGAACAATGAAAACGGAAAATGCGACACTAGCAATGTTAAACCACACAGTGTGCACTTTTTTCAAGGACTTGTTTTCCTAATTTTCCTACAAGCTAATTAACCAAACAAGCAAACCAACAGACCAAGAACCAAACAATAAGCCGTGTATAATGGGGGTCACCGATTAGGGTTTTTCCTCGGTGTACTGACAACAATTGAATTCATACAAGCACACATAGAAATCCCTTAAATGCCACTCAAATGCACATAGCAGTCGCTATGTTTGCATAAGGAATATACTGGATATACCTAGAGAGACTTGAGTGAGAGACTGCATCAAACACTCAAATGGATCATTTCCACTCATTCGAGCTTTTGTCTAGAATGCCCCGTATATAATTTTCCTGTGAACTGCAACCGTTGTATTTCTGTTATCCGTGAGATATTCTTTAAACCAAAGTGGCCTCGTCTGTTGCTGCAGCTTATATAGTAGAAACGGATCGAGCGCATTCCAGAACATGACTAACATATGTTAACGGTAAGAAGAGTTAAGTAGAAGCAGTGATGACGAGCTATCGTCACGTATATGAGTAGGGCAGGGGAATAGTTAGCTGGGGCTCAATTTGGTTCTCTGAACTGAAACACAGCCTCGCTCCCTTCTCCGTCACCGATACGACCTTCCTCTTAAAGGGCAAGCTTTGGGAGTTAGGAAAGCTTATGAGATTTGGCTGTAAATTGATGGCAGTTGAGTTGATCCCATAATGTGGATTTGCGCCAATGCAGAGAGTTCATGAGCCAAACCCGACGGGCTAGCCGATGAACGTCACCCAATGGAGAGTGGGAGAACAGACCTTCGACAATGCAAGTGTAATTCTACTGAAACCTCAGATATGAAACTTTTCATAACTATGGTCGTTTGTTTTTGGGAATAGTCTCAGAGACGGTTTAGTTGTCGGATTGTATTGGGGCTTCACGGAAGATCTAGACAATGATCCATCAGCCACTGTGAAGGGTGTTTTATACCTACCTAGACGGAGTCAAACAACCTTATTATTAATGCAATATGCCACGTTTCCAAGTGAAACACTATAAAAAGGGCTTGATTGAGTGTAAATGGAATCAGGGAGACTTGTGTGTATTGATTCTTCACGATTTGATTTGCAATCGGAGTAATTGGAAGACGTCCCGACAGTGCTATAAATATTATAAATAGGGCCTTTCAGTTTCAACTCTTAGCTTCCATTTCTACCTTTCTCAAATTTGATTAAATCACAATGTTCATGTTGTGTGTGTGTGTGTGTTTTATGAGCATGGAGTGTTACCTTTCCAAATAAACTAAAAACAACAACAACAGACAACATAGACTAGACAACAATACACTCACACAGCACTTACATATAAGCATGGCCCTATTGTAAAGAACCAAGACACACACACACACACACACACACACACACACACACACACACACACACACACACACACACACACACACACACACACACACACAGGACGGCTACAATATTCCCCAGCTGTCATGGGAGCCAGCTGCATTAAAGGTTCAATGACGGCTTTATTAAAGGTGAGGGTCTGGAGTCTTAACCAATTATAAGCTTGAATAAATGTCACGCTAATTATTTCCAGAAAGCCGTGAAATTGTAGTCGATTCCGCGTGAATAATCGACCTTATAACACAGCTGTGGAGCTCAGCGTGTGAGATTCATTTGGAATTATGTGTTGTGTCCATGTGTCTGGATGTGTGTGTGTGTGTGTGTGTGTGTGTGTGTGAGAGAGACGGAGAGGGGGCCAGAGACAAAGATTGTAGGTGTGTGTGTGTGTGTGTGTGAGTGCATGTGTGTGTAATCGTGTTCATCTGCATCTCTGTGTGAAGCCGTTACAATGATCCAAGCCAATTCGGGCCCCATTTAAAAATGGCTTAATAGAGTTTTTATCAAAGTGTAACAATTTCATTTAAGCTCTCACCGCAGTGGCTTCATTTAATCAGCGCGCCGAAGCTCTGCGCTGTGGCCTTCTGCCAGACGAAGCAAGCAACACATCGCTCTCGGTGGTTAAGCCGTCGACCAAAGGCCAAGTATTCAATGAGAATGGGGGGAGACTCTTCTCTTCCTCCTCTAACCTCGACTCAACCTCTCTGCTAATCCTTCCTCTCCACTCCATTCTGAGCTAATTATATTTGGCTATAGCTATCGCTTGCTAGATGAAGGAAACCGAGAATCTCACAACAATGAACGGTGAGAGACAAACTGAAGAGGTGCACTGCACGCAAAGGAAATATGAAAGGGACCGGAATAGAGAAAGCAACCGGATAACCCAGGAATGTAGACAAACTACAAAGCAGTCAGTCAGTCAATCAGTCCGACAGACAGAGACACAGTCAGAAGGAAAGCAAAATGTGCGCTAAAGCTTTCAGTATTAAACAAGAGGCAGGATCGATAGCGGTGATCCAACTGAACATCTTCTAACTCATTTATGAGGCAACCCGGACCGCCAGCTGCTGATCAATAGATAATGAGAGCTGAAGCATGGAGTGTGTGTGTATATGAATGTGTGTGTCTGGAATAAGAGGCTAACCATTGATCTGTTTGGACTTGGCTACCCATGGCACTGTCAGGAGTAGGATTCCCAGGAAACAACAAATTCAGACAGACAGATCCACAGATATGAGCAGAAATTAACAGGCAGGGATGAAGAGGCAGGCCAAAAAACAATACTTGTTTGTATTTATGTTCGAAATAAAGAAAAAAGAGGCTGTTGAAGGCATTTATTAATGCCACTTGTGGTGTCCAAAGTATTCTTATATATTAAACAGCTGCCAAGAGAATGCAATGCACTCACCAGGTACACAAAAAGGTACATTTAGATGAAATTACAGGACAGAGGAGGATAGAGTATATCTTACTTGAGTACCAAGGCTCATCTACAAATTAAACAAGTAATTAGCACACGACAAAATATAGTCAAATGGTTATCTGATCGAATCAAATCTGATTAGATTTGACTGTGAAACAAAATAGGTTAGTAAAATATTGGATAAACCTGGCATACTTGGCACAGTTGAACAGCTGATAAGGCAGTGGCAATTAACTATCAAGGTCAATTCTACCTTCATGATGTCTACTTTAACTTAGTTCTGACCACTAGAATTCAGCAGAGCCTTACCTCACGGTCAGATGAAAGCAGGGCTGCCTCCAACTAAGAATTTGTTAGTCTACTAAACGTAATCCATCCTAAAAAGTCGTTGACTATAGTAGTACATCTTTCTTTTTCCATATTTAAGAAATGTCATAAGTCACAAGTGTGGTGGGAAATCACCATCACATATCATTTGTTTCTACATTTAATTATCGTTATTATTAGGGATGCAAGAAATACCAAAAAGGTTTGCATCAATTTACACATATCGAAAGTCCGTTTTAGTGTGTCTTTATACAGTCTATGTGCGTTATAACGACACCAGAGGTTTGTTTTTACCTGCTTTTTACTGTGGTAGAGTTAGCAGGATACACTTCTAAACTGAGATTTGAATGTTATATCCATTGGGAACATTTTGAAACACGAAGGCAGATATGCTGTTTGAGGCAGGGTACTTTGTAATTCGCCTATTGGGTAGAAATATTGACCAAACGATGGTTCTGTGGAGAGGAGTGCTTCTGCCACCCCCATAGCACTATGCTGCTATACATTCGACTTTCAGTCTTGATGTTGGGGCGTTTCTGGCAAGCGGACATTATTGTAAAAGTTGTCGAACGCGGGGGAATTCCAGCCACCCGGGCCAGCCAGTAAACATTAGCGAACTAACCTATTTTAGTTTCAACAAAGATGAAACCTGGGGAGACTATAATAACCATGCAAGCACGTGCTTATCGTAAACAAAAACTTTGACTACTCGACTAACACAAACCTTAGTCGGTCAAGAGCCCCATGACTAATTAGTCTAGTCGACTATGACGGCTCAGCCCTAGATGAAAGTATTTTCAGGCATCATTTCAGTCCATGGTAAAATGAACAGGGAAGCGAGGGAAGAAAGAGGAAGGTTTTTCACTTTTCCTCTCTTACTTCATTAAGTATTGTTAGACTTTTGGTAACATCAAACATTCTCAAGAGTTTATGAACACAGCAACATATTTGCCGTCTTCACATACATTTTCATATTTGCTAATATGTTCTTGCATATGCAAGGTGCAAGAAGATTTCTAGTTGCTAAAATATAAACGTTTCTCTAGAGCACCATTTTAGATAAATGTGACAATATCAAAGATTTTCATATGCCTTAGAATAATGTCCATTATTTCTCCATCCAATCCAGGGATGCAATTTGAAGATTCTTTTTATTATCAATTATTGTCAATAGCAATGAATGGATTAAGTCAAATTACATTTTGTTGCAATGTGACACAAAAATAAAATGTCTTACTGTGGGCGTGGTAAATTGGATCAACAATGAACATTCATTTTATTAAACCATAACGTGAAAGCAATAAGCACAGCCCAATATTGGTTTTTGATAGCTGCTCAATTTATCATAAACAACATGGCTTAGAGAATGCCCCTTATGCTTGCTGGGCTTAAACTGTTTATTCAATTCAAAAGATATAGTCTCACAGATGAGGAAGCTTCTTCATTGTGAAATAATACATTAAATAGGATTACGTTTGTAGCTTTATAACTTAGACAAAATGGTCTCTGCTGCTCTACTCTACAATAAAATAAATACATCTAGCAGATAAAATGAATATAAGTAACCAAATCTAAAACAAATAGTTTAAATTATTAAGCCATATCATTGTGAATGTGTAATAATTAATAATCCATTGACTGATTGATCATTAACTTCTCTTAACCAAGATCATGTGTTCCATTTGTTTTGTCTGCGGTGGGAATCCAACCAATCCAACCAGAGAACCAGACGCTCAATATTAGGTACTGCTCACGTAGTTAGAGAACCAGACGCTCAACATTAGATACTGCTCACGTAGTTAGAGAACCGGACGCTCAACATTAGATACTGCTCACGTAGTTAGAGAACCAGACGCTCAACATTAGATACTGCTCACGTAGTTAGAGAACCAGACGCTCAACATTAGATACTGCCCAAGTAGTTAAAGAAACAAAACCTCAACAATAGATACTGCTCAGTGCTCACGTAGTTAAAGAACCAGACGCTCAACATTAGATACTGCTCACATTGTTAGAGAAACAGACACTCAACAGTAGATCCAGTAATCCACTAGCATGGGGGCTGGTTAATAGGTTATGAGAGATAATGTTAACATTATTGTTTTTAGTCTGATAATTAGGTTTGGTATTAGGCTAAGTGTACTGATGAGTGGTAGGCTATCTGCAGCAGGTTGAACTAATCTGTTTAATAATTTGACCTGCTCAATTGACAACGAACACAGCTGTTTCCGCAGGGGCGTGGAGTTCACCTCATATTTGTAGAATCATATCGTTGTAATGACACAAAGCAAACAGAGCGCGAATCATGGCTGTATTTTTTTGTACTTGCTTCAAATAAGACTCCAGTCTAATTTGGAATGTATAAATTCATTCAACGTTTTGTGTCTGTCCCTACAAGGCTGTGTGCTTTGGACCAGACTAAGAGAATGTGATTCAAAATGTCCAATAGATTTTTGTCTCCATTTATGTTTGGGCCCGACACCTTAAGGCTTCCAAACAATTGGCCCGAAGCCCAACTTACTTGCCGTCACCTGATGAATGCTGTGTTGTTTTGGTTTCCTCCGGGCCAGGGGTGTGTGTGTGTGTCTA
The DNA here is from genome assembly GCA_026745465.1 of Lota lota. Taxonomy (NCBI): domain Eukaryota; kingdom Metazoa; phylum Chordata; class Actinopteri; order Gadiformes; family Lotidae; genus Lota; species Lota lota. The sequence goes on from JACYXH010000519.1 coordinate 7,024, forward strand.
AACTCGCCAGAGCTCTCCAAGGAAGTCCTTTAAGCTTAGCTCCAGAACACATTCAACAACATGTTCCCTGCAGCAATCCAGCTGACCTCTAATAACTCCTGCCTCTGCAAAACCGAAAACACACTCGCACTGTTTGCAGCTTGGACTAAACAACCATTGTTTCCATACACTTAAGTGTTCCTCGACAAGATCAAATGAAGGCAACGTTAAAACTTTTGGTCATGTGGAAACCTAATGCTGTTGCCATACTGTTTGACAATAAAAAAGTCCTTTATAATAAATAGTGATTGATTGGTAATGGCAATACATATTTCACGATTCAGCATTTACAGAATTATTTTTTAATTAATTGGGATACAACGACTTCTAATTAAAATTAGGAGTTTAATGCAATTGAATTTAATTAATGCAATCACTGTCATGAGAAAGGAAATTTCTTCAGCATTTAGTATTTAAAATACACACAACAGTACTGCAGCACGATAGCACAGCTGACAGTGGGTTGATTTAAGAACTTTTCTTACTAATTAAGGTGGTAAATTTGATATAGTGTCCACTCCGCACTAATTTCCCACTGCTTCATTCTGTTGTTTCATAGAACTAGCATGTGTAATACTTGTGGTTCCCCTGACAACCTTAGAGAGGAACAACGTGTACTATATGTGTAGGCCCACTGTGCCCAGCTTGTTCATGGCTGTGCACTTGAAAAATGATGATGGGCTGTGAACACATTAGACTGCAGCTCTTAAACAAAACAATTGTGGGAACAAAACTGGCCGATCACGCAGCGACCAGCCCCTCCAACCTCATATTTATAGTTAGCGGAACTTCAGCAGCCATCTTTGCCAGCCCCGACACCACAATGTCCCCCATCCGATACAATGGGAATGTACGGAGAAAGCACTGAGTATAAAGTACTTCTGTCCTTACTTCTCTATGTTCATCAATCTTTATCATCTGTTATCCTCTATCGCTCTTTATTATATATTCATCTATATTCATACCCTATTCTCTCTCTCGCTCTCTGTCTGACTCTCTCTCTATCGCTAAAAAAAATGTGTTCCCCGCCTAAGTACACCCAAGATGGAAACATTAATATTTTAGCCATATAAAATAAAAATCACTTTTGCTGGGCCATAAATGGATGGTGCTTGATAGTATGTTTGTGTCTTGTGTTATTTCCCCCTAGCACCGACGACCTTGTGTGTACCCCCCATCAAACTATCCCTCATGTTGATGTAGCGCAGAGCCAGCGGCCCTCAAAGTCCTGCTTCCTATGCCCCAACTAAATCTGCTGCGCCCTGCTCTCCTCTGGCTGTTTCTATATTATTCATGTATGTGTGTGTGTATATGTATATATATATACATACATATATAAATACATATACATACATATATATATACATACATATATATACATATACATATATATATACATACATACATACATACATATATATACATATATATATATATATACATACATATATATACATACATACATATATATACATATACATATATATATATATATACATACATATACATATACATATATATATATACACATACATATACATACATATATATATATATACACATACATATATACATTCATATATACATATATATACATACATATATATACATACATATATACATACATATATACATACATATATATATATACATACACATATATATATATATATATATACATACACACATATTTATATACTGTATATACATATATTATATTGTTGCTTAGTGTTTGCATATCCATCTCCATGTGTATATGCTGCTCAAAAAAATAAAGGGAACACATAAACACAATGTAACTCCAAGTCAATCACACTTCTGTGAAATCAAACTGTCCATTTAGGAAGCAACACTGATTGACAATAAATTGCACATGCTGTTGTGCAAATGGAATAGACAACAGGTGGAAATTATAGGCAATTAGCAAGACACCCCCAATAAAGGGTGGTGTGGTTCTGCAGGTGGTGACCACAGACCACTTCTCAGTTCCTATGCTTCCTGGCTGATGTTTTGGTCACTTTTGAATGCTGGCGGTGCTTTCACTCTAGTGGTAGCATGAGACGGAGTCTACAACCCACACAAGTGGCTCAGGTAGTGCAGCTCATCCAGGATGGCACATCAATGCGAGCTGTGGCAAGAAGGTTTGCTGTGTCTGTCAGCGTAGTGTCCAGAGCATGGAGGCGCTACCAGGAGACAGGCCAGTACATCAGGAGACGTGGAGGAGGCCGTAGGAGGGCAACAACCCAGCAGCAGGACCGCTACCTCCGCCTTTGTGCAAGGAGGAGCACTGCCAGAGCCCTGCAAAATGACCTCCAGCAGGCCACAAATGTGCATGTGTCTGCTCAAACGGTCAGAAACAGACTCCATGAGGGTGGTATGAGGGCCCGACGTCCACAGGTGGGGGTTGTGCTTACAGCCCAACACCGTGCAGGACGTTTGGCATTTGTCAGAGAACACCCAGATTGGCAAATTCACCACTGGCGCCCTGTGCTCTTCACAGATGAAAGCAGGTTCACACTGAGCACATGTGACAGACGTGACAGTCTGGAGACGCCGTGGAGAACGTTCTGCTGCCTGCAACATCCTCCAGCATGACCGGTTTGGCGGTGGGTCAGTCATGGTGTGGGGTGGCATTTCTTTGGGGGGCCGCACAGCCCTCCATGTGCTCGCCAGAGGTAGCCTGACTGCCATTAGGTACCGAGATGAGATCCTCAGACCCCTTGTGAGACCATATGCTGGTGCGGTTGGCCCTGGATTCCTCCTAATGCAAGACAATGCTAGACCTCATGTGGCTGGAGTGTGTCAGCAGTTCCTGCAAGAGGAAGGCATTGATGCTATGGACTGGCCCGCCCGTTCCCCAGACCTGAATCCAATTGAGCACATCTGGGACATCATGTCTCGCTCCATCCACCAATGCCACGTTGCACCACAGACTGTCCAGGAGTTGGCGGATGCTTTAGTCCAGGTCTGGGAGGAGATCCCTCAGGAGACCATCCGCCACCTCATCAGGAGCATGCCCAGGCGTTGTAGGGAGGTCATACAGGCACGTGGAGGCCACACACACACACTACTGAGCCTCATTTTGACTTGTTTTAAGGACATTACATCAAAGTTGGATCAGCCTGTAGTGTGGTTTTCCACTTTAATTTTGAGTGTGACTCCAAATCCAGACCTCCATGGGTTGATAAATTTGATTTCCATTGATAATGTTTGTGTGATTTTGTTGTCAGCACATTCAACTATGTAAAGAACAAAGTTTTTAATAAGATTATTTCATTCATTCAGATCTAGGATGTGTTATTTTAGTGTTCCCTTTATTTTTTTTAGCAGTTTATATATATATATATATAATATCGTTGCTTTGTGTTTGCATATCCATCTCCATGTGTATATGTATATATATACAAGATACATATGTTGACATCTAGGTGCACCTCCCTGTCTCCATGATTTTTGAGCACGCAAGAAGATTGCGTGTGTGTGTGTATGTGTGTGTTTGCTCGCTTGGCCTTGTGGGCTCACTTAGCGCGGACGCCTGCCATCAAAGCAATCTAAAATCAATCTGTCCTATTTCTCTGTTGCTGTGCCTCAAGGATGCGTAGGGGCCCTTAAAAGGACATTGCTTCCAGTGGCTATCGTGACTCAAACCCTCAGGGAACACAGATAAAGCCATCGATTTAGGGCTGGGCTGTCCTTCAATATTATTGCTTTCCCCCCATTGCATTGTATTGACACCAGAGTAATATTTGGTCATATCTGCTTGCCCAGACTTGTAGTCTTTATTCATTATGAAATTAAGTCATGGCCTCATAAATGATCAGGCTTTAAAAAAGTTTAGTATCTGTGTCATGTAAACACGTTTTTATTTAATGCGTTCAAACTCGTGGGAATTCTTGACGTCTATTCAGTTTAACCACTAATAGCTTCTTTTTTTTTTTAAAGGCTACTTTCTCTGAGCTTCTTCAAAGTTTAGCTGGAGGCAAGAGAGATTTAGGTTTCTATTCCAAACCAAACCGTATGGGTTAGTTAAGCATGTACATTGCCTATATATGATAACTTCCTGCAGACGTTTCACTAAAGCCACCTTTTGATCTCCAAACTACTTTTAAGTTTGTTTGAGTTGCTCCCGGACAGCCCGTAATATGCCCAGCAACAGGTGGTAGAACGCCCTGCTGTGAAGTTGTGGAGATTTGTTTTTGGCCATTTGGTAGCTCATTTTGACATGCTATGCTACGGTAGACAGGAGGAATATGGCGCCACGAAGAAGCATAACTATGGCACCAAAGAGACTGACAATAAAAGCATCGTCAGTCTAGGTGACACCCGCTGTGTCGAAAACACTCTCGGTAGGAGCTATGCAGGAGCAAAGAGAGAAGGCTCAATGATTAATAGCTGTGTGTTGGGAGGTGAGGGTGGACGCGTGATCCTAGGAGAGGAGACAGCGGAAATGGACGGGGAGGCACAAAGAGCAAGAGAGAGAGTGCGGTAATCCAGAGTTATTATGAGGAAGCTGAAAAGGCGCCTCTGAAAGGCGTAGGGAGGAGACGGCGCGCAACAGAGTCTAGGCAGGCTTTTAGGAGGTGAGGAGGAGAGGGAGAGGGAGAGGGAGACACCGGTAGCGTAGGAGGTGGAATAAGAGGAGAGTCAACAGACAGACTTAATAAAACATCAGAGAAAAGATATGGATCTTCCTCTACTCTGGGTTTTTCTTGTTTTAGTCTTTCCGGTGCACTTGTGGGTGCCACAATACAGCAGACAAAAGGCTCTCCAGCGAGAGAGCGGACCTGCTGAACCATTAGGAAAGGTAGCGTCACGAGGTAACAAAGGCAGAATACTGAGATGGTTGTCACTAACAACGTGCCCACAGCCTCCGAGGTGGAGGGAACCCATTTCCACCGGAGATAGCTTGTTTTTATTCAGGACACAAAAGCCAACATATTAAATGGTTTTGTATGGGGGTGCTCGACTTTATACGTCTTATCCCTTCACATCACACAAGGCACACCTCTTGGACCCCATGATTGAAGGTATTCCCGGGTGTTAACTACATCCTGCCATCTTTTTCTTTAACCTTTGTTAGCCTTTTCTTGTGCTGCCATAGATGGTGATGACTGAAACTTCACTACTATTTAACCATCAAATAATGAATCTCGCTATTCAGCCAACCAATAATACGTTTTAAGTAAAATTAAATCAATCTAACTTTGACTCAAGAGTAAGTAAAACGAGAATAAGTCATTCACCCATCCATTCTATGTAATCTTGACAAATATTGCATAATGTTGGCTTTCATTCATGTTCTGTATTATGTGTTATTCAGTGGAGTGGGAAATGTTTACGAGAAAGAAAGAGGCAAGCATCTAGTGTAGTGCTGCACCCTCAAAATTTGAATATTTGAATGTTCTGAGTGGACTCAGAATCTCTCGTGGGTTGAAAAGAAAAAAAATCATGTGCATCATAATGAAAATCATGTGCATCATAACGAAAATCATGTGCATCATAGCGAAAATCATGTGCGTCATAACGAAAATCATGTGCGTCGTAACGGAAATCATGTGCATCGTAACGAAAATCATGTGCATCGTAACGAAAATCATGTGCATCATAACGAAAATCATGTGCATCATAACGAAAATCATGTGCATCATAACGAAAATCATGTGCATCATAACGAAAATCATGTGCATCATAATCAAAGTCATGTGCATCATAGCGAAAATCATGTGCACCATAACGAAAATCATGTGCATCATAATGAAAATCATGTGCATCATAATGAAAATCATGTGCATCATAATGAAAGTCATGTGCATCATAACGAAAATCATGTGCATCATAGCGAAAATCATGTGCACCATAACGGAAATCACGTGCATCATAACGACCTCCTCTGAGGTCGAGGCAGCCCTTGACCTCATCAACCCTGCCTCGGCGACAACCTGGCAGGCGGTAGAATCTCGCTCCCGTCTCAGAGGTCATCTCTTAGCTGCTGAGGGAGTGCGTGGAATATAGGGTATATAATATATTGTATAACATGTATTATACGTAGAAATTGTTCACTGAAATATTAGTTAGCGCGGCTAGCTAGAAAGGAATTGCAGCACGGCTATTTTATTAATATACCTGATTTGGATTCCCTGAAAATATCACAGCAGAGATGCCCTAGTTGGTCAGAAATTAGGCGGAAGCGGTCTAAAAGCTAAGCACATGCTGTCAACTAGAAACAATGGATGACAATGTCATTTTTAACAAATTACACTCAAATGGTAGCTCCTTGATCATGCTATAGATCTTGCCTACAGCACATTATAATATATTAACATAAATTGCATTAGACTTACATAGGCTATTACCCATTGGTATGAGAAAATAATAAATATTTTTGTTATGTTATGTTGGATGAGAGAACTACAACTAAAAACTTTGATGGCCGAATGCTCCACAACAGTAAAATAACAAATAAGAAAAGTATTTTAATTGAGCAGTGCATGTTTACTTCTATATTCATGCTCAGTAATAAATTGATATTAAACAGGAAACTAATGGGACAGTCTAAGTTTAGCGGTGTTTACTGAAAATCAAAATGCCGAAACAATGGCGTTAAAGGTGATCCCCGGTCAGGTTCCAGCAGTTAGCACCTAGCTTTAGATATCTTTATTGTTGAGCCCTTGTTGGGGCTTTGTGTGCTTTAAGGAAATTATCGTTGGCCTACACAAAAAACAGGCAGGGATTACGCACAGACCCATGGTGGTGAAAATGACTTCTCTGGTACTCTGTAGTGCATCTTTCGCTTTTCTGCTAAATTGAATGGTACAGCGTTTGTTCTATAGGCTGAAACAAATCATTCACATGTAATTACAATTTGTAATCAGTCAAACGCTTCTACGTTCTCGTCAATGTGTTTTTTTTTTTTATCAGGATCAGGTGTGAATACCGTGCGTGAGCAAACAGAACGGAGCTCACGTCTCCACAGAGACCGGCCACTGTTTGATTTCATAGATGTATTATATTAATTAATGTATATTATATAAGCCTGTATAGTAGTACATATGACTTATAGTAGCCTATATTCTCTGTCAAACTGAATGCTGATGCTGAAATGAATAGACGCGCACATTGTCGTCATATTGTGAAAAGTAAATCTGTTTGCTGCGGTCGGACATTAGGCGGAGCTGCTGCGCCTCGCCTATAGACAGCTGTGGGAAACCCTGGTACAGATGTCACCTGATTCCCATCAACAAGATGTTGAAAACCTGCAATTAGAATGACATTGTGATGATTCTGTCTACTAATCTGCTCAACAATTCCAAATGCTGTTCACCGCCACTCCGAATTCCTCCCCATTTTCTTTGTGCACATGTTCTGTCTGGATCCTCCTAGCCTCAACTCAGCCGTTTGACAGCACTATCGCTTATCCATCTGCACTGATTGTCTGGTCTGTAAACAGCATCATATGGTACCAGCAGCATTGTCATGGTAGTTGGTAGTGGTGGAGGATCAACACAGTGGGAGTCCAATCTTTTCCAACATGCAGGCAACTATCTCATAGGGGGTTATAGCGTGGGGTTAACCTTTGCTTGCAGGGATGCGCTGTTGAATGGGAGAGCCCCCTGCTGTGTCAAAAACAAACACCTGACCTTGAAAGATAGGTACCCACCTTTTGTTGAAAACACACATCAACACACATGCATACTGTTCATTCACACACGCGCGATCAAGGGTAAGTATGAACATATCCACACACACACACACACACAGACACACACACACACTCCTCCCAACGATTTCAAACACAGCAATAAACCAGGAAACAAATAAATACCTTTGTAATCCCAACATTAACTTTGGGGAAAATAAGAGACCCAAATCACCATCCTGCAAGGTAAATGTATGATTTGCCATTTCATTGAAGTGAATGCATAAAAGGTAAACAAAGGCCCTGGCACTAAATGAATATGATGCTAAAGACTAACTATATATTACCCTTGAGGCGCTATATGAAATGAAGTTGAAAAACAGCCAACGGACCAAAACTAACATTGAAAAAGTATTACATTAAGGAAAAACAGTGTGGCTGATAAAAACAGATAAATAACACAGCTTCTTCAGTGCGATATATTGCCTGTGTATATAATGATGTTGCAGTGGTAGCTTTTCTTCTCAGGGGTGGTTAGACATCTTGATATGGTCCTTACCCAGTATCAGGCACAATCCTGGGTATCAGTGCTGATAACACTTGTTATCAGCTATCTGTACAGAACACAGTGGGATAGAAACTGTGGCAGAACAAAAGCCATGGTTGTACGGTATAAGATGGACGTCCTGCACGCAGTACCGCTATCTTTGGAGCAGGTTTTTAGTGTTCTCTTTGGTTTTATTTCTCCGCCTTACAACACTATTGAGCTATTAAAACATTAGTGCCCAAAGCAAGCCGCCGCAAGCCATTTTGAACACATCAATATTTCATCCGGATCCTTTTCCCCTTTCAAGAACTCACTTCAGACCACTCCAGACGGAAACCTGGGGAACAGCCTCCGCGTGGCCACCAGCCCCCCCCCCCCCCCCCCCCCCCCCCCCCCCACTGCTCTCTGCTTCCTGTTGGGGCTGGCTCTTAATAAACAGCAGGAGGCTGACGGGAAAGGAAATAAAGGAAGAGGATCATCAGCATATTCAGCTGGAAAGAAGGAGAGGGGGCGGGGACTGAGCGAGAGATTACTGCTGACTCACGCTGGAGCCTGCTGAGGGGTCATTGTGCATGTGGAGAGAGAGAGAGAGAGGGGTTGTGGTGGTGCAAGACGCTTGCATGTGCTCGGTTGCTTTGTGTATACATGTTTGCTTGCAATGTGAAGACAGTAAATTCAGTAACAACAGAGTGGATTAAAAGGTCACTTTACAATGAACGCGATTGTTCATTGAGATTTTTCTCAATCGATAAATAAAAAATCATGGAGCTGAATGGGACTGTACACATGCGACACTGTTTCTGTTTTGCGAAAAGGCAACGTTACTTTTAATCTAACAAAGGTTGATTTTGGACATTACTAGCCTGTGAATAAATCCGATTAACCAATCACAATCAAGTATCTATGTAATAGTTATATAGTTATTATCCAACACAGTCCACTTTTAATTATTGCTATCTGTTACATGTATTGATCATTCATCTCGATAGCAGTCGGCTCTACAAGCCAATGTTAACTTGCACTGCGGTACATGTATATAAGATGCTTTTGATAAAATAACAATGTGCAGTTGTATCGCAACAGTTTCATTGTCAATACCATCTTTCTCTGAAAGAGTGATAGCCTACTTTTAGATATCAAACAAGAAAATAACCACTAAAAATAACGTCTCCCAAACGTGGATGATTCAAAGGGTGCATACCCACTTATCATAATCCCCCCTACCATTCGCTACACTATATGCACTTGGTTTAAAAAGGGAAACTCCATTATAATTGGATCCTCTAAATACGTAGGATAGTTCAGTAAAAGGACAGCACATAAACTCGTCTTCACTAGGCTGTATGATGTTGAGGGGTGAATCCATTTGTCTTTTTCACCTGGGCGATTCTTATTGGAAAATAAAAATCAAGTATTAACGTAACTGATAATATTACTGATCATCACTTAATAATCCTACAAGCCTACTGACCTCTAATGACAAATGTGAAATACCCTTGTAGCCTTTGTGCAGTTTTACCGACAGGGTTTCAATATTTGCAGTACATTGAAATACTAAAGAATACAGTTTTGATGGAAAGGTACACCTGGAATTGACGCCCACATTGGCCCTTCATGGTGCTGCCAATACCATTAGTCCTTTAAGTGAATGTGATGGTAACTGCACCCAGAAACAGGTATACCATGAGCTGTTATGTTCAAAGAAGACCAAACCCCAGCACCACTTGTTCATTGGTTTGCATTAGATGACTCCCTCTATAGGTTGAGCACATGCCATTGCATGCATAACTTCTCTTTTACTGCTATCGTTACCCAGTCAATTGGCTAGATACAGGAAGCATGAGACATAGAGTGAAATAACAGAGAGATAGAGAGAGAGAGAGAGAGAGAGAGAGAGAGAGAGAGAGAGAGAGAGAGAGAGAGAGAGAGAGAGAGAGAGAGAGAGAGAGAGAGAGAGAGAGAGAGAGTTTGTGTGTGTTATGGAGGAGGGGTCTTGGGGTGGGTTCTGCTTGGGGACAGGGAGACCCCTCATGGCCAGCATGCAGAATATGATCATGGGAATATTATGAGGCTTGTTTATGATGGAACATGTTAGGCAGCCATGTGTCTGGCAACAAGGGATGGATGGTGCCTTTCTACGGGAGAGACAGAGAGACAGACCGACAGACAGAGAGATAGATGGGGAGTGTGGGGGAGAAGTTGTGATATGGCGGGTTCTCAATATGTTCTTAGAGGTCTAGAAAAGGCAATAAAATAGTGGATGTTGTTCACCCTACCTCTATCTCTCTCTTTATTTCTCTCTTCCCCCCCCCCTTTCCCAATTTATCAATTTCCCTGCCCATTTTCAATATGCACAAACTCCCTCCTGCCTCATCTCACCCCCCCCCCCCCCATCTTATTCCCCTGGCCTCACCCCAGTGCCATTTTAATAACAGTCTTTTTATATTACGTTTCCAAAGGTATTCAGTGTTATTTGCATTCAAATACAGTTATGGTGCTGCGTCAATCACCAGGCACGGGTTTAATACTGTTGTTAGGAAAGGCAGTTTGTCTCCTTATCTCACTGTCCCCTACGCATGAACACACACACACACACACACAACCACGTGCATGCACACACACAGAAACACACACACACACAAACACGTGCATGCACACACACAGAAACACACACACACAGAAACACACACACACACAAACACGTGCATGCACACACACAGAAACACACACACACACACACACACACACACAGGTTCTCTGTTGTCATTTGCAGTTGTCACATACTATCATTTGCATTTCAGTCCAATGGAAACCCCATTATTTGGACACAAATATGGCATGATGTGCATATCATGTCACGATTAGAATATGAAAAGCCATCAAAGCAACGAAGATGAGACATAGTTGTGGTTACCGTGACGATGAGCAGGAGTCCTTTGAACAGGGTGAGCAGGGAGGTGACTGGCTGTATTATAAGCTGAGCCAATAGGATGGACAGAGTCAGGATCCAGGTGAAGAGTGGGATCACATAGATGTGGCTGTGGGAAATGTGCATAACCCCCCCCCCCCCCCCCACACACACACACACACACATAAGCACACCCACATACACACACACACACACACACACACACACACACACACACACACACACACAAACCAATGTTTAAACACAAACGTTGGCTGTTCACAGAACATTTATTGTCAAGCATTTTTATAGTTATTCACACGTCATCTTATTGATTTAATAGAATTAAAAGGTCAATGACATGTCAAAGTATAATAACAAATAACAAATAAATGCAAATGTATGCAAAATGCATACATTCATAGCCTCCTCCTCCTCAACAAAAGTGTACTTTTCTACCAGTTACTGCATCCTATCCAAAACAATGTACCATATGCAGTCCTGCGCTCCACTGATTGGAACAATTGGACAATCAGTCATTTAAATAAATGAACAAGCAGGTGGTCAAATAGCGCGGAAATAAGACCCAGCCAGCCGTGTGAGGCGAATCCTAGCCAGACAGTGAGACAGCCAGAGACAACCAATTATAATACAACAATTCTCAATGGCCAGAGAGAAAGAGAGAGAGAGGGAGAGGAAGAATGAGGGAGCCCAAAAGGGAGAAAGAGGGAGAGAGTGACAGTCCTTCACCGTTGAATCCGTATTTCGTGGCTATTCTAGTAGTCCGTCCATCTCTCATTTTATTCCCCCATCTACATTTCTCTTTCTCCCTCAACAATACAGCTGTTGAAGAACTTCAAAAAAAAGTTATAGAAGGCGCTTTGTAAAAGTGCACTACACTATTGAACCACACACACGCATGCACAACAGAACACGACACATACAGAAAATGTAGCTTAGGGATTGTTCCAGAAGTGTGGGACGCATCGGGGTGTGATTGCATCTGTTGTAAATCGTTGACGATATGCAGCTCAAAGCATCTCTATTTTTTACTTTGACACGGGAAAATGGTGCAACGAGAACATCGAGAATGCACTATGATGGCCAGTGTGTGGTGAGCATCACCCAGGTGGCTGCTACACAGTGGCAGTGGATGAGGTGTGATATCCCCCCCCCCCCCCCCCACACACAGACACACAGACAGACATACACAGACACACAAACACACAGACACACACACACTCTTTCTAAAACACTTTGAGTGCCTTGGAAAGAGCAATATAAATGCAACGAGTTATTATTATTATTACATTACAAAAATGTACTTGCAGAGTTGTTGGCGGGAGGATGGGGGGGGGGGGGGGGGGGGGTGCGGCGGCATGTGCAGGACATTACCGATAGTGCAGCGCCACATTGCAGAGAGAGGTTTCAGTGCGTGCGTGTGGTTTATGTCTATTGACAAGACGTCTACTGCAGCACGGGGACTTAGAGAGGTCGGCTTCGGCAGAGACCCTGCGGCAAATCAACCTATTGATCGTCCCCCTCCAGGCTGTGTGGGATGTGGACGCGGGGTGGGTGGGTGGGGGAGAGAAGGTGTTTTATCCGCACCACACTCTGACCAACGTTTCTCACTTTAGAAAGCCCCCCCACAGCACACTTGTCCTCCCTCCCCCTCTCCTTCCCTCCCTCTCTCCACCATCATCCCCTCTCCTTAGTTTAATGAATCGCCCGGGCGTGCAGGCAATGGAGCAGTTAGACCTTCCTCCTACTCACAGACAAGTGCATGCACACACACACACACACACACACATGCGCGCACGCACACAAACACACGCACGCACACACACGCGTGCGCACACACTTCCACCACTTCCTCCACAGAGAATCGGAATATTATTATTGTGGGGTTAAGCGCTTACTGGGGCATGACAAAATAAATTAGCTCAGTTAGCTGATAAAAGGTAATTACAGAAAGGCATGAGAGATGAGAAGAAATAAGAGGAGGAGGAGGAGGTGCAAGAGAGGAGGAGGTGTGAGAGTAAAGAAAGTGAGAGATTGCTTTTTAAAGAGGCGCACGTTGTCATGGTTCTATCAATACCAGCCCTGTCTAAATGGCTTGACTCTACTCCACCAATCCGCAGTCAATTTGACAATAGTTGTATTTTTTTGGGGGGGGGATTTGAATGATGCTTAAAGACTGAGTGAAATAACATTCTTAGTTCAGTGACACAATGCAATCCCAAGTAGACCAGGACATTAGGGCGTGATTAAACGTAGGGTCGATCAGCCAGTGATGGGTATTGATCCGTCATGAGTTGATTTGTGACGTGTGTGAGAGTGCTTAGGGCTTAGAGACCACCCAGCAGTGATATATATAGATCAGTAGTGCATGGAATGTGCACACCAAAACACGTGTGGCACAATCATGCCTTCATTTCTCTTTAAATGAGCTGTCAAGTATAAAATGTAATTTCCTCTTTCCGGGCTGGGGTTATGGGAAGTGACATCACCAAGCAATAGTAACTTAATTGGGTATATTTTTTGTTCTTCATTTCGTCGTTTTGAGCAATAAACTCCCAAATGTATGATTCCCTTTATTTGTCTGCACCGTTTAATTTCTGTCTGAGGGTGCAGTTCATGATGTTTGTGTGATTTCATTGAAATGAATGCTTCATCCTACAGTATGCAGGTCTTACATTCTTTACTGCCCAAACCAAAGGTCATGGGGTTAGATAGCACATCCAGAGTTGCCATATCAACCGAAACTCGGACCAGAGACGTCTCTGGCACCAGCCCCCTTAAGAATTATTTTCCAGGTAAAACCGAGCTCTGTGAAGAGCATTCTGCAGTAAATGTGATGGCTCAAAGCATCCAACTTTAGTGGTTTCCTGAAGTCGGGTGCCCTATGCACCCTCATGGCTACGCCGTTTTCCCTTTATTTTGGTGTCTTCTCATAACTCTCAAAAGACGGAGCAGGTGTGCCCACTTCACAGGAGCTCATTCATGTGCAGGCACTATCCAGACCTGAGAATGAGGAGCACCGGTCTCATTTCTTTATTCAGAAAAAAAGTAATGTGAATATTCTGTTATATCTTGTAGTTTTGAATTGAATTGTTATTCCCCAACTCTTTGTATAGGCCAGCACTCAGAAGAAGATCATCTAAGTAATTCCTGAATCCCAGAAGAAGTGCTGCACTGCGGATTCCTGCCAGCTGATAGCAACCATTTATGCAACAACAGTGTCTCCTCTAACATTTCTCCCAGCAGTGGTGCTGAGGTGTGAGCACTATGTTGATGTGTATTGTTTTGCATTAATGTTAGCGCAAATATCGTTTTCAGTCTGCCATTCCGCCATCCCACCCTCTGGGTTTCATTATACTGTTGCTTTTGTTCTAACCAATAACATTTGTAGGCTACTTTATATTATTAAGTCACTTGTTGTGTTACTTTGTCTATTTATGCTTCACACATTTAGTCTAAAGCCATTCATGAGCTAATGCCACTAACAGTATCATCATGGGTTTGTATTCTTCTATAGCACTATACAATATATAGTGCTTTTCAACACTTTTGCTGTCAGTATTTCGCAGATGAGCAACTAATATATATGTTTTTAAATAAAAATTAAAGCATTTGGGGTGCCTAACATAATTAGTAATTCTAAAATAATAAATATATATATATATATATATATATATTTACCTTTTTTATTATTATTTATATTTTATTATATGTTTTGCATGGCTGATTGTAATGTCGCTTGTAATCCAGCAGCGGCTTTGCGCCACAGCGTGATGCATGTAGAGGAAACCCTGAGCTATACATGTATATATATGGACTATGTTCAAGTGTTCATGTACACTGTGCAGTGCATGGACTACGTACGTTCATGTACACTGTGCAGTGCATGGACTACGTACGTTCATGTACACTGTGCAGTGCATGGACTACGTACGTTCATGTACACTGTCTGTGCAGTGCATGGACTACGTATGTTCATGTACACTGTGCAGTGCATGGACTACGTACGTTCATGTACACTGTGCAGTGCATGGACTACGTACGTTCATGTACAGTGTGCAGTGCATGGACTACGTACGTTCATGTACACTGTCTGTGCAGTGCATGGACTACGTATGTTCATGTACACTGTGCAGTGCATGGACTACGTACGTTCATGTACACTGTGCAGTGCATGGACTACGTACATTCATGTACACTGTGCAGTGCATGGACTACGTACTGTCACTTTCCGCTCATGCCGTGCAACGTGAGAGCAGCGGAAGGAGCTTAAAGGGCCTTGTTCAATAATTTCGGACTAATATTGTCAAGGGCAGGGGGCATTGATGGATGGCTCCCCTGCTTAACTGGTTACTCAATGGCTTACGGATTCGAGTCCTTGATGCAAATGGGTTATTGTGCGTCTGTGTGTGTGTGTGTGTGTGTGTGTGTGTGTGTGTGTGTGCATGCGTGTGTGCGTTTGTTTTGCATGTGTACACACAATCCCGGTGAAAATACAGATCTTTGTGAATTATCTTTTTGGTCTAACTTTGATTCCATGGGCTTTAGGAAAGTCTTTCCTGAGTGGAATAATAAAAAAAGGATTAAAGCATTCCCTAACCCTGACCTTAACCCTCAACATTTAGCATTGAACTATTATGTTGTTTGCATTAAAAAAAATCATAATAAGGCAGACACTTTTAGCTGCAAATAGAAATCCTGTAGTGAGCTCCTTAGAAAAGGGGGAACGTTGTGCAAACAAAACAAGCAGAAACATTTATAAATCGGTATATTTACAGTATATATACTTTCATGTGAAAAAGGCTACAAAACCATGAGACAGTGACAACAACACTGGAGTTTCTGAATGTGGGTATGTGGTGCGGATTCAGGGTGTGTGTGTGTGTGTGTGTGTGTGTGTGTGTGTGTGTGTATGATTTTTGTATTTAAACATAAGCACTACTACTGGATCAGACACAACTGCCCCAACATTAGATAGTATATCACAGGCTCACAAAAACAAAAAACTACTAAAACACTCACACAAATGCTACATAGTTGTGAAGGAAGACATAACATACGGTTTCCCCAGGATCATCTCTGTTAACTCTAATCGAATAGCTTACCATTTGTTTCTCCTTACAATTCGTTTGTCTACAGGCAAATGTAATTATTACATTTTGGCGTGGACCTTATTGCTGTCTAAATAATCAATCAAACAAGTACATACAGTAGGTGGCCTTGCCCACTACGGGCCTTTAGTGAATGTAAAAGATACATACAACCATAAAATAGGGTTTTATACATTTTTAAATGTGGACACAGGCACATCAGTGTATTTGGCAAACAAAAACAAAATCCTTTCAAACTTAAAGGTAAGTTTAGGTGGTGCCAATTCTGTGCACTGGATAGCCAAAAGTGTGACCAACCACCCGACCAACTGAACTGAACTGAATTCAACAATGAGCGCCACCCTTTGGATCCATAGTCGTGTCCATAGTTGAACTTATTGTGAAGGAATGAAAGGTTGCATGAAGACTCAGGGGGTGCGTTCTGATTCTGACCCTCTAGGACACATCTACACCCTGCAGGTGGTTTGCTTGCTGATGGGGAGGTGGTCTGAGGGAGCATGGTGAGGTGCATGCTGGGACATGGGGCTGCCTCAACGCTACAGTTTAGTACATTTGCACTCTCGAGTACCAGTTTTAATGAGACATAACATAAACAGGATTGTCAAAAAGAAGAAAAGGGTAACTTTATTACGGCTTACCCATCAGAACATAAGGAACAGAAAGTTGCCAAACAGAAGAGGACGAGAAACCACTGCATCAACCACACTGTGGGCCAAAGGACCAACACTCCTCATAAAGACTAATGACCTAACAAAGCAGCAAAAACTGGACTTCCTAGTGGACTCCAAAACAAAAGGCTGTAGGCCAGGGCAGGCAGAGACGTGAGAAATAATTAAATATACTCAAGATAAATATTTAATATTATGTTCAAAGGTGAGGGTGATCTGCAGCAGACAGGGGTACACACAGTGGAGAGAGAAGCGCTACAAGTGGTCTACAAGTGGGTGGCAGGAAACAACTTTATAACTCATATTGAGCTGTAGATGCACCTCACCTGCCCTGACTGTTAGCATATTAAGCATATTAGCACAAACTCACCTGACGTTGAATAGAGCAGCATAGGCTTCACTGCCAGCCAAGACGTAGCTGATTCCAACAGAGATACTGGATGGAGAGAGAGAGAGAGAGAGAGAGAGAGAGAGAGAGAGAGAGAGAGAGAGAGAGAGAGAGAGAGAGAGAGAGAGAGAGAGAGAGAGAAATGGATATTAGAGAGATATTCTTAGTTAGTCATCAGTAATCCTTTTTATCTCAGTAATTAGATCCTGATCTGTTAGTCACAACAAAGTTTAGTGAAAACCTGAGGCCGTCACGCACAGTCCCCCGGCTCCAGACAGCCAAACAGATTCACGGCTAAAACTGCTTTATTTTTCAAAAACAAATTCCTTAATTTCAAGGAACACAGCGCCTTGGTCTACAGCGAGTCTCCGACGTTATGTTAAATACTTTATGAAGTTGTCGACCGAAGGGTTGAAAGCACTTCCTCATGAGCATTACCAAGCGCTTACTGTGTGCATTCTGAGGGCCCGCAGTTCTTCCCTCGCCTTGCGAGGCCAGTCTAAATGTCGCCATCTTACTTCTGGTTTTACCTTGAAATAGTAGTCTGGAACAGCCTGACATCAGCTCAACCCCAGACAAAATTAAATGGGTCTATCAGCGAACCCCAGCAAGAGATGTATATGATGATGTAAGCGGGCAGTGCTGTTTGAGATTTTAGGTTTTCACTTCAATGAAAGTGCTTGGTAGCTAGATAGATAATGTTTGCTAATGGTGTTTACTTTGGAAACACGGCACTTCATTATACATCAGTGGCATTGTGGGACCCGACTCGCTGCAAAGTAACGTCGACCGACGATGCCCAGCAACAAACAAAGGCAACAGCACTTTCCAGACCTAATGAGCGAAGCCAATATGGTCTGGCTGTGCGGGGCTAGGTCTTTTCATGGAAGTGCAAAATACAGGTGCACATCCTACTTGGGCTGTGATTCAGGGACAACAAGAAGGGCAGTTTTCTTTGTCACGCTCGTAGAAAGCAGAAAAAAAGAATGTATAGTGAAATCCTTGTCAAACATCTTCAAATCCTTAATGAGTTTGAAGTAATTTAACTGTGATTTGATTTGTTAACTTAGAACATTTGTGTAATATGTGCCTGTAAGGCATTATCCTCCCCATAAACAAGTGTCTCTACCTCCCTTGCTTCAGTGGTTTGTTGAAATCCCCCCCTTTCTAAAAGCTGGGCCCATATTACAGCTCCTCTAGGGACTCTAGGGCTCTCTGATGGAGACTCCTGGAAGGCTTCACTCACTCCAAAACACACTGTGTACTGTGTGTGCTATATTTAGTGGGCGAGGGAGCTGGAGCAGCTATAGTGGCTGCAGAAAAGAGAGTGGGGCACGTCTGATTTATTTTGAACTTAGAGGACACTTTGCAATAAACCTTCAGTATCAGACAATATAAACTTTAGCTATCAGGCAGAGACAGACTTCTCCAAAATACTGCTTGGTTAATGTGTTTTTGTTTTTTTAGGACTTCACACCCAAGTCCCAAGATACCTTGGGAACAACAAACATCCAAGCGTTAGGTTAAGGTTTGATCTTGCAATGACGATCATTTTGATAGGTTAACAACATCTACCCCTACCTGGCAAAATGTGATGCTGATAAATCAAACATCTTGGCTCACCATGTAATACATGTACACATGACTGATATTGAGGACCAGGTGAACTAGGTGAAATTCTCATCTGAAACATTTCTCGTTCATGCCCAACCTGCATCCTATATTTGATAATGTGCCGAATTAAAGAGTTTTGTGAATATGTGTGTGTGTGTGTGTGTGTTGAACATCAGCAGTGCCATGTCAAGGTGTGTGTCTGTAGATTGAGGGGAACACAAGGGTAAAAGCTGCAGGTCATGGTTCAATGTTTTTGTGTGTGTGAGAGAAAAAGTGTGTGCACGTGTGTGTGTGTGTGTGTGTGTGTGTGTGTGTTTGCGAGGGGGGGCAGGGGAAGGTTGAGGCTTGGCATTGATCGAGGGCTAAGCTTCCTTGGAACACAATGAAGGAGCTATCGATTGGTCAGGTGTTACAGAGCTGCTTGTGTTCCGATAACAAGACCCTCCATCAGCCCCTGTACAGCCCCACACACACTCCCAAATACATACTCACAGATAGTCATTTGTATTCAGACAAAAAAATTCAAAAATGCCCACACATGTAGTACAGAGATTTGGTCTAAACATTTGTACATAATCTAAACAAGACCCCCCCCCCCCTCCCCCCCTCACACACACACACGCGTTTCTCTCTCTAGCCATCTATCCATCCAATCAATATCATATTTACTTTTCCAACAAAGTGATGGATGTTAAGCACCTTTACTGATATGTTGTCTAATTCGTCTTCAATACAATGGATTGAGATGCTCTAGTTCTAAATAATTAATTACATTGTATTGATGATTGCGATTAGAATCCAGCCACAAGGTGATTGGCTGTGATTTAGGCCACCCACACTAACACGAGGACAACATGCAAACATTCAGTATATCATACAAACAGTGTACTGTACACATGTTGCTGTTATGCAAGTTCAATTACATAGTTGGACCTTTCTATGCATGTGCATACAATGGATAAATATGTGGGTGTGTGTAAGTAAAGAAATAGATAATTATACAATTAGTGTGATCATAATTACCCGCCCACCAATAATTGTCCACTATGTTAATCAAGCTTTCTAATTCATCTGTGTCTCCATTTGCGTTTGTTATGTGTCACACACACACACACACACACACACACACACACACACACACACACACACACACACACACACACACACACACACACACACACACACACACACACACATATGGAAACAAGGTTTTACATTTATGCAAATTCACACATTTCTTATGAATTACATTTTGCTCCATTAAGTGGCTTTGCAAACACAGAATACATATCACTCTGTGAGGCAAATAGGCTGACATTTACACATTTACATATATCAATCATTGACAAAACCGATAATTTGTCTCATGACTGAATTCAACAAAAGTCATTAAAACTCAATACAATTAAATAAAAGGCAATAACTTTAAGTGTAGTATCCCACAAGCCTTTCATATGCCAAGGGAGTGACTTACAATTGAAAGAGGATGATGCAGTCAAAGGCATGGCTCATGGGCCGGCTGAGGAAGAGAACGCCCAGGAGATGAAGGTTAGGTTGTAAGCTCTGGGCTTGGCTCTGGACATCCACCTCTGCATCTGGCGTGAGTAAGCCTGTGTCTGACACACAGAGAAACACACCATGGGTACACAAGTACAGCAGAAAGGCAGAGTGAGCTAGTGGGGAGAAGTTCGGAGCTGGTATCCAGATAGTTGGTGCTAGTAATACCTGATTATACCAAGCCTCTGAACCACGGAGGATCTGATTTATCATCCCTGCTCAACATGGAAATAATCTACTACAACATGTCTGCATTGTTGCTGTAGTGCCAAACACTAAATGCAAATGCAGGGTGACTTTTGTCAACATATTTTTTCAAAGTCTGTAAAAATAAACAACATTAACAAGCTATTTCACAGGGGGAAAAAAATGTTTAAAGTACAGAGACACAGGGGTGAAAGGAGGTTTCTTGTTAGCCAAGAAGTCTCCGGGGAGGGCTCTGAATCCACTTAATTAGAAAGTCTTCGTCCACAACCCGCAGCTTCGTTAGCCGTTTTAGCTTAGCGTCGGCACTCAGGAGGAAAAGAGATTATTGGGATGGCAGCCAATGGCTTTATACTTATTGATATACAGTACGGAGAAGCATTTGAACTTCCTCATTTGAACCAATTCCTGGATACGAAAAATGCTAAGCATGTGCAAGTCAACTTCAAAGCAAGTGGTTGTAATTGACTGAAAACGCCTAATAGTTCAAAGGAAAAGGATTCAAAGGGACATAAAAGATGCAAGAATGAGCCATGTGCCTTAGTGATAAGAAGACAAACAGGATGGATGGGTGAATATGGACATCTGAATGGATGGATACGTTTTTATGGATGAAATGTGTTATTTGTATGGAAATGTGTAGGGATGCAGCGATTAACCGATTTTACTGTTCTGCTTCAACCAGTGATTCTGTTCTCACTCTGGAAAACGACAAATTATGGTTCATTCATTTTCTATTAACAAGGGTTGCACAGTGAGGACAATTAAACAAACATAAAATTCCAGCACAACCTGCAGACTATGAAAATGACATAACACCAGTGGTGCACCAGTTTAAAGTGCTGTGCGGGCGGTGCAGCACACGCTTCCTGTCCCGAGAGCGCCATTTTTTGTTTGAGGGGGGTATATTATTGGGTTCATGTAAAAATACAGTTTTGAAAGACAACTGTTAAAAACAAAAGCCAACAAATAAATGATTTGGGGAGAAAAGACAATAAAACATTGAATTAAAGAATGCTCATGTGATTGTATACAACCGTAGTGTTGTGAAATAAATGTATGCAAAATAATGAAGGAACGGTGAAACTGTGATGGACAGGGACAGAAAACAACAAGGCAATGTGCATGTGCAACAGTTAGGTATACTCTGTAGAGGTAGGGTTAACAGCTGATAATTAAGTAACAGCGGATGATAATTAATAGAGCTGATGATAATCAGCAGAGGGTTTAAGTAACGGCTTAAAATAAACGGGGGTTGAGTCTGCCTTTGTAACAACTAATGATAGTCAGCTGTTACAAGAGGAAAGTAGGTAGCAACTAAAAATATTCAGGAGAGGGAAGACCAACCAGCTGTGACATGCAGATACAATTCATTTCTAACCTGAACTAGCATCATACTAAATTATGTGTGTGTGTCTTTGTGTGTGTGTGAGAAAAATCCCCTATCAAGTGAAAACGTAATAGTTCCACTGCAATCAGCAATCAGCCATGCAAACAAAATTTATAATAATAATATTAACAACAATAAAAATTTATTAAAAGAACATGGGCACCCAAAATGCTATTTTTTCTATTTATAAACATCTATATCAGGGTTCTCCCCAAACAATGTAATAGTGGCGCTACACACACACACATGCTCCCTTCCAGCGGCACAATGCAACATTTCTAAACGGCAGAGCCTCAATGTAGCGGGTTGCACACCAGCCTAGCCACGTAGCGCCGCGTCAGGGCAGCGTCACGTAGTAGAGAGGACAACACACATTGGAAGACTCGATGCTTGTTCCTGTTCCATGTTTAATATAATGGGTGGTAATGGATGCCTGGTTTTGAGCGGCGCTGGAAGAGCACAGCTCCCCACTGTATGGTGCCACTGGTCAGGGATCTCATGGAAAATAAAAAATAAATAAAAGGTCCAGTGTGTAGAATTTAGTAGCATTGCCCGTTCTGGGCTCATGTAGGAACATGGCGGGGCAACACGACAGGCTCCATGGAAGAGGACTCGCTCTCTATGTAGATATAAAGGGCTAATTTCTAACGAAAACACCATTCTTATTTTCATGGGATTATACACATACTTATTAATTATATTCCATTTCTGCAAAGTCTGTTCCGCTAGATGCCACTAAATTCTACACACTGCACCTGCAAGTTCCAATAGAGACCCACGGCTTTGAACGTACAAATTATCATAAAACTAAAAATGATTGTACATTGCGCAGTGTAAATGAAATTGCACAGCAGCACTAGTGCTATTCTAGAGCAAGCAAAGAAACACACACACACACACACACACACACACACACACACTATTCTGGATGACGGATCGCCAGAAAAGCACAAAACATAAAAACATTGTCACAAATCACCTTATTCCAAACCTCTAAACTTTGAAATTCTTGATCACACCAAAACCTCTCCGCACCCACGCTCATCAGAGCCGTGCACACGCACATCAACATAGTGCACCTCACTCACACCTCAGTCCTGCTGTCTGACAAAATCCCAGGGGAAACGCTGGAGAGAATCAACATACTGATCCGTATCTGGGTTGGCTGATAACAAGACAAAACTGAACCTATAACACAACTCAACAAATAAGATGCCTCAGCTATCTTAAACAGCTAACAGCAGGACCTTGACAGGTGGACTAGGATTCACATTTTTACCAATTTGATACTGGCAGTATCTGAGAATTAAATAATTCTATAGACACAAAGTAGCAAATTCTTTAACTTCAAGATCTATTAAAACTATTCTCTTGTAAGCCTATTGATATGGCTATGGAAAGCGTATATGCCAGTGATTAACCAAAATTGTTTGGCTCGTGAAATGATTTCAGCTCAATCTTGTTTTCCATTTTCAGAAAGTATTTCCTACTCATTGAGATGAGTCTAGTTCTTAACTGTGTTAGCTTGGCTCAGCTTTATCCATCTGTTTCATTACAAACATGAGGCTGTATTAAAAAAAAGGGGCTTAGTGCAACGCCATAAAACTCTGTATTGAAAATCATACACATGTCCCTTCGTTATTTTATTCCACATTCACACTTGATGGCGTTTATCTGTATATTATGACTCATATACAGATAAACGCCCTAATTCATTGCTAAGCTGACTCGGTTTTTAAGTTAGCAACTGTGTAGTTTTTACGTAAAATCAATTTCTTTTTTAAGTCAGATCATTTCCTAATCCTCCCTCCCAATTACCAAACAACACCCCTTCCTACACTTGATATCATCATTACACTGTATTATACTTAAAATAAGTATGCTTTTTGTCACATTAGCTTTGAATAAAAACGTAACATAACACAACATAACATCATGTGTTGGTAAAAAGCCTCAGTAAAAATGCATTGAAGCCAAATTGCTCAAGGGAACCAAGCAGCGATGAGCCTTAAAGCACCATTAGACCTGCAGGCCAGCAATGTTTACTGCGATCCAACATCAGATAACATAGCGTATCAATGGTACAGCAAAGCGCTGCATCACGTGTTGCAGCCGCTAGTAGTATATTCAACCTTGGTTTGAAACGATCATTACAATACACACAGGTAGTGACCCAGATGCATGGCATTATGGAGAGTAGTCAAGTTAATGTTTTTTTGTATAGCCCTTAATCAAAGTTAGTCTCAAAGGGCTTCGTAGGTCACATTATACGACACCCCTCTAACCCTAGCCATCCAAAGAGCAAGGAACAACTCTTAATAATCAAGGAAGAAACCTTGACAAGAAACACAGAAAGAGGGATCCCTCCATTCAGGGAGAGATAGAGATAGAGATAGAGAGAGAGAGAGAGAGAGAGAGAGAGAGAGAGAGAGAGAGAGATAGAGAGAGAGAGAGAGAGAGAGGTGATGGATTTGTGAAAATGACAGGAGAGGTACAGACAAATGTATGATGTTGGTTAACAAGTGGCATTTCAAAATGGGAGACATGTTAAGCTGCTGGGATAATAATGATAATGAGGTTTCAAGTGTTCTCCCGCAGGATTTATTTGATCAACATGGTGGTCAGTTGCTACCATAGAAATAAGAGGTCGCGGCGAGTGGAGGTTAAAGGTTTTGAGAGAGAGAGAGATTCTGTGATTGCCTTGTGTTAAGCTTTACTGGTTAGAGTAATGCAATATCTACATGCATGCTTATGTCTTCAGTTTATTATGTGTGTCTTCGTCTTCAGTTTAAATGGAAATGGAAAATGGATACATCATATCATAACTATCATTCCTCTTATCCTTTCGGAAAAAAATATATTACTTTTGTGATCACATCAGGCGCTCATTCTGGTTCCTCTTCATTGCCGGCACAATATTACAAGCCTGGTGTTGACTGTACATGTGCGTCCTCAGATTGATTGGCGGGTTTCACATTGTCGATTGTCTCCCCCCCCCCCCACACACACACACACACACTGGGGATTATCCGCATGATGCGATGCGTGCCACGTGCTCAATCTTGATAGTTCTCCGATTACTGATGAATATCACCTCCTACACCCATCCTGTAATTTGCCAATAAAAAGTTGAGCGGTAGATGGTCACACTCTGGTATAAACTCACCAGTCTAACTCTCATTAAAACATGTAAGGGGTATGGATTTAGTGGTGCACAGAAAGGTATGCACATGTACAAGTATGGGAGGGGGGAGGGAGGAGTGAGGTGCATAAAAACAGAAATAGACCAAAGCAGGCAACATATTCGTTTGTTAGGCTGTATGGGGCATGGAAGCTGACATTCATGGCCCATATAGCCTACGTATGAATCATGATTTACCTATCACCATTAAAAAATATATCTTTAACATTCTTCAACTTTCATTATCTGAGATGAACTTTCAGAATAATGATTTTACTGTGGTGGTTAGTTTGAACCACGTTCGTCTAGGAATTTCTAGACTGAAGTGGAAGGCCATGTATTGTTGCCACGGAGACAGCTTTTATTGAAATGGACTAGCTGTTTTTAAAAGGTGGATTGATGGAAGGAGAGAAGGACAGCAAAGCAAAGAACAACACAGTGAATTAAAATACATTTTGGACTAGGCAGGAGAAAAACTGCAAAAATGAAATAACCCCATTTTACGAAGGTGCCAAGTTCAAGATGGGGAGACATATACAACAGCAAGTTGTAACTATTAATTTACCCAGACTAAGGGAGAAAGCACACAAAATGAATAGCCATAACTTAATTAAGGTAAGGTATGTGTCATAAGTGTGTGACAGTGCCATTTCAGCAAATAAAGTGTACACACTTAGCAGTATCAAAACAATTTTTGTAGAGGCAGATAAATAGACTGAAAGCACTAAGCCAGGGCACCTACTGTCAAAATGCTTTTACAGAACTAGTATCAGTGATAGGTAACACCACTGCAAAAATAAGCTTATCAGCTTTCTCCTAATCCAGCAGAGAGTCCAACCTTGAACCAAACTGTTCTTACTGACTTGAGCGTTTTTTTGTATTAGCTTTGGGCTGCCGGTGCTGACTTTGGTAAAAAAAAAAGAAAGAAAAGAAAAAGGAATCAAGTGCCTGTGAGCCCTGTGTTGTGCCACTGTACCTGTGTGACAGGACTTCATAGTGTTCTTCTCCCGGGCCATAGAGTCCTGGGAACGTTGTGAACACTGCGATTAGCACAGCCCTCTGCTAAGGCATTGGAACAAGAGATGCCTTTTCTGCCCTGCTAGGAGCGAAGTCAATGAAGAACATGGCCCATGGAGGTGCCCATTCGTGATCAAATTTCAAAAGTGCCCTCATAACTCTACAACTTTGTACTGATAACAAATTAGGTTAATAAAATAAGGGAAAACAGCAGAGAAAGAAAAAATATATATAAAAATATGTATAACATCACATTCTAAACATATGTCAGGGTTGCAAAGAAGCTTGTGACAAAAGGCAATGCAGAACATTTTTATCGATTTTTCAGTTATGACAGCTGCTAAGCAATTTCCAAAGTTATGTAGCTTTTTCAGTCACAAGCACAATTGTTGTACTAAGTAAGGACATAGCATGGCCAACTGCCACATCAAGGCTCTCAAATTAGATTCTAAGAAAACTAGTTCATTGTACATTTGTTTTGACAACGCAGACTATTTTGTGCACACAATAACCAGCACCAATGATCTTGGAAAAGTTCTAAATCTAGTCTGGCTTTTTGTTTCATTCAAACATTCTCGGCAAATTGTACTTATTTCAGTATCCCGGGGAAATGCTTTCATTGAGCATTAACTTTATTGAAATGATTAGACAGAAGCATAGTCGGTAAAGCATAGGTATTGGTTTAGCAGAATAACCTGTGTGTCTATGTTGCTTGCCTTTTTTCCTGTTTGAAAAATTATTTATTTACTGTAGAACTGTTAAATGAGACATTGGCAACAGAAACATGGCAGATGAAAAGTAATGTGGGGGTGACTGTTGAGATCAAGATTTACATCTTTCATCAAATCTTTCCCTTGTATATTTGGCTGTGATAGCTTTCTGAAGCAAATGCATGTTATAGCCGATGACCAATTTCCATTGAGATTGAATAAAGTCTGCATGTTAATTTTGATATGTTTTTAACATATCAAAACATGATGAGCAGACAGTGTTCTGCAATTCATTGCTGCAAGCTGTTTTCCTGCAAAGCAGCCAAACCACCTACCAGAGGGTATGCAGTGGTTGTCGGTGCAGAAGTGCTCTCACACAACCCCCAGGGCAAACCAGAAGTTTTTTCCCCACTCAAACTAATAAAAAATAAAAATGTACCTGCACTCTCCCCTTCATCTTCCACCTCCTCCTCTTCCTCTTCTCTGTGAGCTGCTCTTGCAGGCACCACCTCCCCTTCCTCCACCTGTTCCATTATAATCTGCTCAGTGGTGGTGCCCTGGATGGGGTAGAAGAGGATAGGAGGAGGGCAGAACAATGATTAGAGGTGATTTCCTGGGCAGAGAGGGGTAAAGTTAGAGACTTGAAGAGCTGTTTGAAACCACTTGACGTAGACATTCAGAGCCACGCGACTTTCTCAGATTCCATCAAGAAAATTGCTTTTGTGTCTTCACTCATTATTCACTGTTTCAAGTCACGAGGAGAGCGATCTTTTTGTGTGAAGTAATTAGACAGACATAGTCGTATAAGTCGTTCTTGTGTGGTTGGCTGAGGGCTACGTTGGAAACATGATATCACAATGTGTGGAAGCGGTAACATTAAACCAGACTAAGGAGACAGCTAGGATGACATTGACATGCAGAAAAGACCACGGCTTACCTTCAGAGATTCCACCTGTACCACCTGGCATCGTTGAAGCAGCTCCACAAACAGGTAGATCACAAGGCCCTTAATCACAAGATGAAACGAAAATATTAAGTTCAAGAAATAAGTTATTAATAAATAGTTATTAAAAAACTAGACAAGAATATGACTTCTTAAATATTTGAGCATTAAAGACCAGTGCTTGAAGTATTAAAAGGAAACCCTGGGAAGCAATCAGTTTCTGCCATTCAATTGCCAAACAATTGCCTATTTTCTGCCATAGCACAAACATCTGCTGTCTGTACTATCGCTTCACTGGGATTGGCAGGAGTGGGATTCCTTCCAGATACAAATTCAGCAGTGGCTCAGGAGGTAGAGCAGGTTGTCTTGCAACCCAAATGTTACTGGTTCGATCCCTTTGTTAAAGTGGTAATATGTGTGATACGATCTTCAACATAGTAATCTATGCCATTTTATCACTGTAACTGAAATAAGACCGTTATTTAGAAAACAGGAGTAAAATCCTATGTTTTTTCAGGTCTCTGCCCAACCAGCTTGAAAACATTTCACTCTGCTCCGATCGGGGGGAGCGTTCTTTTCGTGACGTCAAAGTGCATTTCAGTCAACTATTCAACGTCACGACAAAGGGACACCAGTGGCGATGTGCGTTTGGATGTGTGGAGCTCTGTCTGGCTGTTACGGGCGTAGTGTGTTTTTTTTTGTGACTAACTGTGTTCTCTCCCCAGCCTACTGTTTGTCCCTCCTCCTGCAGCACTCAAACAATCAGGAAATTGAGTGCACCTGCTCAGGATAGGGGTATATAAGCTGGGAGCGGACCAGAGCACGGGAGCCAGTGAGCCATTCGGCAGATAACGTGCTGCATTCTGTGGAAGCTAGTTAACGAAGTGTTGTTTCTTCTCGTGGAACTAGTATAGTGAGCTATTTTGGTTAATTAGTGTTTAGTTATAGTTTTGTTTACTGGTAGTTGTTTCCCTTTGTGTTTTCCCCTTTTGGGAAAGTGGTTTTTCGTTACTTTAATAAACCTTTTTGTTAACCTTTACCTCTGTCTGAGACTCCTCCTTGTCCCCCGGAAAAATATTCATTGTTACTCCCCAAAGATACCCCTAGATATCAATTGGGGTCGTAACAAGTGGGGGCTCATCCGGGATCGACAAGGAGAAGCTTTGATAGACGGCTCTGGTGGCTAGCGTGGTGAGTATCATTGTCTGGGTGGCCATGTGTTCAGCCTTTGCAAAACGTTTAATCTGCTTCCTCAGTTAGATAGGGGAGTGTCCAGCTGGACTGTATTAGTCTTTCCTTCGGGCACTCATTTGTTGTTTTACCTTTCTTGTTTTCGGAGTGAATCCTGGGCGGGGACTAGTTTCCCCGACGGAGGTAGGCGTTTCAGGGCTCCGGCCGCTGAAGTTGAGCCTTTAAAGTCGCCTCGAGCCCGGCAAGCTCCCGAAGATAGGTAGAAATAGCTTTGGGGTATAGGAATTGAGGAAGTAGTTTTATATAAGGCTGAGCGTGGTATTCGCATAACGCGTGTGTGTGGCACCTGGCATTGACGCTTATCACACTCTTGACCAGTGAAAGAGGACTTAAGGTGGCTAAATCAGTACGTGGGTGTGGTAGAACTATTTGTTTGTAGCTCAGCCTAACCTACTACGTGATTAGCTTCGGACGGCAGTCACTGTGTTTTGCCTTTTGGTAGAATGGCAGTGTTCAACTTAGAGGAGTTTGTGGCTCATCCTACTTTAAGTCAGGTTGATGGCTGTAGGAAGGATGATTTGTGTTTGATTGCCGATTATTACGGTATTTCAGTTTCACGGTCCCTTATTAAAAAACATCTGAAGGCTGTCCTTTTAAGAGGACTGGTAGAGAAGGGAATTCTTGCCTCACAGGTTTTGGAGGAGTCTCCTGGTGTGGTGGCCGGGGCTACTGCAGCGGTATCCCCGGGTGAGAGTCAGGAAGGAGCGATTGAGCCACAGCCTGGTGGTTTTACTCCAGGGGGAGAGGGTAGTGAGGAAGAGGTAAAGCCGTACACAATGCCACGGTTTGAGCCACTCTCTATAGAGACAACTTCTGGTTCTGTGGGAGGTGCCCGATTGAAGATGCGTGTAGCTCGTCTTCAGCAGGAGACGCAGGAAAGAAAGGAGGAGCGAGAGTTTCAACTCAGGAGGGAATTAGAGTTGAAAAAGTTGGAGATAGAGTCAGAGTTGAGAAAGACAGAATCAGAGACAAGGAAGGAGTATGAGTTGAAAAAATTGGAATCAGAGACAAGGAAGGAGTTTGAGTTGAAAAAATTGGAGGCAGACACCGCTGTCAGGATGCGTCAGTTAGAGTTGCAGAGGAGTGAAGTCGACGCTAGGACATCGGCGATGGCCTCTAGCTCTGGCGGACGGTCACCGTCAGGTTCTGATAATGCCTTTGATGTACGAAAGAATGTTTCAATGGTCCCTATTTTTCGAGAGACTGAGATTGAGTCCTACTTTAGTGCATTCGAGCGCATTGCTGTCGCTTTGCATTGGCCAAAGGATGTGTGGGCTATACTTCTGCAGTGTAAGTTAACTGGTAAGGCTCAGGAAGCGTGTACTTCTCTCTCTACTGAAGATAGTTTAGTATATGAGAAAGTAAAAAGCGCTATTCTTCGGGCGTATGAGCTAGTACCAGAGGCTTACAGACAGCGTTTTCGAAGTCTTAGAAAGACGACGACTCAGAATTACATCGACTTTGCTAGGGAGAAAGAGATCCTCTTTGACCGATGGTGTGCATCATGTAAGGCAAAGGACTATGTTTTACTGCGTGAGCTGATGCTGGTGGAGGAGTTTAAAAACTGTGTGACTGAGCGTACAGTGATCTATCTGAATGAGCAGAAGGTAGCTACATTACAGCAGGCTGCTACGCTGGCGGAAGAGTTCGCTCTCATGCACAAGAGTGTTTTTAATAAACCAGATCAGTCATTCAATCGTGGTTTTTCGCAGAGGTCTGGTGATGCACGTATCCCCCAGCCCAGAGCGCCCTTGTCATGTCCTGTGGCTGAGAGACAGTGTTTCTACTGCCACAAGCCTGGTCACATTATCGCCGATTGTATAGCTCTGAAGCGTAAGCAGCAGGTGCCAGGTCCAAAACCAGCAGGGGTAGTTTTCAAACCGACGAAGGGTATGGGTTTGATTAAAACAGTGCCCACCGGTAGCCGCCCCGTAGATAAAAGCCTACCTGATGAGTGCTTTAAGCCTTTCATCTTCACCGGATCTGTGTCTCTCACTGGAAAGGTGAATGACCAACGTTCAGTCACAGTGTTGCGAGACACTGGTGGCTCTCAGTCATTCATTCTTTCTAGTATCCTGCCCGTGAGTGATACCTCTGCCTGTAATACAAGCACTATAGTAAGAGGTATTGGGATGGGTTTTGTACCCGCACCTCTCCATTACGTCCATGTGAAATCGGATTTGATTACGGGTTTCTTCCCAGTTGCTGTCCGCCCCAGTTTTCCTGTCGAAGGTGTGGACTTCATAATGGGTAACGACATAGCGGGAGGGAAGGTCTACCCTACTCCTGAGGTTGTTAGTGTTCCCATTATTGAATCTGACCCTGATGAGCTGGTTAGCCATCATCCGGATGTGTTTAAGGTTAGTGTTTTGACTAGGGCCCAAGCTAAAAAAACAGGCTCAAGAGGTAGAATTGTCCGACTCGTTATTTTCTTCTGTTTTGTCTGAGGAAGTGTTGTCACCTGATGACGGGTTGGTGGATGGCGCATTGAAGGAGCGTGAAGCGGTGGAAGAGTTAGTTAGTGCTTCTGAGGCACCATTATCATTGACTCGCGAAGCACTGATAAGTGCTCAGAAGAGGGATTCTTCCCTGTCAAGGTGTTTCGCCGCAGTCAAGGGAAATGATTGCAAGGACGGTAGGAAACAGTCATTCCATCTGGAGGACGGAGTGTTGATACGCAAGTGGGTTTCACGGCTAGCTGAATCATCAGACGATTCAGTTGAGGATTGGGGCACGGTTCAACAGCTAGTAGTTCCAATTGGTTGTCGGCAGCATGTGCTAGAATTAGCACATGAGCACCTATGGTCTGGTCATTTAGGGGTCACGAAGACATATGACCGAATGCTAAAACATTTCTTTTGGCCAGGAATGAAAGCTGATGTTAAGCGTTTTTGTAAGACCTGCCGCACCTGCCAGATAGCCGGAAAACCCAACCAGGTAGTGCCTCCAGCCCCCTTACGACCTATTCCTGCTGTTGGTGAGCCTTTCGCACGGGTAATTGTGGATTGCGTTGGCCCTCTGCCCAAGTCGAAGTCTGGTAATCAGTTCATGCTAACTGTGATGTGTGTTACCACTCGTTTTCCCGAGGCAATTCCCTTGCGGAAAATCACAGCGCCCACCGTTACAAAAGCGCTGATTAAGTTTTTTACAACCTTTGGTTTACCCAAAGTGGTTCAAACGGATCAAGGAACTAATTTCCTCTCCAAAACCTTCAAACAGACTTTGCAGTCCTTAGGTATATCCCATTCAGTGTCTAGTGCGTATCATCCAGAGTCACAGGGTGCACTTGAGCGGTGGCATCAGACTTTGAAGTCAATGTTACGGAAGTACTGTCACGATACAGAGAAGGATTGGGATGATGGGCTTCCCTTTGTTCTCTTTGCTATTCGTGACGCTACCCAGGAGTCTCTCGGGTTCAGCCCAGCTGAACTGGTGTTTGGTCATAATGTGCGTGGTCCACTTAAAGTGTTGAAGGAGCGGTTTATGACAAATTCCACTCAAGAGACTAATGTCTTAGATTTTGTCTCCCAGTGTAGGGAACGTCTGCATCGTGCCTCCTTGTTGGCTAAAGAGGCACTCTCCTCTTCCCAGGAGAGTATGAAGACACGGTTTGACAGGAAAGCGGTTGAACGACAGTTTCGGCCAGGCGATCAAGTTCTGGTACTACTACCCTTGCCTGGATCTGCTCTTACAGCTCGTTTCTCAGGTCCGTATGTGGTGGAGAGTAAGGTGTCGACCACCGATTACATCATCCACACCCCTGAGCGCAGACGAAAAACACGGCTATGCCATATCAACATGCTTAAGCCTTATCATTCCAGGGAGGCTGTACCTGTAAAGCAGAAGGTAGTCTTGGATACTGTTGCTCCTGAAGCAATTTCTGCTTCGTTGGTTTGTGTGGAAACCATGTCTGATGATGGTTTGGCTATAATTGCCAGCAGTGCACAGTGTGGTAGGCTACTGAATTCAGAGTTGATGTCTGAAATAGGAACACATCTATCCTATCTTCCTGATTGTCAGCAGAAAGATGTAATCCATTTGCTGCACTCCTGTCCTACTTTATTCCGTGATGTGCCATCATGCACCAATGTGTTACATCACGATGTCGATGTTGGTACTGCAGCCCCTATCAAGCAGCATGCTTACCGTTGTCCTATGGCAAAAAGGGAGATCATGAGGAAAGAGGCAGAGTACTTGTTAGAAAATGGTTTAGCTAAGCCCAGTCGCAGCCCCTGGAGCTCACCATGTTTGTTGGCTCCTAAGTCTGACGGCACCTCTCGTTTTTGTACGGATTTCCGCCGTGTCAATGCAGTTACTGTACCAGATTCCTTCCCACTGCCTAGGATGGAAGATTGTATAGACAGCATTGGCCCAGCGGTGTTCATCACAAAGTTAGATCTGTTAAAGGGATATTGGCAGGTTCCTTTAACCTCGCGGGCTTCGGATATTTCAGCTTTTGTAACACCTGACCATTTCCTACAGTACACAGTAATGGCCTTTGGCATGAGAAACGCACCCGCTACTTTTCAGCGGTTGATGCATCTAGTGTTGGGGGATGTTCCCTGTTGCAAGGTGTATCTTGATGATGTGGTGGTGTACTGACACCTGGGCTGACCATTTAGCCAGCTTGAACGTGGTGTTCCAGCGGCTCGTGGAATCATCTTGTACACTTCTGACGGTAAGGTGGTCGGATTGCAGGTTACCGATTCGTACATTTTTAGCACTAGATGGACAGATCACAGACCACCTTATGTGACAGTGGGGAAGTGAGTGTGCAACTTCCCCTGTGGTGTGACAGTTAGAGTAGTGGTTGCTCTAATGGTGCAAACTACCCGTTTGCTCTTATGGGGGGGAGTGTTACGGGCGTAGTGTGTTTTTTTTTGTGACTAACTGTGTTCTCTCCCCAGCCTACTGTTTGTCCCTCCTCCTGCAGCACTCAAGCAATCAGGAAATTGAGTGCACCTGCTCAGGATAGGGGTATATAAGCTGGGAGCGGACCAGAGCACGGGAGCCAGTGAGCCATTCGGCAGATAACGTGCTGCATTCTGTGGAAGCTAGTTAACGAAGTGTTGTTTCTTCTCGTGGAACTAGTATAGTGAGCTATTTTGGTTAATTAGTGTTTAGTTATAGTTTTGTTTACTGGTAGTTGTTTCCCTTTGTGTTTTCCCCTTTTGGGAAAGTGGTTTTTCGTTACTTTAATAAACCTTTTTGTTAACCTTTACCTCTGTCTGAGACTCCTCCTTGTCCCCCGGAAAAATATTCATTGTTACTCCCCAAAGATACCCCTAGATATCAATTGGGGTCGTAACACTGGCCATTTGTTGATGTTAATGGCAGCGTCAGAGAGGTTTAAGCTTCTTGTACACTTATAATACAATGCCACAGAGCCACTTTTAGTGTCTTCATCCGGCATAAGCAGGTGAAAAGCACGTTGTTGTCCGTCGTTGACCACTGTTACACTGCTATAACCTGCTGCAGTTGCTGAACAAACGGTTAGCATAAAGTAGGAGTTCGAGTTATAATTGTTGTACAGATAACATGAAACTGTTAAGAATATAACAGTGACCAGCTTGCAGATGCACTGTGGATGCCTTTTTTTCCTCTAGCATTGCTGTTTATAGTTAAGGCAGTCTCAATGTGTGTGTGTGTATTGCCAGTTCGCCCAGAGTGTGTGTGTGTGGGCCGTGTAATATTCCTAGCACGCTTTTACACATGGCATTACTTTATTCTGACAAAGCATGATGAGTAAGGGGGGGCCCCACACAAAGAGTAGTCTAGGGGCCAATGACCACCGTAATCCGCCACTGCTGGCCCCTCCTAGCAATTTCCAGGGTTTAAGCTGGTTTTTTCCGGGTCATTTTAAGAGGCATTGTGGTGAAACTGTTGTCGGGGACGGGACTGGGGTTTGTTTGGATCATTATCTCCAAATGCATCGGCCGCCATCATTTCCACTCCCCCTACATCGCACGCAAGTTGCGTGAACGTGCCACATGGTCCCGCGGCCGCGACGCGCGCATCCGCAAGAGGAAGCATGAACAGAGATGCGCATACAAATACACGAGAAAGCAGGCCAAACATAAACGACCTGAGAAAGACTGGACACCGTTAAAAGAAAACGTGATTTATTGTACGAGAATTGTAAAACACATCATGTCTTGAGTTCATAGAAATACAAGGGTGAAGGATGGCTCATTAAAAGGCGCAGTGTGTCGAGGTGTCCTTGAGCTAGACACCTAACCTTAACTGCTTCCGACGAGCTGGCTGTTGCCTTACATGGTGGACACCGCCGTCGGTGTGACAATGGGTGTATGAATGGGTGAAAGGGAGGCCCAAATCGTAAAGCACTTTGAGTGGCCACAGATCAGAAAAGCGCTGTGAACGCAGTCCATTTACCATAAAATTGTCAGAGTTAGACAGGATCTGGCATTGAACAAACTTGCCAAACACTCAAACGTTTATTTTGATAAAATTGCATAAATAACACAATGCATGCAACTATGTTAGGAATACCTGGACAAGGAAGCCAATGAGAAAGGTGATGAGGAATGGCAGAAGTCCAGCATGTGCAATTGTCACTGGCAGACCTGTAAAATATATCAAAGAAGAACATCAAAAAGAAATTCTACTTCAATCCCAAACTTGTTCACAGTGTTTAAAATATCTTCAAGTCAGTTTGTCACTATCCTTGTCTCTTGCTCTTTGGGTCACACTACGCACACACAGTATTTAATGCCTGGCTCAAAGTTCCTATCAAACTTTATGGATGAAGATGATTTCAATGAGATTTAAGTGATTGAACACCTATTAACTTGACAGGGCTCCACCTTGGTGGAACAACAGGAAGAAGACGCAGATTAAAAACAGTAGTGAAATGTAATGTCCCATGTAATTTCTATCACAACTAAAAAAAAAAAAATCCCACCATGTTAACTACAGTTCATAAAGCACAGTAAAAAATGAATATCTGCCTGCCCATATAAAACTACAAGACTGTCAGACTTTTAATTATGCTACTCATGCATCAGTATTCTAAAAGACAGACCCAAAGAACAAATAGAGCTGGCTGGAGTTCATCCCACAGCTTCCTCCACCACAGTAGGACAGTTTTTATGTATTAGGACCAGTGAGGCTTGGCCTCAGACAGCTTGGCCCTGTGGTCCGATGCTATTCATTTATGAATTATAGATCAATAAAACATGCGTCAAAGGTTCAACCGGTGCATCAAACTGTACATATTACAAATGTATCTCACACAGTGAGCAGCAGCACGTTTTTGTTTGAGCTGTTTGTAATTTCTTTAACTGCACCTGCGCAGACTAATCTTTGTGCAGGTCCATCTATATTTTTCTTTGACAAACGCAAACAGTGAGAATGAAAAGCAAATGCATATTCACAGAACATATTCTCTCTGACGGCTCTTAGGGGTCCCATCATATTGGTCTGCTGCTTGGCGAGACCAAAACAAAAAAAGATAAATGACAGATGTTGACGATGTTAACCTCCTTGTATCACAGGGATTTACTAATTGGGATGCAAATATTATGAAAGACACAGATAATGTTATTACCCTTAGATTAAAATGAATGCAGTGAAACCTCTTTATAAGAAGTGGATATTGAGTAGGGAGCCGGGGGTTTGGATTAATAAGGTACATCGGTTGTAAGGACGAAGGGTTTATGGTTCCCTTATGGACTTGGTGGCGGTCATATGACATGAAGAGAATATTGCTTTGTCAAGTATTGTGTTGCTTGTTGTCAGAGGTAGAACAAAGGAGAGTTTAAAAGTGGTGTTTAGGATCACTTAAACACAGTGAGATAGCCTCACACTGTCCCGGTGTGTGTGTGTGTGCGTGTGAGTGCATGTTTTGCCCCCTAAACAATTATCATCTCATTGCCGCAGGGTTTCATAATTTTTCGTACAGTGGTTATATATTTACATTGTTTTACAATTTCTTTGTTGTTCTTGTCAACACAAACGATGAAATCTAATGACACACCAATACAATGTGTCATGATTGATCAATTAATCTTACTAATGTCAGTACTTACCTAGGATACCAGTCCCCAGTATTGTTGCAATGCTCAAGAAATCTGAGAACAAATAATTAAAACAAATATATTAGTAAAATAGGCTTGCTTGTCTGGCCCAATGCCTCACACCAATGAGTTGAACGCCTTCATTCAGCTACATTAAGTACTCAGCATTTTTTTATTAGCGAAGACTTCTTCCATAAGGCATTTCTCATTGGGCAACATGACAAGCAATAATTCATCTAAGAAAACGTCTCCCCAATACGTCCCCAGAGGATCCCTTGTGATTACATTGTATAGCAGAACAGAAGAGACCCCCCTACCCCCCTCTTGGTAAACAAATGGAGAAACACTGGAGAACCAGTCTGTCACCCACATGTTAGCCACTGTATTGATAAACCTTCACTTCTCCGTTGCCTGCAGATCCATCACGAACGCTTGACAGAACTCCCATCATCGCAGGAATTAACCTGTCATTTCTTATCAGCCTGCTCCCGTTTCAACATTTTCTGATAAGTCGCTCCCCCCCCCCCCCCCCCCCCCCCCCCCCCCCCCCCCCACAACCCATCCCCAGAACCACCACCAAGGTTTTTGTTGGAGGACAAGGGGTAGTGGAGGATGGGGCGCATTGAGACAAAGTAATTAGATGTGTTACATATTCTTTTGTATTGATACGTTATGTTGTGTGTCTACTGCAAACCTGGTCCAACGGCTGTATAACTCATCTAAGTGAAGTGGCTGGGAATGACGGCAACGCCACATCAACAACGTTTTCTTGATTTAGTAATGTTTATTTTAATATTTCTTAATATATGCTCTTTATCTGAAATTTTAAAAGACCTATTGACCTGTGACGTCAAGTTACCATACAGCCAGTTGACTGTTATCTAATGTTGACTGCCAGCTGACTGTTTTCTAATGGGTTTTTTGTGTATTCCAATAATAAAAAATAAAAAACATAATGCATCTCTCTATCTCACACAAGTTATTTTGGTCCAATGTGACATATCTTCCTTAAAAGCCTGTTTTGCTAAAGACACAAACATCAACACAAGTAACAAACTTAGGCCAGGACAGTGTATCATACACAACCAACCAAATTGTAACAACATGTGCAGTTCTATTTGGCAGCACCTCAAACCGCGGGCGCTCTGATGCAGACTAGGTCAACCTTGAAGCACAGAGTAGACTTCTTAAAGAATAGCCTTAACAATTATTACGATTCTGTGACAGTGTGCTGTAGCCTAAGCCAAAAAAGAATAGGTAACTTAGGTGTATAGGCTACATCAAATGTCATGTTTTATTGCTGTGGCATTTGTTGCTGAACGGATATTATATGAAATACGTTTTGTAGCTAATTGTAACATTATATATTTTAGGTAGGTCTACGACGTCAAGGGGATAGTGTACAGAATCTTATCCCGGATCACCGTGTGGTAGGGTTACTCTTGTATCGCATTAGCAATTATGTGGCGGGCTTTCTCGCCATCTTCCTCGTGCTCGCGCCTTCATCTGTCATATCGTCGTCATGCTAGTCCCCATCCATCTTTAAATGTATGTTTGACACAACCGTGGATATAGTATGCGTTTTCTCGCCATTGCGAAAACCGTCTTCGAGTTGAAAACAGCCGTGAGACATAACAGTATTCCGCATGGAGCGCGCATGTCGTTGGTACTCACAGCACTGCAGGTAAATAAGTCTCAATTTCCAGGGTTTAAGCTGTTTTTTCCGGGTCATTTTAAGAGGCATTGTGGTGAAACTGTTGTCGGGGACAGGACTGGGGTTTGTTTGGATCATTATCTCCGATGCATCGGTCGCCATCATTTCCACTCCCCCTACATCGCACGCAAGTTGCGACGACACGTGAACGCGCCACGATATGGTCCGGCGGCCGCGGCGCGCGCATCCGCAAGAGGAAGCATGAACAGAGATGCGCATACAAATACACGAGAAAGCAGGCCAAACATAAACGACCTGAGAAAGACTGGACACCGTTAAAAAACTAATTTATTGCAACAGAATTGCAAAACGCATCATGTTTTGAGTTCATAGAAATACAAAGGTGAAGGATGGCTGATTAAAAGGTGCAGTGGAAGCTTGCGCATGGGGGCTATTATAA
This sequence comes from Lota lota, assembly GCA_026745465.1. NCBI lineage: Eukaryota > Metazoa > Chordata > Actinopteri > Gadiformes > Lotidae > Lota > Lota lota. The sequence continues at coordinate 46,359 of JACYXH010000519.1, forward strand.
CTATAGGCCAACTGACAATGCTGATGGATTGAGTTCGAGGTACAAATTATGAATCCCACAATATCCCGTTTTATTGCTGTTAACTAGCAGTCGCCAAACAATAGCGCAATGACAATTTTGGTGTACAGGTGTCTACCGCAAAAGTTAAAAGGTCATAACTGTCCACACCCTGTTTTCCAAGAACAATCTAAAAGTTTGTAACATTTCCTATCTTTTTCATTCTTGAGTGTGACCTTATGTGTGGACATAGAGGTCACACACCTATCCAATATAGGGTGGCTTGAGTCTACTTGGTTGAGAAATGTTACATCAACAAACCACCCAAATAATATCAGCCGACACTAATAGCTATTGTATGTCACAGTTCTCTAATGGCACGGTGTATGACTTAGGTTTAACATGTCATTATAGACTTTAATAGTAAAAGTACATTGTAATGATTTAATCAATTACGTACGATTTTAAAGACTATATAGGAATTGTGACAATCTTTTGCTGGCTTTTAACCCCAAAAACATGTTCTGGTTAAACACATGTTTTGCAGTACTATACATTGATTGTCTTGGTATGGTGCTACTTACAATATGGTGGTGCGTATTGCAATTGTAGATTGTGATTGAAGTGCACATCCTTCCGTTGCTATTCTACATGCTTGTACTGCTAACATAATTCTAAGAAAGGCACACAACATGACCTATGCAAACGTTCATTTAGTTGTGCTTTTCAACAACCTTCAACAACTGTCTGTCTCAGAAGGTTCATTCAAACTACACCTGTTACACAAATTAATGTTATGTGTGCTTCAAATTTAAACATAGTTAATGCTACACTACTTACTACTACTACTACTACTACTACTACTACTACTACTAATGTAATAGGTTAAAAAACATGATACTATTAACTATAGACAATGGGATAAAAATAATCACATATAATTGATTATTAACTGGTTACCTGGCAACACAAAGAAAGACTATACGATTATGTAAAGGCAATAAATACATTCATAACATAAGGGAATACTATACAATTGGTTTGATGTCTTAAACAAATTTCTAGTCATGCAAAGTGGTATAAAAACACAATTTCTTTACTGACAACATTTTCTCCTTCACACTTTTGCAAAGTAAAAAGTGTGAAAAAAGGTCTATACAACTACGTCTACACATACTACTTTTCCGAGTTAGCGGCCATGTAAAAGTAAAATTCTTCAACCATGACACACTGTACACATTATCTGGTGTGGTTTACATTTATGTTTTGGTTGGTTGAACCAAGATAAGTCAAATAAAGGGACCTCCATTTCAGTCTTGTTGACTGTATGAAAACATTCACTATCAAAAGGATAAATAAAAGCCAAAAATGAAATTATTCTAAAGTGTCAATTATTTGATACTGCTGAAGAATTGTCCGTCTATTGAATTACATCAGTCCTAAATCAGATTTAAAGGAGTCACAGAGGCTGCTTCAGTGCAAACCATTACATCTAGTTCTGGAAGCATATTTATAACATCAGTTTTAACCACAGTGAAACGAAACCACTTAACACACACGTTCCAAAGGAAATAAGTTGCTTTTGGTCATTCAATAAAGAGAATTACACATAATTTAAAATAAATACTTAAAAACTGAATTATCCTTAAACATAGACAGCTATTCTCGTTCGAAGAAACGATGAGTGAGTGAAGCTTATCGTGATTCTGCGGCGAAGGAAAACCACAGATTATTTCCACTTATTAGGAACACAAAAACTAAATGTGAGCAAATGAGGGGTGAGGGCGTGTTGTATTGGTGTGTGATGAACAAAGCTGCATCACTTGCACAAACACACAGCCAGAAATGCAGCATGGGAGGAGTGGAAGACAAATACAAATCCAGCATGAGAGGGTGAAGGTAAGAGCGAGATATAAGTGGAAATGAAGAGGGAGAAATTGTCCAACAGTGCGGAAGACATAATAAAATGGAGCCAGCTGGGGCTGTTGCATGTACTGTAATGCTTACCAATTCGCCTGTTTAAACATAATTTCAATTCTTCCTCACTTGTGTCTTCACCTCGCTTTATGCCTACTCAAGCACCTAAAGGATCACTTCTCTCCTTCGTCCTGATTACCAAAACCTTTTCATCCTACTGCAACAAGGCAGCAGAAATACAGTATGTCAGTTGTTTTTATTATTATTAGAATTAGCAGAGCTGCCTTTGTGGTTCTGGGGTCACGTTGCAATTCCCATGGGAACATTAGCTCATGTAGCAACATATTACTTATTCAACTATTTAAATTGTCTTTTCATCCCCCCATAGCATTAAGCCAATTACATTTGGCATGTGACTGTTGCTGTTGGGCCACACAGCTTGGTAGTGACAAAAGTAAAATGTTGGGTAGTTAAGGATGGCTAATATATAAATTATCATTAACACCATAAAAAAAGGCCTTTTGTTGGATCGAGGGAACACCTGTGACCCGTCACACAGTTTATTCCTCTATTCTTCGAGGGGCCATATCGATGATCCATCTAATTGTATCCGGGTTTCTTTATTATTCTTTGAAAAACTTTGTCAAGCGTCAACCGAAGGCTGTGCCGCTATTTGCCGTCACCAGTGTTGTTATCGTCAAACAGCCCGAGGCCAAAGCAAACCAGCATCTCAGCCGACCGAACGGCAGCCAGGATGAGAGACAGTGATTGGTTGTCGTAGGCTCCATGTTGTGAAGGCGCTTCCTGCACAACAGCTGTGCTCCGCTGTATCCCCTCAGCGGGGCCAGCGTCCTCCTGGGGGAACCTGAGTGTTGAAAACTGGGGCGTCTTCCCAGGAAGGCTGTACAAGAGGTTCCTATAGGACATATAGATAGAGGAAATAAACAGCAGCTTTAGTGTCGAGTCCACTATTCCTCTTAACACTTCACATAGACTTAATAAAACGGCACAAATGTAAATCAGAAAAGCAACTACGATAACCCACCGTACTTTTGGGCCTTAGGCTGGATTAATATTTCATGTTAGAATAACAAGAAAATACTCTGACAGATTGGTAATGGACAGCCATTGAAGAGGAGATTCATGAGCCACATAACTCATAGTAGCAAGGCAGGGTCAATAGCAGCACCAAAAACAAGGACACCTGAATAAAAAATGAAAAGAATAGTTTTGTCCTCTGTTTTATCTTCTGTCACAAACAGTTCACAGAAGCATAAAGTGCAGTGTGTGAATTATTGCTCCGAAAAAGTCTGGGCTATCCTTTTACCTTCATTTCAGTGCCACCACATACAGTTCAGCAGACACGCACATGAAAAAAAGACAAATACAAAAAGTACACTGTACTGTATAACAAAACACACACACACACACACACACACACACACACACACACACACACACACACACACACACACACACACACACACACACACACACACACACACACGACTGTGTGCGTTTTGCATGACAGAGCAGTCACAACTGTAGGTCACAACTGTAGGACCCCAGGTGTGTTGTACTTCTCAGGGACTTCTTGACAAAGGACATTGATTTCTCTTAAAGTGGCTGAACGGAGAGTCTTAGGGAGTAAACAGAGTGATTCTTCATCTGTTACGACGCTGCCCTGCGGGGACTGTACTGCAACCTTCACCTGTGCAGGCGTGGCTGTAAAATAGGTCAAGACCTTCCGCTCAAAGACCCTGCCTCGGCAGTATTTATGTGTCTATATATATTGCAGTACAGTCAGTACAGTGGGGTAAGATAATACACTGTAGGAAAGAAGGTGTGCTCTCTTTTTTTCAATGGCCACAGCTATCTGAACATGTAAGGAGGGTAAATACAGAATTAATGAAACGATTGCACACTATTTACAGTGCTGTAAAACTAATAGTGATATTGTTGTACCTGTATTCATACTTATGTTAACATTGATAGACAAAGTGGTGGCTTCAATAGAGCCTTTACAGTGATGTCCATCCACTACTGTCATGACTGTTGGTGACAAAATTCTTCTTAAGTCTTAGTCTTAGTAAATTACCTGTGAATAACTGAATATGAATACATCTAAATCAGAGGTAGGCCAGTATAAAAATGTCAATGCATACAACTTATTTATATAACGTTTGGCAATTAGACACCATCAAATTATTCTTCATGAGACGATGGATCCATGAAGTCTGCCAGGGGATGAGAATCCCCCCAAAAATGTATGTCAGTTCTAACCTGGATGGGACGAGAGCGTTGCCTAGTGGATTGACATGAACAATTATTAATCGATAACATGCAATATGCCATGAGGAGGTGGTGCAGTGAGATAATCAAATGCATAAAAAGTGATGAATGCCGAAAAGGCCAAGTGTTGCCCGGCAATGGACAGAACGTCAGCAATGGCTTAGGGAGAATTCCCTGCAGTGGGAGGACAGAAAAGCCAGCAATAGCTAGGGAACGTCCAGTTATGGACAGAGTGCCATCTAGTCTTAGAATGCCCAGCAATGGAAGGACAGGAAGCCAGAAATGACTAGGGAGCGGCCCGCTTGGACAGAGTGCCAACTTGTCTTAGAACGTGCAACAATGAAAGTGAAGCCAGCAATGGATAGTTAACTTCCCAGCAATGTGAGGACAGAGAAGCCACACATATAGCTATATCCCAGTGAAGGAAGCAATATCCGTAGCAAAATCTGGACTAGAAATTTAGGTCGGACCTTCAGCCTTCATCTAGAGACAGCAGGTTGTGCAGGTTAGTTCGAGGATGCCAAGTCGAGCAGCCCGGAGATGAACAGCCTTGTGGAACATTTGACTTGAGTTTGACATGTGTTTGGGGCAGAAAACCGCCATCTTGCTTATCTTCTGTGTTGATGACAATGCACGTCTTTGATACCTAATGTTTCATTTATGTAATTGTATATTTTATCTCTACCCAACTAAGTTAGGGCAGTATCTATTTTTCATACTGTCATACCTTCCTGTCATTTCACCGGGGTATACTATATATGACGGTATTTGTGTAAAATTAATGCAATAATAAAGAAATTGTCTAGCCTACAATGCTGTGTGTCTAATAATAAATTAGCCTACTAAGACACGTCTTGCTGGGTTTATATACTTATGGATCATAGAATAATAAGTAAATGGAAGTAAAGGAAGTAAAGGAAACAAGTGCTCTTCTTCCATAGATTCGGGCAAAATCTCAACGAGTAGCCCTACTCATGTACTCGTTTTAATAAAGTCAGCGATAGTTTCTACCAATGTACACATATCGAAAGTCAGTTTAACCTGTATTATATACAGTCTATGTTAAGTCAGTTTAACCTGTATTGTACAGTCTATGTTAAGTCAGTTTAACCTGTATTATATACAGTCCAATTGTGTTACAACTGCACCGGAGCTCCACTGGCCATGCAGTTCTTTACCTGTTCTTTACTGTTGTAGAGCTGATGGGATACACTTCAAAACAGTGATTTTAATGTAATATCCATTGGGAACATTTAGAAACGTGAGACGTATCCAGGTTAACTGCATTTTAGCTAGGCTATTGTTTAGGGCAGGGTACTTTGTAATTCGCCTATAGGGCTTGTACATCAGAATGCATCAAGGGATTTTTGTTGGCGATACTCCAACATTTCGAGATTACTCAAGAGAGTTGTAGTAATGTAAAATCCTAAATTTATGTAAATATACTGTATCCTACGCTGATAAAAGCTTTGGTTTGCCACGTCTCGCATCAGAAACACTGGTAGTTTCAAACACAATAATGTCACCACATAATGACAAATAATTGTACGATTAATTACTAAATGATGACTAAAACACTATTACTAACGCCATATTCTTACATTACATTCTTATGCTCCTATACTTCCAAAATGGAGGCGGTCATTGCGATGTGACATCACTTGGAAGCCCTGTTATCTGATAACCAAAAGCTGGGGGAGGACTCCCCACATGCTTAGTATTGATCGGTCTACACCATGATCGTGAACACAGCAACCTGCCACTTAAACTGCAAAAAACAACAACATGTTAACAGTAAATGAAAGACGTATTAGTACACACAATAATGAAATAAACTCAGAATGTCAAACTCCGCCCCGGGCAGAGCACCAGAGCACCCCTGAATGCTAGGGCTATTTCACAATTTACAGCAAAGAGGCTTATAAAAATGCCCCGTAATTTACAGTGACCAGTGCAATATTGCAAACAATAAACTATCGCTTGCCACCATACTGAAAAGTAAAAGAATAAAACAATCATTCCAGAAGTTCAACCTGTCAAAGTTTGATTTCGGCTCTGACCACTGGGGGGAGGGACACTGACCCTGTTCGCCCACCCCCAATGTCTGCTGATGAAATCCTCGTGACCGGTGTGCCTGACGGAAATCATATCGACTCGGGTTTATCTGTGGGAGGGAAGCTTCATGTTGACACCAGCATGTCCAGCGTTATTCCAATTCATACAATGTTGTAGATGGACCTGTGGTTGTGTCTTCTGATAAGCTGGATGCCCATCAGCTGTATGTAGGCTACCCTCACTGGTCAGAGGCTATCCTGAATGGCAATCGATCGACGAGAAGTCATCAGACAGATGAAGCACAGAGGATATTCTTATGTTAGTTAGCAGAATCCAGCAAGTGCCTCTGATGCCAAGTTAAAGAGAAATGACAAAGATACATTTCTATGAAAATGAGGCAATTAGGCTACTTGAGTCCCATTTGATCCCAAACAAATGTGGCGCCACTGGGCAGGACCATCTGCAGAGCAGTGTTGATGGGCGGCCTTTGGATCACTGAGGACGGGCCAAAATATTCTACTGCAAATATTTGTCTCGTTGACTTTTTCTGCTCGCCTTTATAACAGCATATCTATATGCACGTTACAATTACGTGCATATCAACACACTCCACTCATCACGCAAGAGAACTCCTGCGCTACAAGTTTAAGGCAACAGACAGCAACATTCACCACACTCACTGTAATCAGCAACGCTAACTACAGTCAGCTTTAGACTGGTGGTACTCATGTCCTAGTTGATGAGAGCGAACCCCAGACAAGCGGCCCGCAGTGGCAGCACGCATGGTGCCCATTGAACATTGGAACTGAGCCAGCTTTCTGGAGTGGGGCACAGGTGTGTCAGAGGGTGGGCCAGGCCCCCTAATGCCCCCCCATAGCACCAGGCCTACCACTGGGGCGGGTTATTTCTAAACATTCCCTGATATCCCTTGAAGACAACGCCCAGATAAGCTTGGTGGCATGACCGTTGCAGTGAAGGAAAAAAGTTAGCAGGAATGAATTGATGCTTGCCACTGGACTGATGCGGGACAGAAAGGGCAAAAATCAACCGTTCTTCCCTGGTCGCCATCTCGGTAGGGTTAGTGTGAACACTGGGGAGGAGAGCCAAACAGGCCAAGTAAATTGGAAATTTGGAACTGCCTCTTAATCTGAAGTGTGGACGGATTCGAATAGGCCTCCCCGTAAACCCTGCAGATATAAAGAAAATGCAGTATGGGTAGGTGCAAGCATTGCGTTGAAGCTATTGCAATTTAATTTGTTAGATTGATGCACCTGCTGGCCGCGGCGATCGACTGTGGGCATTGGGGTGATGTTGATGTCAAGGCATCAACTCATTTATTCAACCATGTGCTCCGGGGATGAATGACTGTCTTGGGCAAAGGGTGCGATTGTGGCCAAATGCCCGCATTATACTATACTATATAACTGCTCATCCAAACAACTTCAAACTGGACACTTCAGTTCCTTGGGTCCTCAGCAATACACCGGCCATGTTTGAAGTCGATAGGATGAACGGTTGTCTAAGAAAATCGATATACATACATACAGAGACGCCTTCCATTTTAGTTCCCTCCTGATTGAACTTTGGCTATAGCTACATGCAATGTTTACATATATATGTCATATATAAACATATTGTGGTAGTTATACTTGTATTATGTGCCCTAGTGACACTGGAAACACAAAAATACATGTCAGATGTAAACATTTTCCAAAGCTATCAATTGCCCCTATTGTAATTGTCCCTCTACGGTGAGGAAATGCTAACATACTTTATAAACGAGGGCCATTAGGCGCTAATGCTTTCTGAGCATGATGGAGCAGCTAATTTTAGCTTGGCTGCTAATGGCAGTCGAGGACAATTAACATGTCTATTACCACCATAAACTGTGAATAACGCAGAACCGGGAACCCATTCATTCTCACGCAATCTAGTGACTGAGACAAAAGCTAAATAGCAGATGAGGATGCTGAAGTTGGCAGTGTTAAGAGTTGGCGTAGTGGGCTAACTCTAACGAAGAATGGCTGTCCTGACACAACACACACACACACACACACACACACACACACAGTTTGCGTATGTGTGTGTGTGTGGGTTTAGGGTTGTCCTGGTGTGTGTGACAACAGGTCGGCGCCATATCGCCTTCAGTCACACTCTCACACACACACACACACACACATGCACACTCTTGCACGCACACACATTCATGCACACAAACACACACACACACACACACACACACCTCAACAAACCCACCCCAAGTGAATAATGTACGTCCCTCCAGTCAGTTTGACCTGCACATCTTGCAGGCAACCCGAGATGAACGCATTTTGTGTTGTTGTGCGTCTTCAGCTAAATGTGCACAAAAGGGAGCACACGCCGTGTTCTGCCGATGCCCTCTGTGCGCGGGCCATCCCATACGGACGCAGTGTTACCTGCAGACTCCAGGAGGGGCGTGCGGCACAACAAAGCTCTTCTCCAGGTCGCGGAGCACGTCGTTGAGCATGCGCACGTGGGACGGCTCCCGCTCCTTGGGGTCGTTGGCCGGCCTCATGGTTTCAGACTGGAGGAACGCGGCCCTGTCCCGCAGAGAGGAGGCCCAGGACAGCAGAGCAGGGGGCGGCGTGCTGACCGCTGCACGCACGCGCACACACGCGCACACGCACACGCACACACACACACACACACACACAAGAGCAAAGAAACGTCATCAATTGTTACATTTAGATCAGCATACAACAAACCATGTGTTTATGGCACCGGACATTTTGTGCCAACTCTTGTGCCAGGATCTTGGGAAGACAAGAAGAAGAGAAGGTTATTTCTGGCTACTACATATGGCTGGCTCAGTTGTTAGATTGAGAAAGAGAGAGGGGGAGGGGTCATTTGTCTTATTCATCTCTTAACCTAACTCCACACGCTATGTTGAGTCCTTCAACACTGTATCCACCTCCCTCCTCTTTTTCTCCTTCCCTCTTGCCCGACCTCATCTATTCCAACCTGGGACTGAAATCACTACCTGTCTCCCCTTTCTTCTCACTTTTGACTCCAACTCTTTCCTTGTGTTCCTAAAGTTAATTAAAATGACCTCATCCTTTGTGTCTCACCTGCCCACCTTCTCCTCTACTTGTCCTTTCTCCACTGCACATTATGAAAATAACATGTTTTATTTGGCTCATTCATGCAAGGCTGAATAAATTGACAAATAAATATAAATGGCGACATAATCACTTAAATGCAGGTCAGTTAAAAAAAATGCTTTACCCAGCTTTTGAGTTGCAGTTTAGTTGATTGTCTTTGTTGACATTATGTAGTTATGCCATGCATGCTTGCATTATACATGCTGTGTTTTATGGGTTATCTAAATAGTAATGTGTAATATAACAGGTTCAAACCCCTGAGTTATTTGTAGACATAGTGTGTCACCTGTAAAGCAGAATTTACACATTATTCACAGGACTGCTTTGTATAGGTTTTCCACAAAAAACATGCTGGAAAACATATACAATGTTCACGCCCCAACCTAAAACTTTCTGACTTAAATACATGCATCCTTCACTTTCTGAAAGCATCATATTTGATTCATTTATTCACCATTACTTTTCTAAACGACAAAATCACAGCACATTCTCATTCATTTGGAAGTAGCAGGGTGATTTGCACAAAACCAAAGCACGCTCTCTCTCTCCCCTCATTGATTGGGACTATGAACACTTGATTGCATTTTGCCGGTGCCACAACTTCTGCAAAGTAGCTTGAGAAGCCAATGATGTTATTCCATCACGTCTAGCTTATAGTGAGAAGAATAGCGAGCAATAGTGAGTAATTTGTATTCAACGTTTGACTTGATTTCAATACACATAAAGAAAATACATTCCATTGAACACAAACAAAGTATGTCTAAGTAAGTCATAAAAAGATTAAATGTCTGTTACAATGTGATACATTATAACTGCACAAATCATGCTCACACACACAGTTGTACTGTGCAATGATCATTTGGAATCTGACACAGGTTATGCTGGTTTAATACAGAAAGGTGTTTGCAGAACAAATAATTGTTGAATATGCGTCTCCCCTGGAGCCTTTACAACTTAATTCCCCTGCTCATCACCTATATTTAAATTCATGAGACCAACCATGCAAACCAAAGGCAAACATAAAAAATACAAACAAGTAGCTTGAGAATCCTGCAGCTCAGGGGTTTTGGATGATGATTATCTGGAGTATGCTTTCTTTCATCCTGACTCATAATTCATTTTTAAAACATAGAAAACAATATATATGGCAAAATGTGGCCCATATACAATCATCCTCATTTAGAATTGGGCTAGTATTTGTTAGTCAGTTCAAGATGCTTCAAGTGTGTGTGTGTGTGTGTGTGTGTGTGTGTGTGTGTGTGTGTGTGTGTGTGTGTGTGTGTGTGAGCATGTGTATATAACAGTGGGGACATTAAGGTGACAGAGTGTGACATGGTGGGATGGGAAGTGTGTGAGTCATCAGAGACGGGAGAGCAGTGCGGAGAGAAAGAGAAGGAAAGTGGGTACAAAAATAGACAAAGAGAGCCGTTCTCTTCTACAAAGTTAAATGGCTGTGGCTCCTCTCAACCATCTGGGACTCATGAAATATTGTTTGATTGTTGTAATCCATCACTGCTTTTGACACTTGGAAACGTATGTATGTGTGTGTCTGTGCTTGTGTGCACGCGTGTGAGTTTGTGTGTTTGCCTGTGCACGTTGGTGTGTGTGCACGTGCATGTGTGTGTGCGTGCACACGTGGCTGTGGGCGGTTGAAGACATGCTGGGTCTCTAAGTATATATTTTCTCTCTGCCTGTGTCTGAGTGTGTGTGCCCCCTTGTGCATGTATTTGTGGGGTTTTGTTCATCATGGGGGCATTTGTCTGTGCTTATACATTCAAAGTGCTTCGATCAATTGTTCGTGGTCTATGAATTGTGAGTTTTTTTGTTGTCATAAATCAGTACCTGTACCTCACAACATACTATTATAATACAACTGTACACTCTTTTTTACTTTTGCTCCTTTAAATCAGTGTAATCAGAGGTGGTCACATATTATTATGGGATGGTTGTAGATGAATGATTTAGAGGGTGGTCTTGCATTACTACACAAGCTGTGAGTTCAGCCTTCTACTAATGAACAGACAGACCTTGAACCAATCTCAAATACCACCCACATATATTTGAGATTGGTTCAAATTCAACGGTTTTTTACTTGTCCTTGCTTGTGCAACTTATGCACTCATGATGGGGTGGTGATATCAGCTACCCTGCATTTAATTGAATATATATATATATAAAAAAAAAATATATATATATATATATCTACAGATACATAATGTATATATACTGCATAGCAGAATAGTTCAAAGCCTTTTTGACCAAGTCAGCATACTGAGTCAGAAAGGCTAGCCATGATGACATAAGCTTTAACAAGCACCATTGTCACTATACCCATTCCTCCACACACACACACACACACACACACACACACACACACACACACACACACACACACACACACACACACACACACACACACACACACACACACACACACACACACACACACACACACACACACACACACACACAACAAGTCTCATGATCTTAAACTTGCAGTAAGGCCCCACCGGACACGATTGATTACGCGAGGCAAGGCACCCAATTGCCTTTGTATTGGGTCGTGGTAACGTGTAGTGTAAAGGATCACGGGCCGCAATCCTCCCTAGAGGTTCGTAAACAGGGGGTCTGAAAAAAAGTTGAGGGAAATGGGGCGACAACGTTTAGTGAGCACTGGCAGACCTTGGTTGAATTTCATGTCCTGGTTTTAAGCACTTCGTTTTAAGTAGGACACCAACATTATAAGCTCCCCCAAGCAGCTAGCCGGCTGGAAATGCAAATAGAGCGATAATGTCAAAGTTTGTTCTTTTGAACTTAGAATAGTAGGGATTTTTTAGAAGCATGGATGGTATTGAGTATTTTGTTTCTTAAGGGGGAGATATAAGTAGCACAAAAATATTAATATATAAATAAAGTACAAGCCTGTACTATTAATACTGGAAGGTGTACTTACAGACAATCCTCTTTTTGATATTCTCAGCAATATTCCGTTAATTTCCAGAGTCGAGCAATAGGTCTATTTTTTGCTGCTCTTTGATTTCCTCATTGACGAACAAAGGCAGTCTTGCCACTTAGTGCGAGGGCTGGTTTAATGAAGAGTCTTGCCGGGTTCAGACTGAACCAAAGGCATGTTTTGAGTGAAAAATGCAAAGGATTGCGATTAGTTCTGCTTGTTCAATCTGGGTTCTCTTCATGACTGGATGTTTTGAATACTGCTGTGTTTGAAAATAATACATGAGAAAACACTGGGATAAGGAGGACACGCACACACACAGACACGCATACACACACACAAAAACGCACACAAAGACATGCACACACCCACCCACACACACACACACACACACGAGTGGAGGAGTGAATGGAGATATTATCATGTGGCTGTGCCCCAGGAAACTCATCCCATAAACCTAAACAGAAGTACATGGCTTCTAAAAACATACATCAGAGTGGGAGGAGCGTGTGCGGGGGGGGGGGGGGGGGGGGGGGTCGAAAGTGAGACCACGTGCGACAGACAAAGTGACAAGCTGAAGGAGGAGGCAGGTGTGATAATCCTTCATCTTTCATTCTCACTTCATCTCGCGCCAACTCTCTCCCTCGCTATGCTCTCACTTTCCCTTCTCACAGGTCATAATCATTAGTCTCAGCCGGCTGGGCGTCTAACCACTCCATCCAGACCGTAATGCCTGGCGGGGGGTTGGGGTCTGGGGGGCTGCTTACATGCATAGACAGAGTATGGGGGAACGAAACACAACACAACGAGCGAGGCGCTAACGACAACGCCGTGACGAGTGGCCACCCTGCGTTGAAAGAGGTACAAAGAGGTACAGTATGTACCTGTACCTATGTACCTGTATGGGAGGGAGGGCGTGTCAAGCTCTTTCCCTCTCTCTTTTTTTCTAACCTTGTTCGTTTGCTCACCCACACTCATACGTACATGCATGGGTTGGGTGCACACAAACTTGTGTGTGTGTGTGCAATACACAAAGTTGTGTGATGGCCATTTTGAGATTTCATTGTTAAGATGTCGTATGTTGTGTGTGTGTGTGTGTGTGTGTGTGTGTGCCACAGCTGATCTTTCAGCTCTGATGGTAAAGTGTATGGCCATGGCTTTACAGAAACACATACAGGCCAGCTATTTATTCGGTGGGATAAGTAAATGCATAAATAAATGAGGCTAAGAGACTATCCAGATACCATCACAATGCATCCCAGCCTTTCTAGTTCCCGGAAGAACATACATTTAACTGAATACGGTAAGTGAGTCACTATAGTCGACCGTTCATCTCGGGTCCAGCAGTCCTATTATGTTATAGCATTACTTCTGGGGGACAGACCCCGGGCCGGAAATCCAAACCTGCAACTTAGGTTAAACCTTGTTTCCTGTTTCATTGGGGAGATTTTCTACAGAAGAAAACTCAGTGGAGGAAGTTTTCAGAAGGGAATTTTAATAAGTGTATTTCTACAGTGGCCAGTCTACACAATGTTGTTTTGAAACCTTTACAGACCATTTTTTTCCCAGTTTTCTACCGCTGGCTGAGTTTGTGTTCGCCAATTATGCACTTGCCTCCCTGCCTCCATGATTACAGCAATTATGAAGCAAAAGCATGTGAAGCGCCACGTTCACCCAGATTTGAGCTTGTCTGCCATTAGACTTTAGATATGAATCTAAAGTATGATTGGTGAGACTAGTTGACCATATACTTGGGTATAGCCTCACTCCCCTCTACAGTAGAAAACAGCCAGCCCCATTCTATGACCTGGTAAAGGAGCTCCCTTTGAGTGGAAGGAAGCCATAGCATTAATAAACCACCTCCTTCACATTTCACTTGCATGCAGAGGGAGGCTGGACGCGTCACTTTGCATTCATCAGATATTCACCGGCTTCCGCATGCTCTTTTAAAGGTCATATTAATATTCAGGAGAACATTGATGCATGGCTTGATTAAGGGGACTGAATAAGACTATTTTGGCTCACAATGTGGAAAGAATCTCCCACCCGATGGAGAAACAGTGCAGGAAATGTGTGCGTCCTACTAGAAATGAAATGGGAGAAATGTACACATTTTCAAAACAATTGCACAACGTTGTACTGATCAGTGGGATGTAGTTTCAAATATAATACACTTAAATTGCTTTCAAAGATTATAAAAAATACTACTAAACAATGAACAATACAAAATACCTTTTACCTTTGGGCTTGTATGCAGTGGGAACACTGGTCAATGCAATTCTAACTCTAGCCAACACCTGACACGTGATCCTGTTTGCTGCGGTTTTGCTGTGGTTTGAAGCAGCATGGGATTGAAGACACAACTTGCACATGGGTATATGGTTGAGAGAGGGCTAAGGAGAGTGTACATACATGTGGAAGGACAGAGAGTGAAATAATGAGAATACACAGTCACAGAATACTTGACCACTAAGAGGTGATCGCTGACACAGGTCCCAGGTACAGGGTCAGCGAGCACCGCCTGACAAAGAGAAGGGTCAAGTGAAAGGGTCAAGCAAAAGCTAAACAACCTTTTTTTTTATTTTCTCTGTAGGGATCCTTTCCATTATGTTAGAATAGAATCAGACTATTCAGTGACAAAAACATGCACTTTTAGAGGACCAACATTAACGGGTCGTTATTGCCCCAAAACATTACATTGCAGCCCTTTTTCACGGATTATGGCTGCAGCATTGTTGCTCAATATTGGACACAATTTCAGCGAATGTTGACCGCATTATTCCCTCACACCAGAATCCAGAAGTTCTCCTTTGATCTCCTGCCAACTATATGAAGACATCAGGAACACTTCAGACTACACAGACCTGCAAGGGCTTTAAAAAAAACAACCACTCCAGATAGAGGCAAAATGCCATTTCTGTTGGGGGGAAATACAGGATTGCACACTCACAGCAGCACGGTTTGTCTTCTGTGGTGATGAGCAGAGGGCATCCAAGGCAACACAAACACAATCATGTGTGGCAACGTTTTGGAATTGAACAGTGCCGTATACTGGCACGGTTGCCGGCGGCTACCAGCGTCCGGCGGTGCCTGTGTAGGTTGTTACATCAAAAGTAATGTCTGTCCTACTGTAGTTGTACATGTCCCTTATTTTTTGTAGGGGTACATCGTCATTTTTTCTTTGTCTGATTTTTTAACTGCTTTGCCAATGTCAATGATTATTTTCCACGCCAATAAAGAGAATATAAAGAACAGAGCAAGAGAGAGAGAGAAAGAGAGAGAGAGAGACAGAGACTGCTACAATGCTACAAATGGCATTGAGAAGCATAATCTGGGGATGTTAATATGAGTGACACAACAACAACATCAGAGGCAGAGACAGAGGAAAGTGGAGGCGCAGCTGTGACGATCCTAGGTGGCCCAGGGGAGGGAAGAGTGATGGGGAGTCTGCTCCTCTCCAGGTGAATTTTACAAATGCAGGACCCAAGGTCACCATGGCTGGGAGTCATGAGGGGTGTGCATGGAGATCGATACCCTCAGCCAAACAAATGAATCTACCCTCAATCATTCTTATGAGTTTGTGTGAGTGTGTGTGTGTGTGTGTGTGTGTGTGTGTGAGCACGTGCATGGCGTAGCAAATTTCCTATTTATCTGATATGGTTGTATGAATGTCACAAGTGTGCGTGTGTTTTTGTGGAACGATGTTTGTCATGGGTTTTTTGAAGGTATTTTTATGTGTCCTTGTTTGTGTGTATGTGGTTGTATGATATTGTGGTTCCTGTGCGTGCGTAACATTTCATTCGTTTATGTATGTATGTGTGTGCGTGTGTGTGTCAGGGATTGATGATGCTGCCAGCTATGGCGATGAGTTATGCCACTGCATGAAGTTTAGGACAGCCGCAGTAGTGTGTGATTGTATGTGTATACACCAAGTGTATGCCACACACACACACACACACTGCAGTGCTCTGACCAGTGTCCAACAGAAAGTCTTGAATGACTGCAAAGGCTGAGCTGCATGTTTGTCAGGGTCAGACACAAGCATATACAAACACACACTCACACCTGAAACATATCAGCCCCTACTGTCATGACGATCAGTGAATACACCAATGTGGATACATTCAGCTTGATGGTCCAATATCACTATCAACTTCATCCTCATAACTAAATTACGTTCATCACACGCTCAATTGCATGCGTACATCTGCCGGATACTGTTGCTTGAATAGCAACCAGTCAACCTTAGTCAAATCGTATTTTTTTTATTCAATTCAATATGACTTCACATTTCCAACACCTGCCCTCTTACATTATTCTCACTGTGTGCTCATCTGTGTCCTTGGCCTCACCTTTTAATTTGTTCTGTACGTCCAGAGCGATGTCCAACGGGTAGAATGGCAGGACAGGGTCGTTGACCAGCCGGAAAATGGCCTCTGCTGTCATCTACAGAAAAAAAAAGGGTTAATGTTATTATTTTGGTTTTATTTATTTTTCTAACCACAACATACTCACACTAGGGCAACAAAGAGGATGTAATCAAACCATAGGCTTTAAAAAATATATAGCCGTAGCATCCGTGACATCACCCATCGCCCAGTTGCTTCTTAACACAACTGTTAAGAAGTCTTAGATTTCACGTTACAGGCCCCGCCATTACTTGAACGTTTTTGCAACCGACAGAAATGATCCATAAATGGCACATTGAGGACAGGAATTGAATGGCTGCCTCACAGTTGTCTATGGCCAAAACTCTCAAATCGAATCTCTCAAATACATAACCTTGAGATAAACTAGCCACTATGACCTTTCTTTTTGCAACCAACCACTGAGAGGTAGGCTGTTAGAGAAACGAGTTGCTTCTGCCAGGGCTTCAAAAACAGGCAATTCATGCCTGCCGCTTGAATCAAACGTGTGCTCTGCTTCCAAAGCAAGGTTTCAAAATTAAATGAAGAGCACTCAACTGTCCCTCCTACTGCAGGACTGGGGAACATCATGATGTGCCTCTCCTGGAAACTGCACCACGCAGCTGCCCACCTCTTTTCTACTCCAATTTAAAGCTTTATTTGTCACAGGCACAGTTACACATGCATAATGTGCAGTGAAATGAAGAGTGGCAAGCTATAATAGGTCCCTACTATAGTTATAATCATAGGTATTATAATACAGTTATGATCACATATAATAGCTGATATTACAGCTGTATGAAGCAGGTCCAGTATGCATGCACCGCATAATCCATTCGGTGGCATGCAATACTTTTATAGAATTGTATCCATATGGCTAGGTCTGTTGATGTGACAGTGGGCACTGGGAACGTTTTGTGCTTCCGTTTAGATTTTTCTAGGAACATTATGTGTATTTGTGTGTAAGGATCTCCACTGAATGCGTGATTGTTCTTCTCTTTTCTCAGGGGGTTATCCTCCAATATAAACATTCCACAGACACACAAGGTGGAATTATGGGTTTCCTTAGCAACCCCTGTACCTCACAACACCGTTCCTCATCACTGCATTTGCTTCCAGTCTTTGTGATACATGTGGAACACCTTTTATGTCAACAAATGTATGTATTGCTCTTTCAGAATACTAACCATTTATTTCAAAGACTGATCATAGTTACGGGGATAAATACTAGTCTGGTTGCACTAGTGGACCACAGGCAAATAAGTGGTTTGAAACTGAGTAAGGGCTGGCACATAGAGTAAACGTGTGTTCAGTGTCCCGGGAGGTTGAGTGTATACATGGGCGGCCGGGTATATGATTAGGGGATGAGGATTTACATCTGACCTGCAGACACCTCATCTTTAGTGAGCCAACTACCACAATTACCTCACCCAATCCATAAACTGAGATTCCCCCCACACACACACAGACACAGACACACACACACACACACACCCACACACACACACACACACACATTCACTCTTCCTTGCCTTGGCTCGTTCTCTCCCTCCACAGGTAATATGAGAGAGAGAGAGAGAGAGAGAGAGAGAGAGTGAGAGTGAGTGAGAGACAGAGCCATAGAGAGAGTAGGAGAAAGAGAGAGACTTCATGGGAGGGGAAGTGTTGCTTGTGAGTGGTGAGTGGCAGCGTGCCAGGGTCCTGTGTAATGAGGGTAGTGAGGTTAGGAAACAACTACGCCGCTCACGCTCCGCCATTGACCCGCTCCCTACTAGCACGCCATCACAGCTGAGCGGCGTGAAGGGACGTACGGATGGGAAACTAAAGGGGTGAGCCCCAAACACGCCGACGCATGGCTGAAACCGTGTCAGGAATGGGATGGGGGGGGTGGGGGGGGGGGGTTGGAGGAGGACTGTGGAGGAGGATGTAAAGGATAAGACAATGGGATGAAAGATAACGTGAAGTGATGCATGCATCTGAGCAAAATGGTCAGAAGAAGTCACCAAAGGTCATTTGTTCTGCTCCTCTGTGTAACATTTTATATCGTAAGACAAACACAGGTGTCTGCTCCTTTCATGAACCAGGGCACGGGTTGTAGACTTAACTTCACTAGTTTAGTCTACTACCCGGGACCTGGGACATAAAAGGAGCAGACCCATAATTAGTGTTATGAAAGACACCTGCGTTTATCCTACGATGACGCCTCTGTGATACGGGTCTATTGCATTAGGACTGGCAATGGATGGCCTGATTGGTCACGTAGCCACTGAGATCTAAAATCACAATCGCATGGACCAAATCTAATTTGAACAGATCCGATTCCAAGGGATGTGTTCTGTTCACACTGCTCAGAAGAAAAATAAATATCCGATTTTGGCCACTTGATTACTCTTCACCCTGCGTGTGTGTGTGTGTGTGTGTGTGTGTGTGTGTGTGTGCATGTGTTTTAGTGCTGAGTTTTCCTATACTGTTGTCGCACCACTCACCCATCTGCTCTGCTTTTTTATTTAAGATGAGAACTTTAATTATTGTATGCTACTCGTTAGCTTAGCCATCTGGTTTTGCTAGTGTTCACAGCTGTTTATACAGCATTTGTTAAAGCTTAGTATTAAAAAACTATTTTATTCTCCTCATCACATATGTAAAAGGTTCGTAAAAACAAAGTTAGGGTTTGTGGTATATTAAGACAAAGATCAAAAAAGATCGTACTCAATATACTCAGTAACATCGCACGGGTGGAACAATCCAACAACAGAACTTGCAATGTTTATTGGACTTAAATAAATATTGAATTGCATACAATTACCAGCTGAGCCAGCATGCCAAGGACGTCCTGCATCCCTCCCTCAGCAGAAAAACAACTGCAACTGAGCCTTTGAAATGAGCAACGCATTTATTTTGATCACCACCAAAAGAAACAGAGTCCTAAACAGCAGCTTGCGTTATATCTCAATAAAAGAATTACAACTATCGTCCCGAAAACAGAATCCTAAATCCTGAATTGTGTATATATAATCAACAATAAACTCAACCTTTTAAGCATTCGATACGGAAGAGGGGACCTCCTCCCCCCATCATTTAAAGCCTAACCCACCACCACAGTATTTAGTCTGCCCCCCCTATCATCCACTCTGTGATCGGCTTTGCTGCTGCCATCGCGGGCCAGGAGATCAATCTTGCAGCGGAGAAAGATTAGAGCATTGATTTGAGGGTAGTGAGTAATACCACTGCAGAAAGCATACGTCAAAGGCATGTAATGTGGCGGGACAGAAAAGGCCCTTGATTTCTTATTTATGGTCTTATTTCTAGGGCTCTGTCTCTCTCTCTCATCCATATTTCGTGTCAACATTCAGTAGAGAGCCTTATGGGGAAAGAGAGGGGAGAGTAGAATAGAGAGGACGAGAAACAAAGATTGGGAGAGGAGGACAATATGTTTAATGGTAAGGGAAGAGGGACACGTGGGGAGAGAGAAAAACACAACCCTGAGAACCCTGTTCTGGTGGTGGTGTGGTTAACAGTTGTGTTGGTAGGGGTAGATGACCAAAATCAGACCATGTGTAGCAAGATACGATTTAGTTTTTTTTATATAATATTACACAATAAGGATAGATTGAATATCGAATTTCTTGCCATAACAATGCCACTGAATAGTGATTCATGAATAACATAAATAATGCTTCCTTTCTTTAGTGTTTTGTACTGGCTAACCATGTACCATGTGTGGGTGTTGTGGAGGAACATGTTGGAACACAACACTTGTTTCTTTTGAAATCAGCACCACGGCCAGAGACCCTCCACAACAAGGCAAGCCCTGCTTCTGTGCACAGCCAGCACCTTGGACAGCTCCCTCCCTCTTGCCAGCTGCTGTTTATACACCAACAGCTCGGCAGCTCAACAGATACAAGTTAGCAGAGTGGAAGGAAGAGCTGAAAAGAGTGTGTTCTGCGTGCTTGTGTGTGTTTGTGTGTGTGTGTGTGTGAGCTTGTGTGTGTGTTTGTGTGTGCGTGCGTGCGGGCACACACTCTAAATGCTGTAGTTGTGAAGTGAATTTGAAGTGAATATCAACATATGGATGATAATGTGGAAATAAATGGCAGCACTTCTCTGGTTTCTACTTTCATCAATGTATTGATGTGTGTGTGTGTGTGTGTCTGGTTGTTACTGTGAGGTATACTGGCTCGACAAAAAAACATTTGATGGTGTCCTCCAAGATTAAACAGCTAATTTCCTGTATTGACTAGCCAACATTCTGGGAGGCTACCGATATCAAAAGGCCAACGCCATTTTGCTACAGCAATTAAAAAGTGTTCTTGGAGCTAATGAGACTGCTACTGGAATGGACCATGGCTGACATGTTGTGGTTTTGGCAAAGTGTATTTGGGAACACTATTCCTGAGTACTTGCTATCTGAGTCTGAATTGCAGTTTAGAAATGTTAAGCAATTTGTGGCCTGGCCTTGAGCCTCTGGTATTTAGGACTGCCCAATGATAGTGAAACTTTTGTTGTTGAAACCTAATGGTCATGCTGTCTGTGTGTTTGGCATTCCCAGACTATCTGTGGGATGGCATGCTTTATCCCAGACTGTCTGTAAGATGGCATGCTTTATCCCAGACTGTCTGTGTGTTTGGCATGCTTAATCCCAGACTATCTGTGGGATGGCATGCTTGCAAAACACTGGACAATGGCACCGTTTGTCTTCTCACACGTTAGTGAGTACATTTGCAAGTCAAATACAAATACTTGGTTGTTGGCTGGATGTCTTCTACCGCCTTCTGCCTTACCTAGGTGCCATTCAGCAAAGAGATATGGATCCTTGCATGCATATTGTGGCAAGCCGGCTCCAGCGCAGCGCCCCAGACGGCTCAGTGGAGCGGTGGTTTTACTCGGCCCTTGATAGTGCATACAGATGCGTCAGAGGTGGCCCTTGGAGCTATCTCAGGTCCGGGCCGGAGAGGCGCACCCGGTAACTTATGTAAGCCGGAAACTCGGCAACCCGGCTCCAGCGCAGCGCCCCAGACGGCTCAGGGGAGCGGCGGTAGAAGGACACCGCTCTTCGGCGGATCGCACACCTGAGCACATTAGCGCTGAACCCACTCAGCGAAATGAAAAGCACCTGCGACAGAGGAGGAGGAGGAACACGGGCATGTGTCTCCTGTGTGGCAGTACGGAGAACGCAGCCTAACGCGGCCAACACCGGACATATAGAGAGAGACTATTAACGCGTTGAGGACGTTTTCCCTATTCCCAAGACAGGAGCTGCCCTGGGGAATTGACGTTCCGAGTGCAGCTGAACACTGAATTGGCTTAATCCCTCGTAGGGTGAGTGAGACTACGCTACCCAGCGACGGCCGTGTGTACTTTCCCCGCTCGGACGAGACTGGCGCTGCCGGAAATATTATCAGAGGTTTGTCCGTGGCCACGGAGCCAGCATACTTTGGCTTAAAAGGACCGTTGACCTGTGTTCATTTGGGAACCGGGTTGTCACAATATCTAATGCTGAATTCAGTATGCCAACTACCACTCCAGTGTAATTGATCACGTGCAGCAGAGTGTAGGATAAGTTACCAGTGGTATACACACTTTCAGATAAGTCGTATGCTATCTTGTCTAGTCATTGGTGCTTACAAATGACAACATACCTGAAAAAGAAGCCACAGAGATACACACTTCATGTTCACTACTTTGTTTAAGTTGTACAGAGTCAAATCCAATACAAATATATTGGTTGGTTACTTTTCCCCCGCATGATTTCTACTTAAATGTCTTGACTTGCAGACAAGTCCTTTTAGAAGCAAATAAACTAAATGCACTCTCTCATTGGCAACTGTTCACAGCAACCAGCTTCAATGCAAACAAAGCGTTTCAGTGATGTTGTTAGGTGGGACATCCTGTGACCACCCTGTATTGATTTTTGAGAGAGACACTGTGGCATTTGGCCGTGTTCTCTTATCACAACAATAATGTTGATAGCAATAATACTAATAATAATGACATTTACCAGACTAAAGCTCCACAGGTGTGGCCTAAGTAGCAGCACATTCCATTGTGCTGACGCACAAGCTCAAAATGTCACTTACATATTTGTTGAACCCGAGCAAATGTTGCTACATAAATTTTTGATATGTTGACATTATGAGAAGACATTGACTCAAGCCATTGTTGACGTAGAGGGAATCTCTCTTCAGTTTGTACCAGAGGTGCTCTACCATAAAATGCACGCAGGCACATAGACATGCACACACACACAGTCTCTGCTCCTGTCCTCATTTGATATTTCCCTGTAGGATATGCCCATGCCCAACATCTGAATCTAATGTTGTTGGGCTTCTCCTCTCCCGCCACTCCCTTCCCTTCCCTCCCTCTCTTTGTCTGTCTGCAGGTATCGCAAGCCTTTGCGATGCATTCGTATCCGTATACAAATAAACAAAAGGGTAAACAATGAGAGTAGGTGTGGTGGCGAAGAGAGTAAAAACGGGGATTGAGTGTAGTTGTACGTGTGCGTCTAAGAGTGATGATGAAAATGAAAAAGACACACGGGAAGGGTACAGAACTAGGGTCTGTGGAAACGCACGAGAATGAGTTGCGTCGCAATATGCATTTGATTTCAAATAAAGTCATACTTTGTTAATAGGATTTTGAAAGATTATAGTGTGAAGTACATGCGGTAACATTTCAGCCTCTTACAGAGAAGGGAGCAAATGCATTGGCATTCCAATTGAAATTAAATTGAAGGAACAGGACTGAGATGGCCTCAGAGACGGATAGAGAGCAGTGGGGGGGGGGGGGTAAAGAGCAGTGGGGGGGGGGGGGGGGGGGAGAGAGAGAGAGAGAGAGAGAGAGAGAGAGAGAGAGAGAGAGAGAGAGAGAGAGAGAGAGAGAGAGAGAGAGAGAGAGAGAGAGAGAGAGAGAGCGCAGATCCTGGCCAGGTAGCTGGATCTTTTAACAGCAGAGGGCTCTCCAGTGACACGGTGGCTAGCTAAGCCTTAAGGCATTCAGGAACACACACCCATACACACACACAGGGACTGACATAATACATACACACACACAAACTGACAAAACACAGACACACACAGACTGAAAACACACACACACACACAGATAATGACTAAAACACCCACACACACACATACACAGACTGACAAAAACACACTATAATAAACTAAATATAGGTGAATTAGGGTAATCATACATATGTAAGGTGTGAAGGTCTAACCGATATCTGAATTCAGTCAGTTCGAGAGAATAACTATACAAAATAAAGCAATCATCCTCTGCTGATGATTGCCTTGCTGTGGCGTCTCTTAATCGGTCTCTCTTTGCATAGATCATTGTTCTCTTGTTCTGCTCCTTTTAGTCCAGGGGTAGTTCTGATACTGTTGTTCTCATGCACAGCCCCTGGGGGCCTGGTGAAAGATATAGAGATTCTCCTCTGATTTAGAACATCCAGTTCTCGGGGGCCAAACTAGGCCTCATGAATAAACCATGCTCCGTGTAGTTTGGTTACATAACACCGTTGCGAGAAAGGATGTGACTAAGATAGGCTACTGTAAAGTAAAAGTAGGGTTTGATTTAGTTTATTTACATGTGCAGCTGACAGTCGAGCTTACGACGGAGAGAGACATGCAGATAGACGGTCCTGGTGTTGGTGGTTGTCTTGAAACCAATGACATTAGAAAATATATTGAAAGGGAAAAGTTTTTATGAACTAACAAATTTCAAGCATCATTATTTTGCCTAGGATTTTGAGAATGTGGTCCTATGTGAGGTTTGGGTTTGCAATGGTCACATTTTCTGGAATAAAGGGATTTTAAATTAACCAACCTAACCACAATATAATAATAATAATAATAATAATAACAATAGGTATCCACAGCTACACTGTGAATACCTAATAATGATTTATTGTTACCTCCAAAATTGTAATAGACTTACAAAGATTAAAAGCCTGTCTGACCAGAATAGTGCATGGAGGTGGGCATCATGAGTGTCAATCTATGTGGGCGTCAAGCAATGGCTGCCATCAGTTACTAAGCTTCTCTATGTTTCAACCTGCTGGAAGAAAAATACATTCAAAATAATCATAATTTCGGTATAATTGCCAGTCTAAATTAAATGGCCACATTGAAATTAAAATAAAAACCTAACTAATAACTGTAGGAGTTGATGAAATGCCTATAGCATTGGGTAATCAATGCATTGATGGTCAAAAATTAGATCAGTTGTAGGTAGCACAGAAACAGTATTGATTGACTGTATTAATTAAATGGGTGCATTTGTCTCCGTTTTAATTGAATATCTTGCTCTCTCTCCTCTCCAGTTCTGAAATCGGCACTTATTTCAAGTTGCCACGACTATCAAAAGATTCACTTCCCATCGATGAATGGGCTATTCTTACGAGCGAGAGACAATGTAGGCCAATTGAGAGGGACGTGATACACTCTTAACAATGCCTCTTTTCGGACTCTGCGTGTGCACTGAGAGAGAAAGTGACTGGAACTGAGCAGAAATTATTTTGTTTTTCACCATTCTCATCTCGTTGGATCATCCTGTGTGTCGTAATGGGAGAGACCCTCTTCAAGTGCCTGGACAAGTGCTAATTATTTCACCCTTGAATTACTCCAATGGCTTACACACACACACACACACACACACACACACACACACACACACACACACACACACACACACACACACACACACACACACACACACACACACACACACACGAACACCGGCATGCAAGCACACACAGCATCAGCACTTTTAGGCATGCACGGCTTACATATATTAACCCCCACCAGGCTTAGAACTATATACCATGCACAGCTTAGACATATCCACCCCGTAAGATGTGGCTGGCAGCTTCTGGTCCATCCCATTAGTGTGGCAGATGGGCAGTGAGTGTGTGTGTGTGTGTGTGTGTCAGTGTGTGTGTAGGGGGCATGTTTGTGTGTCACTCTGGGAGTCTGCATGTGTGTAATTCCTGAGGTGGGGGGGGGAGGGGGTGAAAAGACAATCTGGATAGCGGATGGACCAGATTGTTGTTTAGCATGTGTCCGTTAAGAAGCTGTCAAACATGCAATACATTCATGACTCTGCCCTTCTCTGTGTGGCTGCAGCACGGTACCAGTCCAAATAAATGACACGAGAACCCGCCCCATTGTTTACATCTTAAATACTTAAAAGTGGCATATGTGATTTATGTTACACGCCGACAGGCCAGTGCGTCGCGCGGTCAGGACCGCACTCCCGTGGCTAGGTTTTTTTTCCCGCAGGCGTGTACTTTAGAGTACTGCAGTGTACGTGCAGGGATAGTGTCCAAGGTGTTTCAAGGAGAGCAGCTCCGTGTTCGAGGCGCTCCTGCGGGGTGACCTTGATCGCTGCAGTCCACCTCGGTGCTCCGGCCGCTCCCACCGCACCGCTGCTGTGTTTGTCTTATTAAATGTAGGCCTCGACGGGCCGTGCGATTTGCATATGTCAGCAGAAAACAAAACAATGCAGCAACTCTTGCTGAATGAATTAATTACATGCATCTACCCGTGTTCGAACACGATTCGGAACGCCTCCCTGTCTCCCCCTGGCACGTCACAGAGTCGTGCGGAAACTGAACATCAGCACGCATAAACCACTTGAGACTTTTAGACGAGACTAGTGTGCAATGCCAAAGCTGGGTGCTATCGCTGGATTTTTGTTTTGGTGTTTTATATATATATATATATATATATATATATATATATATATATATATATATATATATATATATATATATATATATATATATATAAATAAAATGAATTTGTAGGGGAGATATTTTGGTGCACCGCCTGTGGTTTAGTATTTGATTATCATATTATTTACACACTTCACTTCCCTTTAGAACTTGACAGTTCAGGACAGCATAGCAATCAGGCCCAGGCCTTTTTCATTATTTAGTGTTAAGATGCTTTGGAGTGTAGTTGCAACACATGTATTTGTGGATGTAGCAAGAGGGAAAAATGAGAGATGGAGAGAGAAGGGGTGATGGGGTGGAGGGGGGATGTTTACATGCACGGGCATGCAATGGGCAGGATGCTTGTAAAATAGATTGCAGAAGACAGAGGGTGATTGGACACGTAGGGTGGGGTGAGATGTGTGTGTGTGTGTGTGTGTGTGTGTGTGTGTGTGTGTGCTGTGTGTGGGGGGGGGTACAGTAGGATGAGGGGAGAGTTGGGCTAGGGCATTGGCAGGAGAAGAAGGGAATCGAAGATGCTGCAAAGAAAAGACAAACGGACGGCAGCCATGGCAGCAACAGTTTTCCTCTGTGCTAGATGCTGTATCAGTCACAGCACTGCACTACTTTCACTGCTTCAATCATCACTTCCTCCCAACGTTGCCAGAGCATTTCCATATGGTTCTCCACAGTGTCTCACTTCTGAATCTGAATCAAGGCTCATGTTTGGGCTCTTCCCTAACACATAAACAATGTGTGGTGGCCACTGAATCCGACAGACGTTAACTTGAAACAATATTGCATTCGGAAGCTATCACTTAACATCTTGCGATGTCTTCTTTTCTTTACACGTAGTGACATATAATGAGTGCACTGCAATGTGTTTTCAATTTACCCAAGCCAACTTGAATTTCCCATCACTTGTTGAACAAATCAATAAAGACCACTCTATGGAGGACACATAAGCAATGTACAATGCTTTAAGTGGGTTGCCTGTGGAAGTCACCTTTGTCAAGTTAGGGCCCTTCATGTCAGATTCTGGCAGCGCTGGGACATTGGGTGATGGGAGGCGTCAAATCTGCATGTATTTTGTCAGTGTACACTGAATCAGAAAGTAGTGATTGGCATAGAGTGGGTGGAGGTGATGAGAGAGTAAGAGTGGATTTCTGTTTTCACGCAGCTTATGTGTGTGTGTGTGTGTGTGTGTGTGTGTGTGTGTGTGTGTGTGTGTGAGCATATGTGTTTGTGTGTGTCTACATGCTTATTCAACATTTTTCTCACCGCAGAGCAGTCTGACCGACTGATGGACTGTGATTGCTGGTGACAGCAAGGGACAGGCAACACACACACACACACATCCACCCAACACACACACACACATCCACCCAACACACACACCGAAGGTGTGTCTCGGGGGACGACGGGCCCGTTTCCCCACACTGCATCTTTCATCACGGACCAACATGATGAAAGCCCCCGTCTTCCCCTGTCAGTCACTCATTGTTTTTTCTTCCTATCTGGATTCACGTACACACACACACACACACACACGCGCGCGCACACACCCACACATGTGCGCACACGACGCAATCACGCACGGACGCACACAAACACTAGCTGGATCCCTGCCCCTATCTCTGTCCCTGTACAAGCGGCCTGTCTTTGTATCTGTTCTGGTGTGTATCTCCCGATGACCTCCCACAGAGATGCCTTCATGCCTCCAACCCGTAATTCCATCAGCCGTGCCGAGGGGAGGCGCTACCGGCTGAACTTCAAGAAGACCGCATTGAATTTTCATGTCCGTCCATCGATTAAATGGTAATGCCAATCAATATTTTATCTGCCACTTCTTGAGCCCCATTGTTGATGTGTGGGATTTTAAGTGCAATGCGCGCGTGTGTGTGTGTGTGTGTGTGTGTGTGTGTGTGTGTGTGTGTGTGTGTGTGTGTGTGTGTGTGTGTGAAGTCTGGATGATGAGCTGCACATGCAATACCATCTATGATATTTAAAAGAAAAGAATGCTAGGAAAATAGAGGGAAACAGAACCAAAACATATCTTGGCAAAAAAAAAAAAAAAGAAGACAAGCTAGAATGATGTTTTTCCGAGTGGCATGGTGGCCTTGGGCTAATTTGCTGTGTTCTGGATGCTATAGGAGTAACATTGCCTTATGCTGTGGTTTAATAATGAATAGGAAATGGGGAGTGGGTCTACCTGAGCACATGGTTTAATATCGCACCACAGCCTAGCCCATTTTCTAGCCTTTCTTTGGTCTTTTTATAGAGTAGAAGTACATACATGAGTGCGGGCATGTGTGAATGAACGTGGGCATGTGGATTAAGTGTGTGTGTGTGTGTGTTAAACCCATCAGTGGGCTATAAGTTCACATCTATCTTTAAACTATTTTAGCTGGAGTGCCATTTTGCCTCATTATGAATGTGTTTGGGCCTAATTGGCATGAGAGGAACTTGAAGCTGTACTGCCTGGTGGTTCACTGGTGGTGTGAGAAAGAGTTTGAGACAGAGAAAGAGAAAGAGAAAGAGAGAGAGAGAGTAAAGTTGACTCACAAAGGTATTTAGGAGAAAGTAAAGAAAGGGTGATAGAGAGGGTGCTGAGAAAGACATTCTCTGGCATCAAAGTCGCCCGTTGGGTTGGGCTCTGTGCTGTAAAATAATTAACAAGGCTGGGAAGAGATGGAAGGCTTTTATAGGGAATCCGTGAGCCACATGTCTAACTTACCTACGGGGAACAAAGGAACAAATGGTAAGCCGAGAGTGAATACACTGACGACTGTTACGGCTCTAGCATAATGGATGTTGATCATTGTTGAACAGTATATAGATAAGTATGTAGCTAAGCACATTGAGGTATATTATAAGAAGTGCATCAGTGAAAGCTGCAAATATATTCTAAGTGGAGAGAGATGTAGCCTTAAATATGTATCAATCTACATTAGGAACATACAAATGCTCTAAATGATCAATTGACAATATATCAAACATGGGTATGTGTTTATGTATTTGTGACATAATATTAATACATAATTTATTTGATTTGACGTATGAACAGACTAATCTCACCATTCTATGAAAATAATATATAGTTCTCATATTTAATATAACAACAATGGACAATCAGAGTACATGGTACAAATTACTTTTCCTGTCGTAAGGTATTTATTTTGAAAATATTTTGCCATAATTAAATTAAGCTGTACCAGCGACATGCCTTCCTCTCACATTCTCACATTATTGATGAAAGAACATTTATTCACCCTCTTTTCAAATGGCCATATCTGGGAAGTCCGTTTGTATGATCCCCTCCTCTTAGCTCTTGGATGTTGTGGTCCAGGGGAAAGAGAACGCAGTCACAGGCCAAGAGCAACACAATCAGTAGGACCCTGATGGATGATGGGGGGGGGGGGGGCTAAACTAGGCCCCTCGACTCCGAGGAGTAGAGCGGGAGAGAGGAGACATTTGGTGTGGAAGAGAGATGAGGGAGGACGAGAATGAAAGCGAGAGAGAGCGAGAGAGAGAGAGATATACAGATAGGTAGAGAGATAGGGAGAGAGAGAGAGAGAGAGAGAGAGAGAGAGAGAGAGAGAGAGAGAGAGAGAGAGAGAGAGAGAGAGAGAGAGAGAGAGAGAGAGAGAGAGAGAGAGAAAGAGAGAGAGAGAGAGAGAGAGAGAGAGAGAGAGAGAGAGGGCTGAGCGTATGCAGGTGTTGGGGGAGATGGAGGTAGGGGGGGTGGGGTGGGTGTGTGGCTTCAGCAGGAGAGGAAGAGTAGGAGTGAAGCGAAGGTGTAGACGGAGGAGACAGCTGGAGGTTCCAGACAGGTGAGTGTAGAAGAAATATGGAAGAGAGGGGAGTGAAAGAGGAAAGGATGGGGGTGGTAGTGGGTGGGTTTGAAGACGGAAGAAAGAAAGGGGGTGATGAAGAGAGACAGACGCGCGGGCGGGCGCAGGAGCGTGGCACCGTCTAACAAATGACCCGCTCCTCCATTACAAAGGCTGTCAACCTGCACACCTCTTGTCACGTCTCATGCTCACGCACGTCACTCTTCCTCTATTGTTCCTCCCTTTCACACACACACACAGTCAGACAAATACACTCCAGAACTCTACCTCCTGTTACCCGGTGATAAAGTAGATTGTCACCATGGCGACGTGGACCGACCGACATCGCCGCCGCAGTCGGCGCGACAACGACATCATAGCGACTCTGGAGGGAAGGGTGTCACCGGTAGAAGTGACTTGGCGGCTGTCAGCCGCCGGCGTTACTTATTAGGGTGCAGAAATGTATGTGTGTGTGTGTGTGTGTGTGCGGGGGGGAGGATGCATTGTAAACTAGGCCATAAACACTGGGCGAATGAGCGAATGAATGACTGGCTGCGGAGATAAAGTGCAGGGGAGCGATGCCGCATCTGTCTTCTCTCTCCCCCCACCCACCCACCCACCCACCAACACACACACACACACACACACAAATAATTTATTATTATATTATCCTCTCAGACTCACACTGTTCTTTCCAAAAAAGAGTAGCCAGACAAGAATGGGTTGAAAATGTATAAATGAATAATTACAAAATAAACCTTGACCTATTTCAAGGTTGGCTCTTGTATCTATCAACGGTCAGCATAAGAAAATATTGTGTAAACTTCTCTACACTATTGAATTTAGATGAATTTCTGCAAAAACAACTGAACTCATATATAAACAGAATATTACAAATTATTTTCAACATTAAATGGAAATATGTATTCACTGCAATAAAAGTGCAGTTAATGACTAAAGAAATTGAATATAATATTCTCTGGGATCACTAACAGTAATTTACAGGGTTGGGAACAAACCTGTAATATTTTGACCAAAAAGACCAAATATATAAATATATACAATACAAAGAGTAAAAGGATGAGGGGAAAACAAGATACAAATAGGAATGCAAAGTGAAATGGAACAACACTGACCTTCCGCATGAAACTGTTTCTGGATCAAACAGTAGTACTGATGTCATACGATTGTTGAGAAAGTTACACTGTAAGTAATATCAGGCCATAAATATGGTCTCATAGAGATGGAACAATATTTTTGAGAATCAAGGAGTATTGAGTATTATCGGATAGCATCTGTTCCCTCTTACAACCGAAACGCATCTATCAATCTCTTACTTTGTACGTCGGTTTAGAGTCCCTGGAGAGAGAAGAATAGGACAAAGAGGAGAAGAACACAACAAGGAGAAGAAATATACATTTCTTTATGAAGAATTTGATATCCCTCTCTCCACTAAACCAATGTAATGGAAACGGATATCGCTCCCTTGGAAGTTCCTCCTTCTCCACTATCTGCACATTAAAAGCTTTCTTTCCCAGGCGTTCTCCATCGTGAGATGAGAATGCATGGGAACGAGGTTACCTTTACCTCGTACCTTTCAGAGCCTACCTGAGCCCTCTCCCTACCTTGCTTTCACCCTCAACAGCTCGTACTATCGACAAATGTAGCGTCTTAAACCTTGCAGAAAACTGACATCAAATAAACAGACAGACAGGGAAACTGCAGACGGACACAGAGCCAGAGACAGAGAAAGAGAGACAGGCAGGAGCCATTCCGACTGACCCGAGATAAATATTTATGAACTGGACTGCGACCCCAGAACGCTAAGTGTCTGACCTACATGTTCAAGGGGATGTGGAGACAGCGGTGAGCTGCATTAACTACGCGGAGAGTTGCCATCTGCTTGAACCATATGAAAGGCTTTCGAAGAGACGCCTCCACTGTTTACGCCGTGCTCACCCTTCTGAGGTTTGAACGGCAAGACGAAAGGTCACCGCTGTTTAAGAGGCGCTGGCTCTTTAGACCAAAACAGTGGGAAAAGTCTAGCTCATTTAAACTCAAGCAAAGGGAAGGCTTGTATGTTAGCTAAAACAATAATTGTACTTTGTCCTTTTTTTCCTGCCCTTTCTGTTCTGTTCAATGTCTCGCTTTGCTCTACGTTGAATTGCCTTACATAATTTATCCTAAACGCAAAGCTGTCATTAGTAATCAATACAATGCAGACTTCCCCAGCTAAAAAACCGTTAGAAAACGCTGGGTTTAATTGGAGACTGTTGGCTTAGTTACACTTCATATTTGTCCCGTTTCAACGTAGCTACATTGACTGTCCGGTACGGACGTTGCCGGATCGGATCTTGGTCGCATTGGAATTGGATGTGCCAGGTCAGCATTGTGATGGGATCTCATTGTGGTGTGTGGACACGATCCAGGCATGATGTGGACAGGTCACTTGGATAACATCATTAAAAAACACTCCCCACACAGCTCCTGTCATGCTCAGGATGGGCCGTCTACCAAGGAAATACAATGAATTAAAGTGCTTGTGTGTGAACAAATCGGACAGCTCCGTATGAGGAAAATTATGACATACGATTTATATTATACTATAATTAATTATGAATTAAAGTATAATCCAAATCCACTGACAAAAAGCTCTAACTTTCAGTTGTATTGAGTTCAGGACATTGGGTCTAATTTTCTTTACTGTATATTATTCTGTTGAATTGCAGATAATTGTAGAATGTAGATTGTAGACTATGGCACATGAAAGTGGCAAATATCTTAATACAATACAATACATATTTTACATATTTATAGGGAATATGAAAACAATATACTATAATACAACTGAAAAGATATAACGGATCAAACCGGGATGAACAGGCTTATATACTTAAAAGCAATGCTACTAGAAAGCCACTGTGACAGTGAAGAGTCACCAAGATGGAAGGAGGAAAAGAAGAGAGGTAGATGCTAGACAAAGAGAGAGGCAGACGAAGAAAAAACAGGGTGCAGGGTAGAGAGCGAAGATGAAAGTATCCAGGGAGTTCAATGGGAGTTAGATGGAGAAAAAGGTGAAAGCATGAATAAATGGAAGAGAATAAAGCAGAGACAGGGCGAAACGGGGGGCTTGTCTGTGCCATCTGGTTCCAAACACCTCCAGAACTTCAACAAATCTGCTCTCATCCCCTCCTGTCCAACTGTGTCCAAATCCACATTTGACAAATGGATGCGCATAACCCACTGCTGGGTCCCCCGAGCTCAGACACTAACAATACACACTTACTCCTCAGAGAGAGAGAGAGAGAGAGAGAGAGAGAGAGAGAGAGAGAGAGAGAGAGAGAGAGAGAGAGAGAGAGAGAGAGAGAGAGAGAGAGAGAGAGAGAGAGAGAGAGAGAAAGAGAGAGAAAGAGA
Source organism: Lota lota (assembly GCA_026745465.1). Taxonomy (NCBI): domain Eukaryota; kingdom Metazoa; phylum Chordata; class Actinopteri; order Gadiformes; family Lotidae; genus Lota; species Lota lota. The sequence goes on from JACYXH010000519.1 coordinate 80,078, forward strand.
GAGAGAGAGAGATAGAAAATAAGACTTGGGAAATACAGCTAGAAAGTTGTACTTTGAACAAAAATAGATGAAGTAGCAGTCTGTATGGCCCAAGTAGTATATAAGTAACCCCCTTTCGAGGAAAAGCCACACCCAGGTCATAGGTCAGATCAAAAGCGGAAACCACACATACAACATCCGGTCTGCCCCAGTGTTGACCGGTGTTGACCACTGCTGCCCAATGTTAACCATGTTGAGCGGAAGTTGTATTCCTGCTAAACATCCGTTTTTGTTAAACATCCGTTAAAAAATAAAAAGGCAGGATGCTCCGGAAGTGGCTGTGATGCCTGTGATGCCTGTGATGCCTGCGATGCCTGCGTTGCCTGAGGATCCGGGGGGTCTGAGGCGCCGGAAGTGAGTGTGTGGCTCCGGTGTGTCTGAGGGGAAAGGAGGGGAAAGGGTGGGGGTCAAGCGTGGAGAGTTGGTTAGGGATGGTGGGGGTGTGTGTGTGTGTGTGTGTGGGTGTGTGAAGCGGGGTTTTCAAAACATATAGTCTTGGTTGTCGACATACATTGAAATCAAACAAAAGGATTAAACAGGGGCTATCTTCAAAGGGGCAGGGGGAAAGGGTGGGGGTCAAGCGTGGAGAGGTGTTTATGGGATGGTGGGGGCATGTGTGTGTGTGTGTGTGTGTGTGTGTGTGTGTGTGTGTGTGTGTGTGTGTGTGTGAGTGTGTGACATCCGGGGTGGGGGCATTTTTAAAAGTGGGTGTGTGTGTGTGTGAAGCGGGGTTTTCAAAACATATAGTCTTGGTTGTCGACATACATTGAAATCAAACAAAAGTGTGAAACAGGGGCTATCTTCAAAGGGGGCAGGGGGGAAAGGGTGGGGGTCAAGCGTGGAGATGTGTTTAGGGTTGGTGGGGGCATGTGTGTGTGTGTGTGTGTGTGTGTGTGTGTGTGTGTGTGTGTGTGTGTGTGACATCCGGGGTGGGGGCATTTTTAAAAGTGGGTGTGTGTCTGTTAGGTTAGTAATGCCTTTAAAAACAGTCATCCTCTGTGGTTATACACATCTTTCTCATCATGGACACCGCAACAGCAGAGCATCAGGACAGCGTGAAGCGGCCTTCTCTAGGTATGTGGACGGGTCATACACCACAATATAACCAAGGGGCTATGGAGGATGATATGCCAGTGCCTAATGCTCCACTCAAGAGAATGAAGAATTCTAAAATCGGGGGAGAGCGACGCACAGAAGCATCAACTGTGTATTATGGCGATGAAGGCTTTGCGTACGTAATTTCATTCAAGGATGGATATGTTGTGTTAAAAGCAAAAGACTGTGATGATGATCTACGCATGTCTACCCATGATTGGCTACATTTCCGTGAGAATGTATGTCCTGAGCTGGATATTGAAGGATGGAGTCAAGGCCCCTATGTCTCCCAGTGGCATGGGGATTGGGGATCCAAGATATACCGCATGGAGACAAATCTTTTTATGAAGAAGAAGAGCGATTTTATATTTTTCCGTCGTTGCTCTAATCCTATCCTGTTTCTGAACAATCGTGACCCATTTTGCCTAGACAGACACCCGACCCATAACAGTGCTATAGCATCTGATTGTTGGTTTGACACTGTCTTTTTCATTCAGTGGGGTGACTGGCCCGAGATACAAGCTCTTTTTCAGGATATTGACAGAGTTGTCAAACAGTACCTGCGCGAATGCTCTTACGGAGAAATTAAAAAAGAGCTATTTGGGTCTGATGAAGACAATGCAGAGGATCTCATTAATGATCTATCGTGTAGCGATGCTACATTGTTCAAGCAGCTGTAGAACATGGTGAATATATAGAAAAAGCCCAAATGTATTCTATTTTTTCTTTTCTTTTTTTTTGTTGGTGTCTAAATGTAAAATGTGTTATGTTATACAGATCAGGACAATGATGATCCCCAGTATGGAGACGAGAACATGCAAGCTGATGATGATGATTTAGACGGGGGTAGAACTAGCAAATGGTTACAAGACTTAGCCGACCAGCTGGATCGAATGTATCTAGCATATACACAGGGCAACAAGATGGAGGTGGATACGGCGACGCAGAATGAGGATTGGCAACTGATGACCCCTCGTCTAAACCCTGAATCCCTGGGCGTTTTGAGAGCTACGACGTGTATATGTGTGGAAGCCATCATCAACATGAAGGTCCATGCCGACTGTTGGGGATGTGCGTACAACAACCCGAGTCAACGACGCCATAGCTGTCTACAAGGACCATCATGGTATCATTACGAAGACCATTATGATGATATATGTGATGCGTTGTATAGAAAACCATTCCAGCTACTTTTAGTAACTGTTTTAAAAAATACAACCGGTCTATCAGTTCCCTCTGACAAAATGATTGGTGTATCGGAGTCTGTTCTATGCGATTTACTATCTGAAACATATGTTATGGATAAAATACATGAAATAAGAGAAAAGAATATCACCCCGGAGCATAAGAGTAAAATACATGCTGCAACCCTTGCATGGTGTACATTGTCAGGGTGTTGCATGTGATTTAAAAAGAGATGGGTAATTTAATTTCTAGTGGATATGACCTGTTGTTTCATTCTGTAGCCGATAGGCTTGCTGTTCTGATGTGTAGTATGGCTGTCAATAGTGATGCTGTTAAGCCTAGGGGCTATGATACTTTTATCAATCATAATATATATATCAAACATTTGTATAAGGATTGGCCTGATATGGTCAAAACATGCTCTCATGACATGATGCCTATGAATTTAAATCTGTCTGTATTACTAAACTATTTCTCCAATAATATGTGTTTTAGTGTCGGCCATGTTATGTGTGTGTGTGCATTTGTATCTGATGTCTTCAGGTTGAACACGGATACACATATGAATTGTCTTACTGAGGCTCGATTGATAGCTTGTAAAATGGTACAGAAAAACAAAACAGCATGTAAACAGTATCTCGACATGGTGGAGAGTGGGTGTTTGTTTTTTAAATAAAAAGATGTAAACGATGTTTGTTGTTCAGTCTGTCAATCTTACCCGATATGGATAGACTGTTGTCTAAAACTTATTACGACCCCACCGGGGCTGGTGCTTATGGGGGTGTTAATAAACTACGAGTGGCCCTTAAAAATAGCAAGGGCCAGATACCTCCTCTAGACTATATCAAGAAATGGTTATTGAAACAAGACGCCTATACTCTGCATACCCCGTCTGCGATACATTTCCGTAGAAACAGAGTATTGGTTAGCGGTATAGATAAACAATTCCAGGCTGATCTAGTGGATATGACGGAGTATTCAGCCGAAAACGATGGCGTGCATTTTCTGCTGACATGTATCGACGTGTTTTCAAAATATGCGTGGGTGCGTTGTTTACCATCCAAGAGTGCTAATGACGTCAGCAAAGCTTTTGGAGATATTCTCAAAGAAGGCCGTGTCCCCGAGAAACTGCAGACCGACGCTGGAAAAGAATTTTACAACAAAATGTTTCAGCGGTTGCTAGAGAGGCATAACATTAAACATTTCTCTACATATAACGAGACTAAGGCCTGTATAGTCGAGCGTTTCAATAGGACTCTAAAAACAAACATGTGGAGATATTTAACGGCCGCTAACTCCAAACGGTATGTGGATAAACTACAGGACATGGTTCATGCTTATAACCACTCATACCATAGATCGATCAAAATGACACCTGTCAGTGTCGTTAAAGATAATGAGACACGTGTATTTAACAATCTCTACAAAACAAAGCCTGAAACTAAGATAGTGTTCAGGTATGATGTTGGTGATACGGTTCGAATTTCAAAAGTCAAAGCGACATTTGGGAAGGGCTACAAACAGACATATACAGATGAATATTTTACAATATCAGAGAGACTTTCAAGACATCCTCCGGTTTATAAGTTAAAAGACTATGGCGGCGATACCGTGCAAGGCACTTTTTATGAAAAGGAGATGCAAAAAGTGATTGTGACAAAAACGAAAGAATTTAAAATAGAAAAGATTATCGATAGAAAAAAGGTGGGGCGAAAGAATATGGTATTAGTCAAATGGTTGGGGTGGCCGGAGGTTTTCAATTCATGGATATCTGAGAAGGTTATAGTCCCCACGTGAAGAGAAACAGGTGTCAGTATAGCCTGTGACACAGCTGCGACACAGCTGTGACGGGATAATGCACTCTCTGAAGGAGGCTGATGGGGGTTTTTATGTGACCCTAGCAAGTAATGCCTCTGCATCGATCTATCCTCAAAATAGAATATGGAATTTTAAAACTAAACTAGCAAAAGCTATACAGACCAAACAACCATACGAGGTAGGGCTGATTGAAGTTCAGTACCCCACCAGATGGAAAAGCTTCCCTGCTTCAGACGCCATGGCAACAGTTGTGAACGGCAAATTAAGAGGGAGGATGGACGTGTCCCTAACTGTTGGCTTCTACAACACCATTGCAGCGCTTTTAAAGGAAATCAACACATCTGTTGCAGAACAGGTTTCTATTGGCACCCTGATACTCCAACATAATGGTATTAGAAACCATGTATACATCGAAGGCGATGGGTTCATGGGCATTGCCTTTAAAGGAAAACTGGCCACTATCCTGGGTTTCAAAGAAGGTGTGGTTATGTACCCTGTTGATAAGCCACGCGTGACCTACACACCCTATCCTGCCGACATCCACGGAGGCAGCTATAATATGTTTATCTATAGCGACATTGTGGATCATCAACTTGTAGGAGACTATTACGTACCGCTGCTAAGGTGTATTAATACCACCGACACAAGCAAGAAATACAGCATTCGGATATACGATCGGCCGCATTACGTTCATATGTCCCGAGATACTATTGGAGACATTGAAATTGATCTAAAGTGTGACCAGAACTTGAATATTCCATTCATTTACGGTAAAGTGATCATCAAACTGCATTTTAGACCCATAAAACAACAGCGATACTAGCACACTTGTGAGAAGATGGGCTATAGACCGCCTTACGATGAGGGAAAATACGTCCAATATTACGTAAACCAGGCAGGGAGCGGTTTGCCTGGCTACATTGGCAGCAGCACCCAGTATGGAGCCGGAATCGGGGGAATGTTCCGCAGCCTCTTCAGAATGGCTATGCCTTTGTTCAGAAGGGGTGTGAGCATAGCCAAACCACATTTGAAAGCGGCTGCCAGAAACATTATAGGAGACGTGATGTCAAATATAGCCCATGCATCAACTGCGCAGCAACAGCAGGGGTCAGGCATGGTTGCTTCATTCGATAGGCCTACTATATACCCACCTACGAACGGGGGGCGGGGCCGTGCACCTAAAAGACGCCGAAAACAGAATAAAACAGGGGTCGTTGGTAGAAAAGGGGCAAAAACCAAGAAAAGCAAGAAGGCATCAAATCGTCACTTCAGAGGAGGTGCTAACGATATATTTCTTTAGACCGAATAATCCGTACTGAATACCAATGGCTCTACTCCATCGAATGTCAGAAGAATGCGTCAAGAGTGAACTGGATCTTTTCACTCTACCGTTAACACAGACGTCGATAGATAAATGTACCTATGTTGAAATACCACCGCTATCAGCGATAACAGATAGCGGGCCCATAGAGTTCTTTGTATCAGCCAGCAGCGAAGACTATATGGATCTAAACAACACATATATACATCTCCGTGTTAAGATTACTAATCCTGATGGAACAGACTTGGCCCTGCCGGCCGAGGTGGGCCTGATCAACTACCCTGGATGCACACTATTCTCACAAGTGGATATTACGCTGGGTGATAGGCTTATCACCCAGTCGTCAAATACCTATCCTTATCGGGGTATTATAGAATGCTTGCTAAACTATGGCAACGGTACACTGGAGACCCAATTTGGATGTGGACTATTCAGCAAAGACACAAGCGGTCACATGGATGACCGTTCCCCAACAGGAGATAATGCTGGATTAACAAATAGGGCTGCCTATACGACAGCTAGCCGTATAGTTGACCTGATAGCTCCTATACACGCAGATATGTTTTTCCAGGAGAAACTATTGATTAACGGCGTTGATCTACGCATGAAATTCATTAGAGCAAAAAACAATTTCTGTCTTATGGCCGCTGGTAATCTGGAATACAGAGTCTCTATAGTGAATGCCAGTGTCTTTATTAAAAAGGTTTCTATAGCGCCAGGCGTCAAGTTGGCTCATGCCAAAGCGTTGACACAAGCTAACGGGAAGTACCCCGTTGATAGGGTATGTCTTAAGAATGTATCCATCCCTGCAGGCACTAGAATATGCAATCAGGACAATCTGTTTCTAGGGCAGATTCCGAAGATGATTATTATAGGCTTTGTAGAAAACGAATCATTCACAGGCAGTTATGCTAGGAATCCCTTCAGATTTCAGCATTTCGATACAGATTTCTTAGCTCTTTACTGTGATGGACAATCATTTCCAGCTAAACCTTTTCAACCTGACTTTAGAAACGAACTGTATACCAGAGAATATTTCCAGCTTATTCAGGCCACAGGCCGTCAGCTGAAGGATAGGGACATGGCCATTAATCGCAAAGAATTTGGGAATGGTTATACGTTGTTTTGTTTCAACCTTGAAGCAGATGAAGGATGGGGACAACACGTCTCGCTTGTCAGAACAGGCAACGTAAGGCTTGAAGTACGATTCAGCAGAGCTCTGCCTATAACCGTCAATTTAATTTGTTACGCAGTCTATGACTCTATTATAGAAATATCGAACAGACGGCAGGTGTTACTGGACTATTACTAAAAACGGTTGTAATGAATACTATCGAGCTAACGGCTGTTGGTCTGAAGATTGCCCGCAAGGCTTCTTTTTTGGGGGTCGTGGCGAGCAACCACCTGCCTAGAGCCGTTCATCAGTTACCTGCTATGGTGGTGGTTAATACCGAACCGTCAAATTTAGATGGTGCACATTGGCTGGCTATATACATTACAGCCCAAAGACATGGATACTTTTTTGACTCCTATGGCAACCCACCTACATACTCGGAGTTTCCTGTAGCCATACACCTGTTTCTTAAACATAACTGTAGCGATGTAATTTATTCTACGCGACAGGTTCAGGATCATCTAAGTACAGCATGTGGACAACATTGTGTATTTTTCTTGTTTAATATGCAAAGAGATGTATCCTACCAGACGTATTTGAGCCTGTATGACGATAATCTACCCCATAATGATAAAATGGTATATGACTTTGTTAATCGGATACAATCTAATGTTTGTAATGAACATCATTTTAAGTGTGTCCAGTCGTGTCGCAGTGTGTAATATGTAGCATGTATTTTGAAAATAAAAAGACAAGGTAGACAGGCAAATATTGTGGTTATTTGATTTTATTCAAGCATGAAACACATTACATCCAATGACATACTAATAGTAATAATAAACACCATAATATACAGCCAATGACATAATAATAAATAATAATAAAAAACACATAACAATATAAAAACCAAAAATAAAAAACTTTAAATCAAAAATTCAGCCATTCACTCATTTGCTGATTAGGGGAGCTAAAAGGGGGCCCCGTTTCCTTAAGTATACTCCTCTTTCTTCTTTTTCTTGATACAGACTTTGATTGTTCAACACTCCTTATCCCAGGTGTAGCGCCATACCTACTACCTAGGATAGACACCCCTGATTCTGATGCATCAACACTATCCAATGCAGGGTTGTTCTTATACAGGCTAATAACCTGTCTTAGTCGTTTACTAGGTATAGAGGTTGTTGGTACATTTATAGAGGCTAAAGATTTTAAAAAAGCATTCCATCCAAGGGGTCTGGCAGAGTCTAAAATAGTGTAGGGGGCCGTAACATTCTTTAACAAATCATACAAGTGAGACCCCTTTATAGTCTCTCCTTTTATTACAATTTCACCCCTGTTGGTCCACGATACATCTTTAGACTTCTTCAAGGATTCCAATATATACACAGCGTTTCTCTTGCTTTTTGGGGGAATATGTTTCAACACGTCATCAAAAATATGATCAGCACCATCTCCGTCAACACGGTCCTCTGTATGGCCGGCATGACCCCCTCCCCCCTCATCAGACAGTGATAGAGTCAAGGCCCCTTTCTCCTGGTCCCCTTGTTTTACCATTGCTAAATAACGTTGCAGAACAGCCCCATACTTTTTGGCTTTTTCATGCAGATCATCATCCGGTGTGTTCAACACCGTCTCCATAGCTTTATCCAATTCATTTTCAGCAGTCTGTCTAACAGAAGCGCGCTGGCTGGTATACTTTAAGGCATCTAGTTGATGCTGAGGAACTAGATACATCTTCTGAGCATGCTCCATAATCATAAGAGAGGTTAACCACCTCTTGAGAAAAGGCTGGTAATCAAGGGTATTGCAGCACCCAACAATGGCAACAAAAAACCCCCGGTCTGATTAATAAGTCTTTTCTTTTTAGAGATCAACACCTTCTTACTAGCCAGCAGCCTGATGTCCTTTTTTTGTTTCTGCAGTCTTTTGTGCATACGGGGGGTCAACGGTATCCGGCCTTGTAAAATGTTCAAAGCTATTTCACACAGAGCTTTGATAAAATCATCGTTGGCTGTACGTAGAATAACTTTCCGTAGAGCTGGCGGTGCTTTATATAACAGCTTCAGACGGTCACTGTTTCTGGTTATGCGTGACGACATTGTTTATAGCTAATCACTTTAACGGCTGGGTGTAGACAACTTGTCGGTCCGATAAAATAGCTGTTCTAAGCCTCATATGGTCAGGTGTCTTGGCTTTAAAGTCAACTAACAAATAGCCATAAGGTAAACAAGTAGCATCGTTAAAGGACTCCACAAAATACTTTGTCTTACAAGGAAACATCTGCCTAGCTATTAACAAAATCTGATGTTTGTCACGTGGGTTTTTAAACAATACCATGTAATTTGTGTTTAAACTTATTGTTCTACTAGCTTTACCTTGCATGAATAAATTCTGTACCAGATACATACAGCTTAGGTTACGATGGTGTACATATTTGGTAAAAACATGTTGAACCTCTAAATTATTGCTAGCATCATTCATCAAGTCATCAATAATGAGAAGATTTCTCATATGAGGAGGCAAGAGTGTATCATCGCATAGAGATGCGGGGATCCCCTCCACAAAGTGAATGACCCTTATTTTTAACAATTCATCATACATAGGTTGCCAACATGAATAAATGTAGACTATACGGTCAATCTTTTCTGAAAATATCCGATCTGCGTTTTCGATCACGGTTTTGACAAAGTAGGTCTTTCCACTGTTTGAGGGACCTGATACCACCATACTGAATGGATGCTGAAGCCGGGGGTCAAACATTTCACACTCTACCTTCTTCTGTCTAGTAGCCATAAGGAAGTGTGGTATAATCATCAAAGACCCTGCGCTTGTTGTAAACCACACGAAGGCGTTTCATCACTGTGGCGTTTTTAAGCTGGAGCCTCTTCTTATCCCTCTGTATGGTATCTACTTTGGTGATAAGCTCTCTGTCCATAGGCTGATGTGTCACAAAACCATGTACTAAACTCGTGAGTGTCTGTTGGGTGACAACTTCAGCATTTTTAGCATTTAAAGTAACACCCTTGCATTTGATGGATGTCTTGTTCTGATGTGTGTGGTAGGCATAGCATTTAGGACCTGTAGAAACATACTCTGTGATGTAATCTTCCTGCTCAGTGTCAAACACTTCCCCATCGTTTAGCTCATCTGTCAAGTCCCCCAGGTATGGGCCTGTAGGAGGCACCGCTTCACCCCTGCCTGAAACAAAAATGATACTGTCTGTGTCACAGTACAGGACACGCTCTTGCAGTTTTTCTAGAAGATCGTATAGCATAAGCCTAGCGTGGGCTGTAGTCACAGCCCCCACAACCACGTTAACATCTCGAGCCCTAGAGAGTCGTGCATCTTTGTGTTTCCACTGCACCATAGCGATGTCATCAGAGATGAAGCAAAAGTGACTGACATGGTAGCTGTCGCTGAACATTAGCTGGGTAAACCTTTCAGGCTCAGAAATTAACTCACATGTCGGCAGATCTGTGCGCAACGAAAAGCGACCCCACAAACTGTTCAGAATTAGCTTGTTACAACTACGCATGGCTTTGTTTACGATCATGTTGCCCGGATCTAACTGAATGCCTTCCTTGGCATAGTAGTTTGTCACATACAACTGACGTTTCGCCTCAGTGTCCACTGTGCTGGGGTATCCTGAAGCCTCCTGCTTACACTTTAGAAACGTTTTGACATAGCCTTTAAACAAATCATCCGACTGTTTAGGGTAATGCCACACCTCGTGCATCTGTGTTATCAGATACCCCTTTTCAACAGCCTTCTGCAGCTCGAAAGACACCCACGTGCCAGTCAATGCCCTCTCATCACAGCTGTGATGGCATTCGCTAGTCTGGTTTAGATTGTCTGTACATGTGCGGCAGAGGGGGAACATCAACTTCCCGTTGCATCTGTATGGTAAAACAGGGTGGTATAGACCTCTAGGGGGCAGCACAGTACATTTAACAATACCAAAATATTTGTCAATGGACTCAAAATCTCTGAAGATGATTTCAGGATGCCCTACAGGATAAGGACAGCGGGCCTGCACAGTAGGGTAGAGTGATGTGAAGTCATAGTAACGTATTTTCTCACCAGGTTCAATCTTGTGGTACAACTTGATGGCGTTTGTGCGCCCCCCATAGAGAGAATCACGAGGATCGATCCTGCTCTGGAGCTTCAGAGTCGACAAAAATGTCTGCAGCTCAGCATCATCTTTTTTCTGTCTACTCCACTCACATTCCCAGATGACAACAACACTTAAGTCATGATCTCTTTTGAGGGCTGAGACTTTAAACGTAAATTGCCTTCTCATCTCACCATAGGTGATCTTTGTGACAGGGTTAACATGAGCCGATTGGTAACATTGTTCACAGCCGTGATAGAAACATCCTGCAAACTCATAGGCTGTGTGTGTGCTCGGGGCATATCCATCTAGGAAGAAGGGGCCATATTGAACTTCACCCTGATTGAGAGCATGATGAATCTCCAGTTTATGGATATGGGACAGATGTTCTAGCCACTGTATGGATACATTAGAGTACGTCTTGTGCTGTTTCACATAGACGCCATCGTATGTCAATGCCAATGTGTTCTCTGGTAAAAACGATGTTTTGTATACGGCCATACACGCTGATGCCAGAGTGGTGTATGCAAAAGGATCAACTTCTGCACATGCCATGAAACTCTCTCGGTAGATTCCACATGCTTTGCGCAGAATCACCACGTCGTTGACCCCGTAACGACGCAACTCCTTCTGGAAGTTGAAGGTACGGTGACACACTGTTCTGTACCATGTGATGAATTTAACCTTATCATCAGAAGTCATAGAGTCAAAACCATAATACGAGGCATCAGGGTAAGAACCTATGTAGAACTCATGCTCCCTGGTGTTGAATTTATGTGGAAAATAGCCTTTTACCACGTCATCAAAACCAAGAGCAGACGGCGTTTTAGCCAGACTCATAGGGAGAAAGCTAAACGAGTCGATCCATCTCTGCTGGTATGACTTATCAATCATTAGGATAACTCTACTGCCTCGCATGGTCAGTAAGGGCGTAATACCCTGTTTGGTGAAATAATCCAACATGATGTAGCTGTCAAATCCAGATGCATTGTGTGCTATGAATGTATGATATTTGTATCGTATTGTTCTATAGCGCTTGACAAACTTTGCAACACAATCTACACCACTAGCATACCACTTCTGGCCCTCAAACGACATAGCTGACACAAAGTGTGCTTCGTGTCTATCCTCATGATAGCGTGTCTCAAAATCATAAAAAATGTAATTACTTTTTGGGGCTTCAGAAGTAAGAGGCTGAATGTAGCACTCATGATCTGTATCACTGATTAGCTCTTCACCACAATGCTTGCACTTATCTGTACAACACCGATGGGCAGGGCCATCATCAGTAGTCTTACTACGGGCTACAAGATACTGTCTACAACACTTGTCGCAATACTTGGCATTGTTACAGGGTACTATGCCGTATGCTGCTGACTTTTGTTTGTGAACACCCACTTTTAAAAATGCCCCCACCCCGGATGTCACACACACAACACACACACACACACACACACACACACACACACACACACACACACACACACACACACACACACACATGCCCCCACCATCCCATAAACACCTCTCCACGCTTGACCCCCACCCTTTCCCCCTGCCCCATTGAAGATAGCCCCTGTTTAATCCTTTTGTTTGATTTCAATGTATGTCGACAACCAAGACTATATGTTTTGAAAACCCCGCTTCACACACACACACACACACACACACACACACACACACACACACACACACACACACACACACACACACCCACACACCATCCCATAAACACCTCTCCACGCTTGACCCCCACCCTTTCCCCATGCCCCCCCTTTTTAAGATAGCCCCTGTTTAATCCTTTCCCCTCAGACACACCGGAGCCACACACTCACTTCCGGAGCCTCAGACACACCGGATCCTCAGGCAACGCAGGCAACGCAGGCATCGCAGGCATCACAGGCATCACAGGCATCACAGGCATCACAGCCACTTCCGGAGCATTCTGCCTATTCTAACTAAACGGATGTTTAACAAAACGGATGTTTAGCAGGAATACAACTTCCGTTTGCTCAACATGGTTAACATTGGGCATCAGTGGTCAACACCGGTCAACACTGGGACAGACCGGATGTTGTATGTGTGGTTTCCGCTTTGATCTGACCTATGACCTGGGTGTGGCTTTTTCTCGAAAGGGGGTTACTTATATACTACTCACACATACAACATCCGGTCTGCCCCAGTGTTGACCTGTGTTGACCACTGCTGCCCAATGTTAACCATGTTGAGCAAACGGAAGTTGTATTCCTGCTAAACATCCGTTTTGTTAAACATCCGTTTAGTTAAAAAATAAAAGGCAGGATGCTCCGGAAGTGGCTGTGATGCCTGTGATGCCTGTGATGCTTGCGATGCCTGCGTTGCCTGAGGATCCGGTGTGTCTGAGGCGCCGGAAGTGAGTGTGTGGCTCCGGTGTGTCTGAGGGGAAAGGAGGGGAAGGGGTGGGGGTCAAGCGTGGAGAGTTGGTTAGGGATGGTGGGGGTGTGTGTGTGTGTGTGTGTGTGTGTGTGTGTGTGTGTGTGTGTGTGTGTGTGTGTGAAGCGGGGTTTTCAAAACATATAGTCTTGGTTGTCGACATACATTGAAATCAAACAAAAGTGTGAAACAGGGGCTATCTTCAAAGGGGCAGGGGGAAAGGGTAGGGGTCAAGCATGGAGAGGTGGTTAGGGTTGGTGGGGGCGTGTGTGTGTGTGTGTGTGTGTGTGTGTGTGTGTGTGTGTGTGTGTGTGTGTGTGTGTGTGTGTGTGTGTGAAGCGGGGTTTTCAAAACATATAGTCTTGGTTGTCGACATACATTGAAATCAAACAAAAGGGTGAAACGGTGGCTATCTTCAAAGGGGGCAGGGGGAAAGGGTAGGGGTCAAGCGTGGAGAGGTGTTTAGGGCTGGTGGGGATATGTGTGTGGGTGTGTGTGTGTGTGTGTGTGTGTGTGTGTGTGTGTGTGAAGCGGGGTTTTCAAAACATATAGTCTTGGTTGTCGACATACATTGAAATCAAACAAAAGTGTGAAACAGGGGCTATCTTCAAAGGGGCAGGGGGAAAGGGTAGGGGTCAAGCATGGAGAGGTGGTTAGGGTTGGTGGGGGCATGTGTGTGTGTGTGTGTGTGTGTGTGTGTGTGTGTGTGTGTGTGTGTGTGTGTGTGTGTGAAGCGGGGTTTTCAAAACATATAGTCTTGGTTGTCGACATACATTGAAATCATCAAAAGGGTGAAACGGTGGCTATCTTCAAAGGGGGCAGGGGGAAAGGGTAGGGGTCAAGCGTGGAGAGGTGTTTAGGGTTGGTGGGGGCATGTGTGTGGGTGTGTGTGTGTGTGTGTGTGTGTGTGTGTGTGTGTGTGTGTGTGTGTGTGTGTGTGTGTGTGTGTGAAGCGGGGTTTTCAAACATATGGTATTGGTTGTCGACATACAATGAAATCAAACGTTTTGTTTTAGAACCAATGAACAAGGGTTATAGTTAGGGAGGCGTTACGCAAGGATATGCTGTGTAGACGAGAGCAGGCCGACAGCTCTTTATAAGACACATGTTTTTGAACGGAACAGAGATCTAAACTGCCAACATGCCGTTAATCTACTGTGAGTATATCCTAAAACATAGTCATATCATTATACATATCAGGTCAATGCCACTGTGTAACTGTCTTATATTTGTTTGATAAAGTTGTACATTGTTAGGTGACAAAGAGGATACGGTTGGCGCTAAGAGGTATCCTGAGGATCACCGCACATGTATGTAGTAATCATATACCCATATTATGCTATTCATTATCGTTTATACATGCATATACTAGGTGACTGATTGGTTACCTGTTATGTGGTAGGTTTGTTTGATACACCGTATGTGAGGAAGAATCAATGAGCTGATACCAAGGTGGCTAACTTTAAAACCAACGAGGGGGCGTCTACTAGCGGAGGTAAGCTAACAAAACATGTTTTATGTTTAATAAATGATAACTGCTGTTATACGTTGCTATAACTATATGTGTTTGTTCTAATGTGTTTTTCTATCGGTCTTATGCTCTTTTTCATGCAGCTAAACAGTCCAAACCCCGGCATGTAAGAGGTATAAAAACAGGGCCAGCTGTTTTAACAAATACATCACCTCCACCGATAGCCATCAGAAGCCGGGGATACGGACAGCTAACCGATGACACGATCCAACAGATCCTAACACTAGTCGCTAGCAAACCCGTTGGAGCTGTCGAACCCACGGTTCATGAAGTGGTACATGAGAAGACGGTAGACCATCAAGACGTGTCTCCTTGTCTGACTGCAGCTCATGGTAAGCCATTTTACTGTAAAACTATTCACTATTCCGCTAGATAACACACTAATATATATATATATATATATATATATATATATATATATATATATATATATATATATTCATCCCTTGTTTCGAACAGATAACGATTACACAGGCCATGGTGGCGCTCATCTGAACTCCCAGCCCGAACTGTGGACGGACGAATAAATCAAATTCTGGGATGCCAACGACTTTGGAGAGGACCAACCACCGAGGACGGCCGACGATAGCAGATTCTGGGGTGACGAATTTGGAGCAGACTGGACATCTGCACCTACAGCGCCCCCTAGCGTCATAACTGCAGTTACCTCAGAGGGACAGGCTCACCAGGGGACAGCGATTACCCACAACAACAACTCTGTTGTGCATTCTGTCCAAGAAGCTACACGGCCTCAAGAAAACAGGTCAGAGCAATGCAACTTGGACCATGCTAGGCTGAAGTCTTTATATGACATACAGGGAAAGACGGTGAATGGTTTACTTGCTACTGTTGACGTCCTGGTAAAGAATGTGAAGGTTTTAAGTGATCGTGCTGATATACAGGCACAGATGATGCATCATCGTTATAGCAAGGCTGTACATGTGGCTAAAACTGTGCGTGACCATAACGCCACTATTGAGGGTCTGATGGTAATCATACAAGGCATGCAGAAAAACATTGCAAAAAACATAATGCTTAAGAGACTCATGTGAATAGGCATCAGGTCTGATACAGCTGCATTTTGAAATACATTGCTGTGGATTAAAAATATCTGTTTTTAACTATTGGTACAGCTTTTTTCTTTTTGTATGACGTTTTCTTTTTATTAAATAGTTTTAAAATAATATTATTTGTGTTGTTGAATTTTTTAATTTTAATTTTAATTTCTTTCTTTATTTATTTATTTATTTTTTGGGGGGTTGGTTGTGCCGGCATGCTTTACATATAGACGGTTTATTATATAATTATATATATATATATATTATAAATAACTATAAATACACCATGAGCCCCAGAAAAAGAAAATTCAAATCTGTAGACGGCAACCCCGAGAAGAGATGTAAACGCAGTGTACCTGAGTCTAGTGATGTTTTTGAGAATGGAAACATTATGGATGCGTGTCTTGAGGAGATGCTGCGTAGTTTTGATTGTGATCCCCAACAGGATCATAGGCTTTGCGACCATGATTCGGTACTCCCATCCGATCAGCTATATGCGTCTGTTTTTAAAAGGATGGAGGGGTATATGCGTAGGGCTCGAGAGTCTATAGCCAAAACTGACCAGAGAAGCCGTCATATAGAGCGTATGGATGGTCCAACGTATGCCGACAGCTGTGCTAACGATGATAGTGTCGACGATGGTACTGAGGTGGTGGTGGCCACTAGGGGTGTAGAGCATGATCCAAAACAGGTTGGATGTAGGTCTGATGATGATGATGATGATGATGTGCATGCTATGTCTGATGTAAATGAGGAGGTATTTATACAGACTGGCGGTGTTCTCTCCGATGAGGGGTCTAGAGATGAGCCACATACACGGTCATTCCCCTACTTTAATGGTTTTGAGGTTAGACAGCCTGTAGATCTAAGAAGCATCCCTCTGGAAAATCTAGAAGAAGTGCCTAATTTTATCAGAGAGCGGCTGACAGATGTAATAACACAGTGCACTCAGAGTACTGATAGTGGAAGCGTTTTAAACGTCACCCTGCGGGGTCCGTCACTGGCCAGTGATGTACAGGCTGTACTCACGGTGGGGGACGATTACGATGCTGATTTGTTTTTAGAACAGATAGCCCAGGTCATACAGAGTAATGACACAAGTTTGACAGACGATGCCCTAGAGTTTGTTATCACGTGTGCTCATAATAAAAGGGGGGGCACCCGTCTCAAGCTAAAATCCATACCCTATGACGAAATCATACGCAAGAAAAAACTAAGTCTCCACACACCCAACAACACACACAACAATCTGTGTTTCTCACTATGTTTAGCACATTTTCATACTGATGAGCTGACGGCTAAAGTGGGGTCAGCGTCTGAACAGGCTAAAATGGCATATGCCCTAGAATTACACACAGCCCTAGGTTATGACCCCAGTCATCAGGTTGGTTTTTCCGATGTATCCAATTTTGAGAAGCATATAGATGCAAAAATATTGGTATTTCATCACAATGCTACTTTCAAGAAGCTAGACTTGTTTCAGACCCATCCTGAACAGCACCCAAAAACAATCTGGCTGTACCTACATGACCACCACTACCATCTCATAGAAAACAAGACTGCTTTCTTCGGTGCACAACATGTGTGTGAATATTGTTACAAAACATGTCAGTCAGTTCAAATGCACAAATGTTCATTGTACTGCAATGTCTGCTTGACAGTATGTAACGGGCGAGGAGGCAGTACGATAAAGTGTAAGGACTGTTGTCGTATTTGTCGTTCAAAGCACTGTTATGACACTCACAAACAAAAGTCAGCAGCATACGGCATAGTACCCTGTAACCATGCCAAGTATTGCGACAAGTGTTGTAGACAGTATCTTGTAGCCCGTAATAAGACTACTGATGATGGCCCTGCCCATCGGTGTTGTACAGAAAAGTGCAAGCATTGTGGTGAAGAGCTAATCAGCGATACAGATCATGAGTGCTACATTCAGCCTCTTACTTCTGAAGCCCCAAAAAGTAATTACATTTTTTATGATTTTGAGACGCGCTATCAGGAGGATAGACACGAAGCACACTTTGTGTCGGCTATGTCGTTTGAGGGCCAGAAGTGGTATGCTAGTGGTGCAGATTGTGTTGCAACGTTTGTCAAGCGCTATAGAACAATACGATACAAATATCATACATTCATAGCACACAATGCATCTGGATTTGACAGCTACATCATGTTGGATTATTTCACCAAACAGGGTATTACGCCCTTACTGACCATGCGAGGCAGTAGAGTTATCCTAATGATTGATAAGTCATACCAGCAGAGATGGATCGACTCGTTTAGCTTTCTCCCTATGAGTCTGGCTAAAACGCCGTCTGCTCTTGGTTTTGATGACGTGGTAAAAGGCTATTTTCCACATAAATTCAACACCAGGGAGCATGAGTTCTACATAGGTTCTTACCCTGATGCCTCGTATTATGGTTTTGACTCAATGACTTCTGATGATAAGGTTAAATTCATCACATGGTACAGAACAGTGTGTCACCGTACCTTCAACTTCCAGAAGGAGTTGCGTCGTTACGGGGTCAACGACGTGGTGATTCTGCGCAAAGCATGTGGAATCTACCGAGAGAGTTTCATGGCATGTGCAGAAGTTGATCCTTTTGCATACACCACTCTGGCATCAGCGTGTATGGCCGTATACAAAACATCGTTTTTACCAGAGAACACATTGGCATTGACATACGATGGCGTCTATGTGAAACAGCACAAGACGTACTCTAATGTATCCATACAGTGGCTAGAACATCTGTCCCATATCCATAAACTGGAGATTCATCATGCTCTCAATCAGGGTGAAGTTCAATATGGCCCATTCTTCCTAGATGGATATGCCCCGAGCACACACACGGCCTATGAGTTTGCAGGATGTTTCTATCACGGCTGTGAACAATGTTACCAATCGGCTCATGTTAACCCTGTCACAAAGATCACCTATGGTGAGATGAGAAGGCAATTTACGTTTAAAGTCTCTGCCCTCAAAAGAGATCATGACTTAAGTGTTGTTGTCATCTGGGAATGTGAGTGGAGTAGACAGAAAAAAGATGATGCTGAGCTGCAGACATTTTTGTCGACTCTGAAGCTCCAGAGCAGGATCGATCCTCGTGATTCTCTCTATGGGGGGCGCACAAACGCCATCAAGTTGTACCACAAGATTGAACCTGGTGAGAAAATACGTTACTATGACTTCACATCACTCTACCCTACTGTGCAGGCCCGCTGTCCTTATCCTGTAGGGCATCCTGAAATCATCTTCAGAGATTTTGAGTCCATTGACAAATATTTTGGTATTGTTAAATGTACTGTGCTGCCCCCTAGAGGTCTATACCACCCTGTTTTACCATACAGATGCAACGGGAAGTTGATGTTCCCCCTCTGTCGCACATGTACAGACAATCTAAACCAGACTAGCGAATGCCATCACAGCTGTGATGAGAGGGCATTGACTGGCACGTGGGTGTCTTTCGAGCTGCAGAAGGCTGTTGAAAAGGGGTATCTGATAACACAGATGCACGAGGTGTGGCATTACCCTAAACAGTCGGATGATTTGTTTAAAGGCTATGTCAAGACGTTTCTAAAGTGTAAGCGGGAGGCTTCAGGATACCCCAGCACAGTGGACACTGAGGCGAAACGTCAGTTGTATGTGACAAACTACTATGCCAAGGAAGGCATTCAGTTAGATCCGGGCAACATGATCGTAAACAAAGCCATGCGTAGTTGTAACAAGCTAATTCTGAACAGTTTGTGGGGTCGCTTTTCGTTGCGCACAGATCTGCCGACATGTGAGTTAATTTCTGAGCCTGAAAGGTTTACCCAGCTAATATTCAGCGACAGCTACCATGTCAGTCACTTTTGCTTCATCTCTGATGACATCGCTATGGTGCAGTGGAAACACAAAGATGCACGACTCTCTAGGGCTCGAGATGTTAACGTGGTTGTGGGGGCTGTGACTACAGCCCACGCTAGGCTTATGCTATACGATCTTCTAGAAAAACTGCAAGAGCGGGTCCTTTACTGTGACACAGACAGTATCATTTTTGTTTCTGGCAGGGGTGAAGCGGTGCCTCCTACAGGCCCATACCTGGGGGACTTGACAGATGAGCTAAACGATGGGGAAGTGTTTGACACTGAGCAGGAAGATTACATCACAGAGTATGTTTCTACAGGTCCTAAATGCTATGCCTACCACACACATCAGAACAAGACATCCATCAAATGCAAGGGTGTTACTTTAAATGCTAAAAATGCTGAAGTTGTCACCCAACAGACACTCACGAGTTTAGTACATGGTTTTGTGACACATCAGCCTATGGACAGAGAGCTTATCACCAAAGTAGATACCATACAGAGGGATAAGAAGAGGCTCCAGCTTAAAAACGCCACAGTGATGAAACGCCTTCGTGTGGTTTACAACAAGCGCAGGGTCTTTGATGATTATACCACACTTCCTTATGGCTACTAGACAGAAGAAGGTAGAGTGTGAAATGTTTGACCCCCGGCTTCAGCATCCATTCAGTATGGTGGTATCAGGTCCCTCAAACAGTGGAAAGACCTACTTTGTCAAAACCGTGATCGAAAACGCAGATCGGATATTTTCAGAAAAGATTGACCGTATAGTCTACATTTATTCAGAGGGGATCCCCACATCTCTAGGCGATGATACACTCTTGCCTCCTCATATGAGAAATCTTCTCATTATTGATGACTTGATGAATGATGCTAGCAATAATTTAGAGGTTCAACATGTTTTTACCAAATATGTACACCATCGTAACCTAAGCTGTATGTATCTGGTACAGAATTTATTCATGCAAGGTAAAGCTAGTAGAACAATAACTTTAAACACGAATTACATGGTATTGTTTAAAAACCCACGTGACAAACATCAGATTCTGTTAATAGCTAGGCAGATGTTTCCTTGTAAGACAAAGTATTTTGTGGAGTCCTTTAACGATGCTACTTGTTTACCTTATGGCTATTTGTTAGTTGACATTAAAGCCAAGACACCTGACCACATGAGGCTTAGAACAGCTATTTTATCGGACCGACAAGTTGTCTACACCCAGCCGTTAAAGTGATTAGCTATAAACAATGTCGTCACGCATAACCAGAAACAGTGACCGTCTGAAGCGGTTATATAAAGCACCGCCAGCTCTACGGAAAGTTATTCTACGTACAGCCAACGATGATTTTATCAAAGCTCTGTGTGAAATAGCTTTGAACATTTTACAAGGCCGGATACCGTTGTCCCCCCGTATGCACAAAAGACTGCAGAAACAAAAAAAGGACATCAGGCTGCTGGCTAGTAAGAAGGTGTTGATCTCTAAAAAGAAAAGACTTATTAATCAGACCGGGGGTTTTTTGCTGCCATTGTTGGGTGCTGCAATACCCTTGATTACCAGCCTTTTCTCAAGAGGTGGTTAACCTCTCTTATGATTATGGAGCATGCTCAGAAGATGTATTTAGTTCCTCAGCATCAACTAGATGCCTTAAAGCATACCAGCCAGCGCACTTCTGTTAGACAGACTGCTGAAAATGAATTGGATAAAGCTATGGAGACGGTGTTGAACACACCGGATGATGATCTGCATGAAAAAGCCAAAAAGTATGGGGCTGTTCTACAACGTTATTTAGCAATGGTAAAACAAGGGGAACAGGAGAAAGGGGGTTTGACTCTATCACTGTCTGATGAGGGGGGATGGGGTCATGCCGGCCATACAGAGGACCGTGTTGACGGAGATGGTGCTGATCATATTTTTGATGACGTGTTGAAACATATTCCCCCAAAAAGCAAGAGAAACGCTGTGTATATATTGGAATCCTTGAAGAAGTCTAAAGATGTATCGTGGACCAACAGGGGTGAAATTGTAATAAAAGGAGAGACTATAAAGGGGTCTCACTTGTATGATTTGTTAAAGAATGTTACGGCCCCCTACACTATTTTAGACTCTGCCAGACCCCATGGATGGAATGCTTTTTTAAAATCTTTAGCCTCTATAAATGTACCAACAACCTCTATACCTAGTAAACGACTAAGACAGATTATTAGCCTGTATAAGAACAACCCTGCATTGGATAGTGTTGATGCATCAGAATCAGGGGTGTCTATCCTAGGTAGTAGGTATGGCGCTACACCTGAGATAAGGAGTGTTGAACAATCAAAGTCTGTATCAAGAAAAAGAAGAAAGAGGAGTATACTTAAGGAAACGGGGCCCCCTTTTAGCTCCCCTAATCAGCAAATGCGTGAATGGCTGAATTTTTGATTTAAAGTTTTTATTTTTGGTTTTTTATATTGTTATGTGTTTTTTATTATTATTTTATTATTATGTCATTGGCTGTATATTATGGTGTTTATTATTACTATTATTATGTCATTGGATGTAATGTGTTTCATGCTTGAATAAAATCAAATAACCACAATATTTGCCTGTCTACCTTGTCTTTTTATTTTCAAAATACATGCTACATATTACACACTGCGACACGACTGGACACACTTAAAATGATGTTCATTACAAACATTAGATTGTATCCGATTAACAAAGTCATATACCATTTTATCATTATGGGGTAGATTATCGTCATACAGGCTCAAATACGTCTGGTAGGATACATCTCTTTGCATATTAAACAAGAAAAATACACAATGTTGTCCACATGCTGTACTTAGATGATCCTGAACCTGTCGCGTAGAATAAATTACATCGCTACAGTTATGTTTAAGAAACAGGTGTATGGCTACAGGAAACTCCGAGTATGTAGGTGGGTTGCCATAGGAGTCAAAAAAGTATCCATGTCTTTGGGCTGTAATGTATATAGCCAGCCAATGTGCACCATCTAAATTTGAGGGTTCGGTATTAACCACCACCATTGCAGGTAACTGATGAACGGCTCTAGGCAGGTGGTTGCTCGCCACGACACCCAAAAAAGAAGCCTTGCGGGCAATCTTCAGACCAACAGCTGTTAGCTCGATAGTATTCATTACAACCGTTTTTAGTAGTAGTCCAGTAACACCTGCCGTCTGTTCGATATTTCTATAATAGAGTCACAGACTGCGTAACAAATTAAATTGACGGTTATAGGCAGAGCTCTGCTGAATCGTACTTCAAGCCTTACGTTGCCTGTTCTGACAAGCGACACGTGTTGTCCCCATCCTTCATCTGCTTCAAGGTTGAAACAAAACAACGTATAACCATTCCCAAATTCTTTGCGATTAATGGCCATGTCCCTATCCTTCAGCTGACGGCCTGTGGCCTGAATAAGCTGGAAATATTCTCTGGTATACAGTTCGTTCCTAAAGTCAGGTTGAAAAGGTTTAGCTGGAAATGATTGTCCATCACAGTAAAGAGCTAAGAAATCTGTATCGAAATGCTGAAATCTGAAGGGATTCCTAGCATAACTGCCTGTGAATGATTCGTTTTCTACAAAGCCTATAATAATCATCTTCGGAATCTGCCCTAGAAACAGATTGTCCTGATTGCATATTCTAGTGCCTGCAGGGATGGATACATTCTTAAGACATACCCTATCAACGGGGTACTTCCCGTTAGCTTGTGTCAACGCTTTGGCATGAGCCAACTTCACGCCTGGCGCTATAGAAACCTTTTTAATAAAGACACTGGCATTCACTATAGAGACTCTGTATTCCAGATTACCAGCGGCCATAAGACAGAAATTGTTTTTTGCTCTAATGAATTTCATGCGTAGATCAACGCCGTTAATCAATAGTTTCTCCTGGAAAAACATATCTGCGTGTATAGGAGCTATCAGGTCAACTATACGGCTAGTTGTCGTATAGGCAGCCCTATTTGTTAATCCAGCATTATCTCCTGTGGGGGAACGGTCATCCATATGACCGCTTGTGTCTTTGCTGAATAGTCCACATCCAAATTGGGTCTCCAGTGTACCGTTGCCATAGTTTAGCAAGCATTCTATAATACCCCGATAAGGATAGGTATTTGACGACTGGGTAATAAGCCTATCACCCAGCGTAATATCCACTTGTGAGAATAGTGTGCATCCAGGGTAGTTGATCAGGCCCACCTCGGCCGGCAGGGCCAAGTCTGTTCCATCAGGATTAGTAATCTTAACACGGAGATGTATATATGTGTTGTTTAGATCCATATAGTCTTCGCTGCTGGCTGATACAAAGAACTCTATGGGCCCGCTATCTGTTATCGCTGATAGCGGTGGTATTTCAACATAGGTACATTTATCTATCGACGTCTGTGTTAACGGTAGAGTGAAAAGATCCAGTTCACTCTTGACGCATTCTTCTGACATTCGATGGAGTAGAGCCATTGGTATTCAGTACGGATTATTCGGTCTAAAGAAATATATCGTTAGCACCTCCTCTGAAGTGACGATTTGATGTCTTCTTGCTTTTCTTGGTGTTTGCCCTTTTTCTACCAACGACCCCTGTTTTATTCTGTTTTCGGCGTCTTTTAGGTGCACGGGCCCGCCCCCCGTTCGTAGGGGGGTATTTAGTAGGCCTATCGAAAGAAGCAACCATGCCTGACCCCTGCTGTTGCTGCGCAGTTGATGCATGTGCTATATTTGACATCACGTCTCCTATAATGTTTCTGGCAGCCGCTTTCAAATGTGGTTTGGCTATACTCACACCCCTTCTGAACAAAGGCATAGCCATTCTGAAGAGGCTGCGGAACATTCCCCCGATTCCAGCTCCATACTGGGTGCTGCTGCCAATGTAGCCAGGCAAACCGCTCCCTGCCTGGTTTACGTAATATTGGACGTATTTTCCCTCATCGTAAGGCGGTCTATAGCCCATCTTCCAAAAGTGTGCTAGTATCGCTGTTGTTTTATGGGTCTAAAATGCAGTTTGATGATCACTTTACCGTAAATGAATGGAATATTCAAGTTCTGGTCACACTTTAGATCAATTTCAATGTCTCCAATAGTATCTCGGGACATATGAACGTAATGCGGCCGATCGTATATCCGAATGCTGTATTTCTTGCTTGTGTCGGTGGTATTAATACACCGTAGCAGCGGTACGTAATAGTCTCCTACAAGTTGATGATCCACAATGTCGCTATAGATAAACATATTATAGCTGACTCCGTGGATGTCGGCAGGGTAGGGTGTGTAGGTCACGCGTGGCTTATCAACAGGGTACATAACCACACCTTCTTTGAAACCCAGGATAGTGGCCAGTTTTCCTTTAAAGGCAATGCCCATGAACCCATCGCCTTCGATGTATACATGGTTTCTAATACCATTATGATGGAGTATCAGGGTACCAAAAGAAACCTGTTCTGCAACAGATGTGTTGATTTCCTTTAAAAGCGCTGCAATGGTGTTGTAGAAGCCAACAGTTAGTGACACGTCCATCCTCCCTCTTAATTTGCCGTTCACAACTGTTGCTATGGCGTCTGAAGCAGGGAAGCTTTTCCATCTGGTGGGGTACTGAACTTCAATCAGCCCTACCTCGTAGGGTTGTTTGGTCTGTATAGCTTTTGCTAGTTTAGTTTTAAAATTCCATATTCTATTTTGAGGATAGATCGATGCAGAGGCATTACTTGCTAGGGTCACATAAAAACCCCCATCAGCCTCCTTCAGAGAGTGCATTATCCCGTCACAGCTGTGTCGCAGCTGTGTCACAGGCTATACTGACACCTGTTTCTCTTCACATGGGGACTATAACCTTCTCAGATATCCATGAATTGAAAACCTCCGGCCACCCCAACCATTTGACTAATACCATATTCTTTCGCCCCACCTTTTTTCTATCGATAATCTTTTCTATTTTAAATTCTTTCGTTTTTGTCACAATCACTTTTTGCATCTCCTTTTCATAAAAAGTGCCTTGCACGGTATCGCCGCCATAGTCTTTTAACTTATAAACCGGAGGATGTCTTGAAAGTCTCTCTGATATTGTAAAATATTCATCTGTATATGTCTGTTTGTAGCCCTTTCCAAATGTCGCTTTGACTTTTGAAATTCGAACCGTATCACCAACATCATACCTGAACACTATCTTAGTTTCAGGCTTTGTTTTGTAGAGATTGTTAAATACACGTGTCTCATTATCTTTAACGACACTGGCAGGTGTCATTTTGATCGATCTATGGTATGAGTGGTTATAAGCATGAACCATGTCCTGTAGTTTATCCACATACCGTTTGGAGTTAGCGGCCGTTAAATATCTCCACATGTTTGTTTTTAGAGTCCTATTGAAACGCTCGACTATACAGGCCTTAGTCTCGTTATATGTAGAGAAATGTTTAATGTTATGCCTCTCTAGCAACCGCTGAAACATTTTGTTGTAAAATTCTTTTCCAGCGTCGGTCTGCAGTTTCTCGGGGACACGGCCTTCTTTGAGAATATCTCCAAAAGCTTTGCTGACGTCATTAGCACTCTTGGATGGTAAACAACGCACCCACGCATATTTTGAAAACACGTCGATACATGTCAGCAGAAAATGCACGCCGTCGTTTTCGGCTGAATACTCCGTCATATCCACTAGATCAGCCTGGAACTGTTTATCTATACCGCTAACCAATACACTGTTTCTACGGAAATGTATCGCAGACGGGGTATGCAGAGTATAGGCGTCTTGTTTCAATAACCATTTCTTGATATAGTCTAGAGGAGGTATCTGACCCTTGCTATTTTTAAGGGCCGCTCGTAGTTTATTAACACCCCCATAAGCACCAGCCCCGGCGGGGTCGTAATAAGCTTTAGACAACAGTCTATCCATATCGGCTAAGATTGACGGACTGAACAACAAACATCGTTTTACATCTTTTTATTTAAAAAACAAACTCCCACTCTCCACCATGTCGAGATACTGTTTACATGCTGTTTTGTTTTTCTGCACCATTTTACAAGCTATCAATCGAGCCTCAGTAAGACAATTCATATGTGTATCCGTGTTCAACTTGAAGACATCAGCTACAAATGCACACACACACATAACATGGCCGACACTAAAACACATATTATTGGAGAAATAGTTTAGTAATACAGACAGATTTAAATTCATAGGCATCATGTCATGAGAGCATGTTTTGACCATATCAGGCCAATCCTTATACAAATGTTTGATATATATATTATGATTGATAAAAGTATCATAGCCCCTAGGCTTAACAGCATCACTATTGACAGCCATACTACACATCAGAACAGCAAGCCTATCGGCCACAGAATGAAACAACAGGTCATATCCACTAGAAATTAAATTACCCATTTCTTTTTAAATCACATGCAACACCCTGACAATGTACACCATGCAAGGGTTGCAGCATCTATTTTACTCTTATGCTCCGGGGTGATATTCTTTTCTCTTATTTCATGTATTTTATCCATAACATATGTTTCAGATAGTAAATCGCATAGAACAGCCTCCGTTACACCAAACATTTTGTCAGAGGGAACTGATAGACCGGTTGTATTTTTTAAAACAGTTACTAAAAGTATCTGAAATGGTTTTCTATACAACGCATCACATATATCATCATAATGGTCTTCGTAATGATACCATGATGGTCCTTGTAGACAGCTATGGCGTCGTTGACTCGGGTTGTTGTACGCACATCCCCAACAGTCGGCATGGACCTTCATGTTGATGATGGCTTCCACACATATACACGTCGTAGCTCTCAAAACGCCCAGGGATTCAGGGTTTAGACGAGGGGTCATCAGTTGCCAATCCTCATTCTGCGTCGCCGTATCCGCCTCCATCTTGCTGCCCTGTGTATATGCTAGATACATTCGATCCAGCTGGTCGGCTAAGTCTTGTAACCATTTGCTAGTTGTATCCCCGTCTAAATCATCATCATCTTGCATGTTCTCGTCTCCATACTGGGGATCATCATTGTCCTGATCTGTATAACATAACACATTTTACATTTAGACACCAACAAAAAAAAGAAAAGAAAAAATAGAATACATTTGGGCTTTTTCTATATATTCACCATGTTCTACAGCTGCTTGAACAATGTAGCATCACTACACGATAGATCATTAATGAGATCCTCTGCATTGTCTTCATCAGACCCAAATAGCTCTTTTTTAATTTCTCCGTAAGAGCATTCGCGCAGGTACTGTTTGACAACTCTGTCAATATCCTGAAAAAGCGCTTGTATCTCGGGCCAGTCACCCCACCGAATGAAAAAGACAGTGTCAAACCAACAATCAGATGCTATAGCACTGTTATGGGTCGGGTGTCTGTCTATGCAAAATGGGTCACGATTGTTCAGAAACAGGATAGGATTAGAGCAACGACGGAAAAATATAAAATCACTCTTCTTCTTCATAAAAAGATTTGTCTCCATGCGGTATATCTTGGATCCCAAATCCCCATGCCACTGGGAGACATAGGGGCCTTGACTCCATCCTTCAATATCCAGCTCAGGACATACATTCTCACGGAAATGTAGCCAATCATGGGTAGACATGCGTAGATCATCATCACAGTCTTTTGCTTTTAACACAACATATCCATCCTTGAATGAAATTACGTACGCAAAGCCTTCATCGCCATAATACACAGTTGATGCTTCTGTGCGTCGATCTCCCCCGATTTTAGAATTCTTCATTCTCTTGAGTGGAGCATTAGGCACTGGCATATCATCCTCCATAGCCCCTTGGTTATATTGTGGTGTATGACCCGTCCACATACCTAGAGAAGGCCGCTTCACGCTGTCCTGGTGCTCTGCTGTTGCGGTGTCCATGATGAGAAAGATGTGTATAACCACAGAGGATGACTGTTTTTAAAGGCAATACTAACCTAGCAGACACACACCCACTTTTAAAAATGCCCCCACCCCGGATGTCACACACACACACACACACACACACACACACATGCCCCCACCATCCCATAAACACCTCTCCACGCTTGACCCCCACCCTTTCCCCCTGCCCCCTTTGAAGATAGCCACCGTTTCACCCTTTTGTTTGATTTCAATGTATGTCGACAACCAAGACCATATGTTTGAAAACCCCGCTTCACACACACACACACACACACACACACACACACACACACACCCACCCCCGCCATCCCTAACCAACTCTCCACGCTTGACCCCCACCCCTTCCCCTCCTTTCCCCTCCTTTCCCCTCAGACACACCGGAGCCACACACTCACTTCCGGCGCCTCAGACCCCCCGGATCCTCAGGCAACGCAAGCATCGCAAGCATCACAGGCATCACAGGCATCACAGGCATCACAGCCACTTCCGGAGCATCCTGCCTTTTATTTTTTAACTAAACGGATGTTTAACAAAACGGATGTTTAGCAGGAGTACAACTTCCGTTTGCTCAACATGGTTAACATTGGGCAGCAGTGGTCAACACCGGTCAACACTGGGGCAGACCGGATGTTGTATGTGTGGTTTCCGCTTTTGATCTGACCTATGACCTGGGTGTGGCTTTTTCTCAAAAGGGGGTCGCTTATATACTACTAACATAACATGCAACATGAGAAATGAAGACACAAGACCCATACACAATAATTCATTATCAACTATGGAAATGACAGCTTCATAGCCTGCTAGTCCAATAGCCTGAAGTTGTCAGGTCCTTTCTTTAGTTGATGGTGAATTATTGTGTGTGGCTCTTGTTTCTTCTTTTATAGTATTGGTTTAGTAACTAGACCGTGGAAAGACCGTTTAACGGTTATTCTTTTTAATCATGAAATGTGTTGTTTTGCAATTAACAAATACAAATATAATGAAATGAACCAGCAAACGTATGCACATGGCACCAAACTAAGTGATTAGTAGTAGTTTGTAGCTTCCAATCCGTAAACAAGACCTTAACGAGACATTTCAAACCTATTAAATATGAATGTTTTATCATAATTGAACCATCTATTTTTAGTCAGTATTGTTTCACAACCCCCATCTGCATATCAGGTGACCCCAAGCGGGGCCCGACCCACAGGCTGGGAACCACTGGGTGAAAGCCTGCTCAGCTATCTGCTGGTTCAACCCCAGCAGGGCAGCTCCACCATCCACCACCCACCTGTCCTCCCCCTCTTGGCCAGCAGCAGAGCTTCACCCTTGGGCTGCAGGCTCCTCTTGGCCTGCAGGCTCCTCTTGGCCTGGCTCAGCGACTGACGGGGCTTGGCTGCTGGAAACACACAAAAAACATCCACACATCACTTACCGTCTCCGTGACAACGTGATGTCAAAGCTGTAGGAGAATAGCGGGAGGAAACCAACCCACCGGGGGGGATTTGTCAGAACAAATGTGATGCACAATTGCTGATATGGATCGTCTGAGAAAGGATTGATTTGGATCCGACAATGGGTCCACAAACTGGGGCTCCCGGAGTTGACCCCTCCTTTCTACCCGTTTGTACAGTAAAAGATGAAGTGCAGTTCCAAACAGTAACACAAGCCTACATTGTGATTTTGATTTGATTCAAATGCTATCCACTACCAGAGGTGGATAGGATGCTACGATTAAGTTGGGGGGGCCAATCAGATGTGTGGACGAACCCCAGTGGACGAGATTAGGTCATGGAGCAGGGTACCTGAGGCGGCACCAGGCTTGTTACGTTAAAAACGTTTTCAAACGTTAGTGACTCCAGAATGTAACCTGGGTTAGGTAAAGGACGCAACGTTAGTGACTCCAGAATGTAACCTGGGTTAGATAAAGGACGCAACGTTAGTGTCTCCAGAATGTAACCTGGGTTAGGTAAAGGACGCAACGTTAGTGACTCCAGAATGTAACCTGGGTTAGGTAAAGGACGCAACGTTAGTGACTCCAGAATGTAACCTGGGTTACGTAAAGGACGCAACGTTAGTGACTCCAGAATGTAACCTGGGTTAGGTAAAGGACGCAACGTTAGTGACTAAAGAATGTAACCTGGGTTAGGTAAAGGACGCAACGTTAGTGACTCCAGAATGTAACCTGGGTTAGGTAAAGGGAGACCGGGAGATCCACTGCTGTCACCAGCGTCGTCCTGTTGGGGGACGCGGAGCACCGCGACGGAGCGCCCAGAGCCGCGGATTCACGGGTGACATCTGATTGGAGACAGGGACATGTTTCCAGTGAGCTCTGGACCACCTCAGCTCCCGTCGTGTGGTGTGCGCTGTGGGCCATTAAGTCTCCATATCCACCGCTCTGCTTCCCAGTCAGAACCCGACTCTTACCTGTGATCACACTCAACATGGAGCCCGCGTCCGACACGGCCTCCTCCCCAGCTTCAGGCGTCCCCGCCAGGTGCTGCTCGGGAACCGGGGGCATGAAGGAGGGGCCGGCCCCACTGGTGGAGAGGTTGGAAATCTCCATGGTGGAGTCCAGCAGGCTGAAGTCAGGGGGCATCTCGTCCTTCAGCCAGAAGAACGATGAACGACCCAGGCTCTCCCCCAGCTCTGTGGTGAAGAACTCAGGGTGAAGGAGCGGCACGTCATGACCAGCCGCTCTCCCAGCCGGGCCTGGCCGGGCGTCGGCCACTTCCTGGAGTTGTTGCCTGGGAGGTTAAAGCATTTGAAAACGGGCGTGAGGCCGGATTTCGCCTCTCTGGAGTATCTGGGCGTATCTGAATGTCTGGGCGTGGCCGAGTGGGAAGCGGCAGCAGGACTGGTCGTTATGGCGACAGACAGGTAAGACGTATCCACCATGCTGTCCAGCATGCTGAAGTCAGGGGGCATCTCGTCCACGATGTCTGGAGATCGGAACGGACTTTGGCCGAACGGCGCCATGGTGTTGCACCATTTGTCTGGGAGGTCTCTGTAGAGCAGGACCACACGCTCATCAGCAGCGTTCTGATTGGTCTCGCTCTGCGGCACGGGGGGTCTTCGTCCTCCGTGGGGTCGTTGCTAGGCGCTCCCAGTGTAGCCATCAGACTGGCCATGTTAGAGGGCTTTCATACAAACAGACCATATTCTTTCTCTTCCTTTCAATTCCTTGTCTTCAATGCTGCATGGAAAACACATTTGAATTAAGTTCTGTTGTTAAAAAAAGGAAGGACAATGTTAAACTTTGAAACCCGGTAAAAGAAGCAAAAATGCAAGTCGAATTAATAATGCGGTGTTGAGTTTTATTCCAATACTAATACAGTGCACAAAAATGTCAAATCCCGATACTCGTTACTATCTCTACAGCGCGCTGTATTCTTGTCGATGGGTCCACACCTTAAGGATGTGCACCCACGAGAGAACACCAGAGAAGCACACGGTGATGTCTGCGACTGTTGGATATATCTCCAGGGCAGCGCCCTGATGAGGAATGTGTCCATCTCGTCGGCTTGGGGTCTTCGTCGGGAGGGGGAATGTCTTTGGGTTAGAAAGGCCCTTTGCCGTTGGGGGAGTCCAACAGCAGACTCGGCCTCATACCATAAAATGTTTAGATAAGGCTGTGTTTTATTGGGTGCCGATCGTTTCAGCTAAGCTATCAGGTTACATTTTGGGAGAACTATCAACTTTACATGTTTTTTCTACAACGGTTCAGAGAAAAAAGCCTCGATATTAGTGTTATATTCATATTAGGCTTTAGTTTTCTTCGTTAGGTTTACTCTCGTGCCTTATCAACACATTCTTGGTTTAATAAATCGACCAAATTAATGTCGTGGTCATTGCAAGGACCATACTACTGGGCGACTGAGTGAGCCTATTAACCGTTTAACTTTCCAAAGGGCATGATAGCCACGTTTGGGTTAGAATGCTGCGCAAAACATTGACATGAAAAGTTATTTTTGTGGATTTAAAATGTTAAATGTTTGTTTCACCCAGGAAAAACGCAATCCTAACACCTCAACCATCCCCTGAACCGTTTTGCACACAGACACTTTTTTCTAAAATAATTTTTTCTAAACATGCATAACAATATGTGTAGGGTTTGTATTGTATATTCCGTTCTGTTTTCATATTCCTACGTTGTATTTCTAAACCAAGTCATGAAACGGATTCATTGAACGCTTGGCCTCCGGCTTTGAGACTGACTCTTCCTCACTGTTTTCGGCTAAGCTGGCTTGTCCCCCAGCCGAGGGTCATTCTGACAGTACGAGCTGTGTTTGATAAAGTTACAAGTCCTACACAACACAAACATCTTGTTGTGGATGACGGTTACGTTTTCAGTTATGTTTGTTAACGTTCGTGAATGAGAATCTTTAACTTACTACTCAACAAAGCGAACCTTCCAATTCCGTAAAAGTGGTCAACTTTGCAAGTGTTGCCGAAATGAGGGCTTCCGGTAAAGTCACCTTATTATTATTATATATAACTATTTAGCAATCCAACATCTAAAATGTTTGCTGTCGAATAGTCAAAGGGAAGCTAGGTGTGAACGATAGTTATGTTATTATAACTCTAGTTCTATGATTGTAGGCGTAGCCGTCTAGGCTTCGCCTTATGGGCTTGTCCCGTGCGCGCACTCGCGTGCACTGAAACTTTTCAGCAATGCACCAATCAACGTGGCCACAGCCCACACTTCCCACGGCACCGTGTATATAACGCGGCGCACAGCTGCGTTCGTCCTCCTAGCTATTCTTTCAGCATTTGGAGGGTACAGCAGGTGGGAAACTAGACGGCTACGCCTACAATCATAGAACTAGAGTTATAATAACATAACTATCGTTCTATTTCATGTAGGCTACGCCGTCTAGGCTTCGCCTTATGGGCTAAGGTGAAGCTGCGAGCGGAGCCCGATAAATGTACTCCTGCGGGACCCAAGTCACAAAAAAAAAAAAAGGACGTAAGTCACAGGGCACATCAGACTCAATAAGCCGAAGATGTGCAAAACACAACAGCTAAATAAGAAACCCCGAATTCTCTTAAAAACACGCAAAGCGATGATAAAGAGAATAGAGTGAGTCTGTAACTCTGACTCAACCCGTAATTCGATGAACACGAAAAGGGGGAATGCAGAGCAACAAGGCTTCTCCTACGTCCGCTACCATAGGGGCGGCGCTAGGAGGAAAATCAAGCTACCAATAGCAACGAGCAACAAGGCCCTTCCTACCTACGCTCAAAGAGGCGACAGGAGGAAACCTGTTGTGCAATGTTTAATAATAGAGGGCAGGATATAAAACGCCGGTTACGAACCGTAATCAGAGTAATAATAACCTGTCACTCCTGAGCTCAGTACCCACGCTGGAACACCATCGGGTGACAGCGGAGAGAGAATGAAGCTGAGCGACATCACGAGCGTAACAGGCTCTGATGAACGATAAACCAATATCTAATTCGTAGAGAGGGAGCCCGACTCCAACACAGAGTGGCCGAGCGAGCCCCTGGACATGTCTAACATGTAGAAACGAATAAAAGGATCGGGGGAAGACCATGACGCAGCCGCGCAAATGTCTTCCACCGAAATGCCCCTGGATAGCGCCAATGAAGCGGCCATCCCTCGTGCAGAGTGAGCTCTAACACCCAGCGGTGGCGCTAAGCCCTGCCGAGAGTAGGCTAAGCAGACACCCTCACATATCCAGCGGCACAGACGCTGCTTAGAAAGAGCGCGACCCTTGGCAGCGTCGCTATAACACACAAACAACTGTTGTGTGGAGCGAAACTCAGCTGATCGTTTCACGTACATAGCCAATGCCCGAACCGGGCACAGGAGATGTAACTCCGCATCCACTTCACTAGTATGAGGCGGGGGGTGAAAAGCCTTAAGCACAATATCCCTCGACCGAAAAGAACTGAGAATGTTCTTGGGGAGGAACGCAGGATTGGGTCTAAGTAGCGCGAAGGAGCTGTCCTCGTTCAATAACAAGCAGCTTGGGCTGACAGACAGCGCGGCTAACTCGCCGGCACGTTTGGCAGAAACCAAAGCCAATAAGAGCGCTGTTTTAAAGGAAATGGCATCCAAAGGGGCTTGAGACAGAGGCTCGAAAGGGTCCTTGGATAAACCCCGCAACACGGTGGGAAGATCCCAGCGCGGTGTGAGCACACGAGAAACAGGTTTAACACGTCTAACCCCACGCAAGAATCTCTTGACCAGTGGGTGGCTGAAAACCGGTTTCCCGTCATATCCTGCGTGGCCAGCCGAAACGGCTGCCGCATAGACTTTGATGGTGGAGAAAGCCAAACCTTTCTCCAGTAAACACTGAAGGAACCCCAGCACGCTTCCCACCTCACAGCGAGATGGGATAACGTGGTTGAGGTCACACCACGTAGAGAAAGCGCCCCACTTCGCCGCGTAAAGGGAGGAAGTGGAAGGCGCGCGAGCACTCTGAATAGTGTTGATAACTGACGCTGGCAGACCTCTGCCTTGCAAAATCAACCTCTCAGAAGCCAAACCAACAACCGACCCGTCACATAGGGTGGGTGGTGCACCGTCCCGTGAGCCTGCGTCAGCGCGTCTGGTCTGATCGGTACCGGCCACGGCTCCGTGCAAGAGAGCGCCGCTAGCTCTGGGAACCACAGAGCTGAGCGGTTCTCCGGGGCCACTAGAATGAGGGACAATCCCTCCTGCCTGACACGCTCTAGGAGAGGGTGGATTAGTTGAAGCGGCGGGAACGCATATAAGAGTTCCCGCGGCCACGGTGTGTGAGCCATCGCGTCCACCCCCAACGGGGAAAGATCCCGAGGGCTGAGAGAGAACCACAGATTGCAGTGGGTGTTCTCCCTGGACGCAAAAAGGTCCACCTGAGCCATCCCGAACCTCTGCCAGATCAGTCTGACAATGTCGGGATGTAACCGCCACTCGTCTCGGCGGGGACCGCCGCGTGACATGAGGTCCGCCCCAAAGTTCAGGGCACCCGCGATATGCAGGGCTCTCAGGCTGAGCAGGTTCTGATGAGCCCACAGCCAGAGCTCGACTGCTGCTCGGTGGAGAGCAGCGGAGCGCACTCCCCCTTGTTTGTTTATGTATGCCGCCGCTGACACGCTGTCCGTTCGGATCAGAACGTGGCGGCCGCACACCAGGTG
Organism: Lota lota; assembly: GCA_026745465.1. Taxonomy (NCBI): domain Eukaryota; kingdom Metazoa; phylum Chordata; class Actinopteri; order Gadiformes; family Lotidae; genus Lota; species Lota lota. The sequence goes on from JACYXH010000519.1 coordinate 115,609, forward strand.
AGAGAAGTGTACAAGCACTTTCCTCACCGTGATGAGCTCCAGCACATTTATGTGTGGAGTGGGGAGAGTCGGCCACTCGCCTCCGACCGAGTGGGAAAGGCACGTTCCTCCCCAACCCGTCAACGAGGCGTCCGTGAAGACCACCACGTGAGACGTGACTCTGCCTAGGGGAACCCCTCTGAGAATAGCCGGGGAACTCCCCCAATATCTCAGGTCTGGAGACACCGAGCGAGGAACTGACAGTAGCCTGCGCTTGTGTCTCTTGGGGTCCAGTCTCTGGCGAGCAAACCACCGCTGTAGTCTGCGCATAAGGAGCAGACCCAGGGGCACCACATGGTGAGCAGCTGCCATCAGTCCCAACAGGTGCATGACGGACAGTGCGGTCACTCTTCCGCGAGTGTGAAAACGGGAGAGCGCCAACAGGACAGCATCTCGCCGAGGAGGCGAGAGCGTCGCTGTGAACGTGACGGAGTCTAGGCAAAGCCCCAAGTAGACTAGCCGGCGGCTGGGGAGCGGAGAGCTCTTTACCCAGTTGATGGCGAAACCCAACGCGGAGAGATGGTTTATCACCGTCATGGTGTCTCTTCTCGCAGCTTCCTCTGAGTCGCTCAGAATCAGTAGGTCGTCGAGGTAAAAGAGAACTCTCTTTCCCTGACGCCTGAGCGGTCCCAGCGCTGCCTCTACACACTTTGAAAACGTGCGTGGGGCCAGAGAGTAACCGAACGGCAGGCACTGGTACTCGTATGCCACGCCCATAAAGGCGAAGCGGAGAAATTTCCTGTGAGCCTGGAGAATGGGGACGTGGAAATACGCATCCTTGAGATCCAGGGATGTGAACCAGTCGCCCTCTCTCACACACCGGAGCAACGCTCTGGTGGTGAGCATTCTGAAGTTCCTCGCGGCAACAAAATTATTGAAGACGCGAAGATCCAGAATGGGTCTCATATCCCCCGACTTCTTGGGAACCAGGAAGTAGCGGGAGTAAAACCCTAGGCGTGAGTCGAGGGGGGGAACGACAGAGACAGCCCCCTTCCCCAAGAGACGGACCACCTCCGCTGCCAGAGCCGTGCTCGCGGCTGGATCCTGCAGCCTCGTCTCCACCAACCCCATAAAGGGTGGGGGACGGTGCTTGAACTGTATGGGGGGGCCCCACCTCAACGTGTTGTCCAACCACGCGGGTAAAACGCATCGCTCTCGCCAACGCGCATGGCGCTCGGTGAGAGGGCGAGCATCCAGCTGAGGAACGTTGTCCAGGAATGCTCTGTATTCCTCGGCCCCTACCGCCTTCACACTGTGTGTGAACCAAGGGGGGCGTACCTCGAAAGGGAGGGAGCCCCTGCGAGCGGGAGAACCGCTGCAGAGAGCGGACCCACAGCTTGCTCGCTCGCCGTGCCCACGGCTAACAGCTCCGACGTCTTCCCACAGTCATCAGACTGTAGAGCGGAGGTTGGGGGGGCAAAGTCGGGGTCTGGAAGACTGTAGCACGAAGCCGCATAGACGGCCTCGTGCGACGAGTCTTCAACCCGCTCATGAAGCGCACGGGGACGCCGCATGGAAGCGGACGACCCCCTGGCTATACTACACTGCCTAGCCGCCGCCCCACAGCCACTAGGCTGAGAGGGAGGGAGAGGCTGAGGGGAACAGGAATGCACGACAGGCGCAGGGCGCGGTCGGCTTAAAGGGCACAGCTCCTTAAAGATGTACTGCCGTTCGGTCGAACGGGCTTTCAATTCTTTATTGGGGAAGGAAAAAGACGTAGGTCGGTCCCACGTGGGCGCCAGCTTCCGTGCTTTCTGCCCCTTCGCTGCCTGGCGCTGCTGCGGAGGCGGCGTCGGCGCTGGAGGCGGCGGTGTGGCCCGTTGAGGACGTGGTCGACCCCGCTTCCTGCTGGCCCGACTGCTCCCGCTGGCCTGGTAGGAGGAGCCCGTGAGAATCGGCCCGAACCGGGAACGATTTTCACGGACGGACTGGAGGTGGGCGAGAACCTCCGCGAACCGAGGTCCAAAGAGTCCGTCCGCGGCCAACGGACCCTGGATAAGGCCCGCCCTTTCTCTGTCAGGGACAGAGGAGAAGGACAGCCACATGGCTCGATGACCCATGGTCGCCCACGCCATCTGACGTCCGGCAGTAACCGCCACCGGCTGGCAAAGCTGGAGGACAGCGCCGGAGAATCTAGCGACCTTCTCCACGTCGCTCTGCCCGAACGAATCCTTGCCAACTGTCATGGCCGACAGGGCAGAGGAAAGCAGGGCAATGTTGTTCACGGCCGCCGCTGCTTGTGCGCAGACAAAGGATCTGTCCCACAAGGCAGCGAGCTGCTTGAGAAGCCGGTCGGGGGGCAGCGGCTTCTCGTTCGGACGCCATCCGGCGCCCGGACAGAGGAGCGCTGCCAGAGGAGGCTCCAGGCGAGGTATCCCCCTCGCCTGTGTGGCGGACCACCCCTCCACCCTGGTGAAATCGGTGAACGCCTTCACCGGGGCCTTAAGGGAGGACGGGTCCACAGCCGCCGCGGTAAGATACCGCTGAACGGGTGGGAACAGAGGGCATATAGTAGGCCGTCTGGTCGACGAAGGAGGCCTAAAATAGTCCCCCTGCATGTCGTCCAGTTCCGGGGAGGGCGGCGGAGGTGGCATGGCGATGCCCTTGATGGCCGCTGCCTCGCCCATGATATCGCCGAACAGGTCGGCGAAACGATGCGGCTTCTCCGGGGGCAAAACCCCTGAAGGCCTTGAGGAAGTCCCCGACGCGGAGTCCACATCGAGGTCGTAGTCCTCGTCTTCCCCCGGTGTCGCCACGGCGTCGAAGATATCGATGGCGTCCGAGCTCCACCGACGGGGAAAAAAACAGGTGCCTCGAGAGGAGAACCTCTTGAGGTAGGGTGGTACAGGCGGCGCAGGAGCCGGAGCCTGAAAAGGCTGCCATGGCGTGCTCCGCACCGAGGCAACGGAAACACATGACGTGCCCGTCGTCCGGAGCAAGGATCGCCGGGCAAGAGGAGCAGAGAGGCCCTGAAAAGGGCCGTACCTCCGCAGATGCCGCCGCGCCGCTGCTGCATGAAGTCATCATGTTTAGTTGTTGGTACAAATGCTGAAAGAAAAAAGAGGACGAACGCAGCTGTGCGCCGCGTTATATACACGGTGCCGTGGGAAGTGTGGGCTGTGCCCACGTTGATTGGTGCATTGCTGAAAATTTTCAGTGCACGCGAGTGCGCGCACGGGACAAGCCCATAAGGCGAAGCCTAGACGGCGTAGCCTACATGAAATAGAACAAAATGTAATATTCATAGGTGTCAACATACTGAATTGTGATTGGATGCATTATACTGTGCTATGATTGGTTAAGACCACCCAGGTGGTGAGGTCATTCGCAAAGGATCATGGCCAGGGACACATGGACATGCAGTTACAGCTAGCTAATAAAGAGCTACGTTTATAAATATCCTGTCGTCCTGCATTTTACTATTGCACGCGGCTGGGGATGCACAAAACCCGGACAACAGCCCTGCACCCTCAGAGCGATGGACTTGTTGAGAGGTTCAACCGAACCCTCGCACAACAGCTCGCTATCCTCTCAGCTGAACACCAACGTGACTGGGACACCCACATTCCACTTGTGTTGATGGCCTACAGGTCAGCGGTACAGGACTCCACATCCTGCACACCAGCCCTGCTCATGTTTGGGCGGGAGCTGCGAACGCCAGCCGAGATGGCATTTGGCAGACCCCCCCGACACCCCTGCCGTGGCCCCTGGGAGAGAGTATGCCAGGAGGCTCCAGGACCGCCTGGAGTCTGCACACGCCTTCGCACGGGATCAGTTGGAGAGGGCTGGCATCAGACAGAAGAGGAATTATGATGTGAAGTCCAAGGGGCGGGACTTTCGGGCTGGGGAGCTGGTGTGGGTGTACAGCCCCCGCAGGAAGAAGGGACGGTGCCCTAAGTTGGACTGCCACTGGGTGGGCCCCTGTATGGTGGTAGAAAGGATGGGGGAGGTGGTTTACCGAGTGCAACTGCCACCTAGAGGCAGAAAAGTGGCACTGCACAGGGACAGGCTTGCCCCTTACAGGGGTGGGGCTTCCCTCGCACCGGACTCCGAGCCCCCTTCCCCTGCCCCCCCGCAGCCCCCTGCTGCCACACAAGAGAGGAACCCGACCTCTCCAGACAGTTCGGCCGCTCCACAGCTGGGGTGGCGGCCGCGGAGGCGTAGGCGGGCTCCCCGCCGGTTTGATGACTTTGTTTGCCCCCTCGGGGTCGAGGGACTTTCTCGGGGTGCAGTGTAACGGTTCTGAGTTGCATGTTTGTCTGCATTGTGTTGATGTTCTGATTGGGTGTTCAGGAGAAGGGGGCGGGCCTTAAAGTTGGATATCCGTGTTACAGATTGGGAATGTTCATGTTCGTTGTGTTATAGCGTTCGACAACGTGTGTCCGCGATTAATAAAAGAGAGTTCATCAAAACAACCTGTGTGGTGCTTGGACGCATATAAACAGGGTTGCTACAGTATTATAATATTATAAATTTATATAAATAAAAACAAGTGCTAATTAATTTACATATATAAATAACATGTAGGCTAATATATTTGGTAATATACCATTCAGCGATGTCATAGGTGGACACTGCACCTCGTGACACAGCAGTCGCGCGCCTTCCAGGAACCCGTCAGGAAGAAGAAAAACAAAACAAACCCAGAGCTCTGCGCGTGGACTCCATTGAATACTGCCTAATATTTATCAATATAGGAACATATACAAGGCCTAACACGAAGGAAGATGTTTCTATTGCTGTTCTAAAGTGAGTAAACAGTCGGCGCCATTGGATTTGACAACTTTACCAAGCGTAACATGGCTGTTTCGTTAGGGAAACGGTGCAGGCTGTGGAGTTAGCTTGCAGGCTAGGCTGCTCGTTGTATCGGACTGGCCGGCGGGATGAAGGGGGTGGACGGAGGCCTTACTGTGAGCCCCTGGCGAAAAGGAAGCGAGACACCAATTCGCCCCAAATTGTTAACATCATATCGAGAAAGTGGACGCGAAGAATAGCACGGTTATTCTAGCGAGGGATTTTGTGGTCGTTGTGCAACAAATGTTTTTAAACCACAGTCACGGTTGATTTCAACAAACCGCTAACCAGCCAACAACCTGTCAACATACACTGTCACTGTTAGCTGTCTTTGATCAAATAGTCATATTTTGAAAGATGTATGTGTCACCACTTGTGAAAATGTATCAGGAAGTCAACGTGTACTTGTATAAGAACATTTGTTCCATCGACATTTCCTATGGCTTATGTTGACGAGTTAACCCTGCTTGTGACCCGGTGTGTGGTTCCTCTCGATGCGTCGTGATTTGAAGCTACTTTAAACGCCTCAAACGGAATCCTGAAACAACTAGGTCAGTGCAATGGTTCCCAGGCAGAGGCAGCTCGAGACCGCGGGACACGCCCCCGACCAGTCACCGCTGATGGAGAGAGCTCGTGGAGCGACTCTGGACAAAAACACACCATATTGCTACTTTTATTTTGCCAGTGTTTCGTTTGGTTTATTGGTCTGTCAGATGCTGCGTAGTTTATTAGACTAATAAAAAACAGCGAATCACCACATGGACTTGGCGCTGTGGTGTTTACCCACTACTGGTCAGCGGCGCAATGGTTTAGTAGTGCAGACCAGGTGAGTCCCGCTCATTTCCCATGTGAACGTGTGTAGTTTGGATTTAAAGACATGGAACACGCGTACGCCATTATCAAACAACGCGAACTCCAAAGCAGTGTTATAAACGCAAGTTTATAACACTGCTTTGGAGTTCGCGTATGCTTTCCCGTTGTTGCTAGCAAGCCACATGCTGTTAGTTGTCAGCGTCATACAACGTTTTGTGTCAAAAGCACGAGTATTTTCATTAAAGAAACGACGTTATTGTAAAAACAAGTGCACACCTCTCCATCTCCTACGCTTTGTCATTAAAAAGGCCAATTTAAACATGGTCATCACGCTGACTAACAAAGTGGATCTCTGGCCACGCATGACTACGGCTTTCCTCTCTACTTTTGAACAGGTTTCTACACACTAGATATCTGGTGAGGATGAGTCGACCTCTCCATCTCCTCCTCTTTGTCATTAAAAAGGCTTTCCTCTCTACTTTTGAACAAGTTTCTACACACTAGATATCTGGTGAGGATGAGTCTCCATCTCCTCCTCTTTGTCATTAAAAAGGCTTTCCTCTGTACTTTGAAGAAGTTTCTACACACTAGATATCTGGTGAGGATGAGTCTCCATCTCCTCCTCTTTGTCATTAAAAAGGCTTTCCTCTGTACTTTTGAAGAAGTTTCTACACACTAGATATCTGGTGAGGATGGGTCGGCCAGGCACGAGGCGTCTCACGGAGGGAGATGCGTTCACCTTGTTCTGCTGGCTGCTGCTGCTGCTGCTGGGTCTGTCCGCCAACGGAGAAGGTACGTAGACGGTGTTTCACTGACGGTGGCCCCCCCTGTTGAAACGTGTCTTCTGGTGAACGTGTGATCATCAGCTGAGGTTGGATGTGTAGAGAAATAAAATGTACTGGGGCCTGGCAGGATACGCTTAGCCATGAGGCCCTGAACCAGGAACCATGACGCACAGAGCGCGCCCGTGTTTGAAACAAAGGGCGTGTCCAACAACAGCGGAGGGACCAATCATGCCTCCCTTGTAACCGCCCAGTAACCAATCCTGGGCCCCCCCACACGCCCAGGGCGGAGCCCCCAGGGACAAAGGAACCACGCACCAAAGATCGATCTCTCTCTCCGGCGCTCTCCCAGGTATCCCCCGGCATGCTCCCAGCTCTCGCTTTTTTGTTTTTGTTTTGTTTTGTTTGTTACGGCTGGGAGCGGGGATCGGTATCGTATGATATTTCAATAATTTACTGCTTGTAATAACCGTCTGTAATAACCGTCTGTTAAATAACTCGTCTGTTAAATAACGTCTGTTAAATAAATGGTCTAAAGACCGACGGCTTTTCCGACTCTGAGTCCTCTCGCTTTAGTCCTTTTAGCCTCTATTTTTGGTCAACAGATTGGTGACCCCGACGTGATTTTTCCGAACTAAAGAACACAAGTTGACTTGGAGGAAGGACGAGGACATAAACAGAGGGGACGGTTGTTATAGGCAGTAAACACGTTCCGGAGAGCCGGACGGAACTATATAAAACTAAAACTGCGTTGGACGCGTTTTTGTAATTATAGAAGACAGTTGGACTGTCTTGGGGCCGTGCGTTGGACGCGATAAATGAACGGAACCCCGCCAAAATTACGCGATGGTCGCGAACTGTATTTTAGAAAACTGTGTTGAACCGCGTTGGACGCGTTTTGTAATTATAGAAGACAGTTGGACTGTCTTGGGGCCGTGCGTTGGACGCGATAAATGAACGGAACCCCGCCAAAATTACGCGATGGTCGCGAACTGTATTTCTGAAAACTGTGTTGACTGCGTTGGACGCGTTTTGTAATTATAGAAGACAGTTGGACTGTCTTGGGGCCGTGCGTTGGACGCGATAAATGAACGGAACCCCGCCAGAATAAAACTGTTAACCGCGTTGGACGCGGTTTGTAATTATCGAAGACAGTTGGACTGTCTTGGGGCCGTGCGTTGGACGCCGATACATAAACGGAACCCTGCCAAAATTACGCGATGGTCGCGAACTGTATTTTGAACTGAATTACGTGATAGTCGCGAGCTGTATTTTTGAACTGATTTACGCGATGGTCGCGCATTATTGATAAAACGGTGTTAACTGCGTTGGCTGCGTTTTGCATGTGCATTGTTGTGTTTTGTGACTGCACTAACGACTAATCACTCTTCCTTCCCGCAAACAAGAGAATGGCGTCTAGAATAGAGTTAAAAATAGCAGCCAAGGCACAGAAATTAATGGTAGATAGGATCCTTACGTTCAGCCCAACCAAAACCGGGGAACCACCCAAGGTGTGGCTCCGTAGACACCGGGACTACAGAAAGGGATGGGAGAAACAGGGGTGGGTGGGAAAAGTCGCTCTAAACGGGGGGGACACCACCCGCTTAGAGGAGAAATAACAGCTGAACCCTATCGGCGTAGGAGGAAAAATCAAAAAGCCGGAGCAGGCCCAGTCGCCGTCGGCCTTACCGACCCAGAGAAAAAGAGGACAAACAAGCGGCTGGTAGTAGTGGCCGCGTATGCCCGAGCCATAGGGGGAGGGAAACAGGCGAACGTCATGGCGCCCTTATCGTCCCTCCCAACGCCCCACCCGCCCCCGTCGGCCCCACCCCCCAGGTAGAGACCCCGGAGGCCCCCCCCACGCAGGGGGGGTCTATCCCCTGATCCAGATCACCCACGCCTCCCCCTCCGACCCCGTGATGGTAGCGTGGCACGAACCCCGCCACCCCCTCAGCGCCGAGACCTGGCCCACCCCTGTAGAACAGCACCGGCAGGTGGTTTTCGAAAGAAGCCCACCCCCCACCTCCGACGAGGATGAAGAGGAACACCCTGAACTCCGGGAGATCCGGACCAGGCGTGAAAGGAAGTCCCCGAAAGAACCCAAACCAGGTTGTTCCGCCCTCCGCATCGCCAAACCCAGCCCGATGATCCAGGGACGCAGTGGTCCCTCAGCCATGGCACAGGCGGCGGCAGCAGGCAAACGGCATGGCCGAGCCACTGAGAGGCCTCGGAGCCCCGCCCCCTCGACCCCCAAGCCCCGGGCCCTCACCCGCTGGCCATCAGAATCCGGAACAGAGGAGGACTCCCCCACAGACGGAACCAGCTATACGCCCCAGCCAATGAACCTCACCCCTGGGGGGGACTGGAGCTTCCGACAGCACCACGACTCCACCCCCCGGGGTAGAGGGGCCGGAAGGGGAAGCCCGGGGAAAAAAGAACAAGCCGAGGAGGAAGGGTCTGCCGAGGAGAACCCCAGAGCCCAGCCCCCAGAGAGACATCCCATGAGAACCAGATCACGAAAAGAGCGCGACCAGGACTGGTTGTGCAGCCCCGACCCCCTCCTTCAGGCCCCGCTTATAGAGGCGGCAGGGGGCTTCCACTCGACCTACACCCCATGGTGCCACCGAGACATTACCAACCTCAAGGATGGGCTCCCCGACCCCCACGATGGTGGTGGGGGCTACATCCGAGCCTTGGAAAAACAAACCACAGGAGACCGCCTGGCTATGGGGGACGTCCGGGCCCTCCTCCAGTCCTCATCCCGGCCTCTGTGCGAAGAAGTGGACCGCAAGGCCGGAACAACCAGGATCGCCGACAGGGAAGCCTTCGACCCCTTCCGGAGTGCCTGGTGGGGGGCCCTGAGAGAAGCCTGCCCCACTCGAGTGAGGGGGGCCCCCCTGGCGGGTCTGAGAAAGAAGCCCCGGGAGACGGCCTCCCAGTACATTAGGAGGGCCACTGACCTGTGGGAGGAGCACACCAACACCCTCCCCGAGAGCTCCGACCTCGCCAGACTCACCTTCCGGCGGGCAGTAGAAGAAGGCCTCTCCAGCGGGACAAGAGAGGCCCTGAGAAACGTCCTGGGGCTGGGACGGTTCAGCGGGCAGGAATGGCAGGAAGCCATCGCCCACCACTGTGAAAAGGAAGAAGAGGAGGAACGAGCGGAGGAAAAGACCAAGGAAGAACTAACCTTGCGGTTGCTGAAACTCCAGCTGCAAACAGCGCAAGAAGAGGCCACAAAGAACCGGAAAACACAGAAGACTCCCGCATCCATCATGATGACCACGGCCGGGGAGACCCAGGCGGTGGGTATAGCACCACCCCCGGAATCCCCAATGACCCAAGCAGCCCAGCAACAGGGCTTCCCAAATCAATCCTACCCGCCACCCTACGGGGCGCCCCCAATGGCAGCACAACCTCAGCCCCAGTACCCATACCCTTACCCCTATCCCCGGCAATCCCCAGCCCCCCTGAGAGGGCGAGGCGGCCCCTGGTGGGGTTTCCCCAGAGTTGGACGAGGAAGAGGACCACATCCCCAACCAGGATGCCTTAGGTGTGGGGCTCTGGACCACTGGGTCCGGGAATGCCCCCACCCTGACGACCGGCCGCAACGACCCCAACCCCCGCCTCAGTCCCTCCAGGGCTTTCCCCCTCACCCACAGAACGGACCGCCCGCCCCCGGAACCGGCCTCTACCCATTGGCCGAATGGGACAGCGAGTTGGCCGGAGGAGGCCCAGGTGGAGAGGGTGTGGAAATACAGTGCGGCCCCGGAGTTCCCCTCATCACCGGCCAGGCAGGGGGACACCCCGTCCATCTCCTGGTGGACACCGGAGCAACCGTATCAACGATAGGGGACCTAAATAAAGAAAAACTATCCGACCGCACCACAGACGGAATCACCATCTGCCCAGACCCCAATGACCCCAACCATCTCATGGTCCTGCAGGCCCCTCCACCTCCCCAAGAGGCCAACATAGATATCTACTGGCTAAGGGAAGTAGCGCCAACTCCCGAAAACCCCTCCATCCATGATATGTTCCGGGTATGGAAACCCTGGATAGATGCCACCGGGGTTTACTACCCGCCGCCCGACCAACCCCACACTACCCTCAACGTGCTGAAGACCCCCGATGACCAGGTGCCAGCCAGCCTGTGGGCAACCAGGCCCTACGACATGGGACTAACCCCCCAGCATGAGATTCACATACCCCTGAAACCAGGAGCCAGCCCCGCCTGGATACCCCAATACCGAGTGAAAAAGGCCGCAGCGGACGGCACCACGAAAACAATCCAAGGACTTAAGGAAGCCGGTGTGCTGATCCCCGCCACCGGACCATGGAATACGCCCATCCTACCTGTGCTCAAGGCGGACGGAAGGACGTACCGTATGGCCCACGACCTCCGAGAGATCGACACCCGAACTAATGGACCCCCTGAGAGGGTCCCCAACCCCCTGGTGGCCCTCCACGGAGTACACCCCGACCTGACAATGAGGTTGATGACCTCGATCCACCTCCCTAAGCAAGTGGCCATCATGAAGTGCGCCGGACACCACAAAACCCAGACCCCCGTTGCGGCCGGCAACCAGGCTGCCGACGAAGCGGCCGAACTAGCTGGAGGATACCACCCCATGCGTGTCCTCGACTGCGCACCAGTGCCCCCCACTTCCCCCTGCCTCAAGGATATGCTCTCCAACCTCCATGACATGCAAGCACTCCTTTCTCCGTCTCAGTGGAGGTAAAGCCGGAGCCCGGTGGCACCACCTCTCCACCTGCCGAAGAGCCAACCCACAAGATGTTGCCCCGCCAGGCTCTACCACCCCGCCCGGCCAAAGACCGCCCGGGCAGGTCTCCCCGACATAAATGGGTAGCTATCGGCCTACTGACACTGGGAAGCGCCCTGATAGGGGGCCTCCTCACCACCGCCTCCTGGAGCTCCGGCCACCATGTCCCAAGGCCGGACGACTCCCCAACGCCGGCCCCCACGAACAGGTCGTATGCTCCCCCCTCCATCTCCACAAGACCCCACAAGTGGCGACGGAGTGGCTCCGCCCCCACGACAGGACATACAGACACATGCCTTACCCGATACGGGGGGATGAGCCTAGTTTACACTTTGGGATCCAAAACTGTGTTCACCTTCAACCTGTGTGATGTAATTGACTGTGGCGTTTCGCCCGCCGTGCATAGCTGGTATGTATTTGTGTGTATTTGTGTGAGTCCCAGGACCAACCAGGCCGCCGGTTGTGGAACAGGGGAGGGGTCCCAGCCGGCAAATCGGGGTGGTGCGATGCATGGTGGGAGGTCCTGTTGATGACTGGAAGATACTCCGACTAATAGAATTCTCAGGTTACCTACCTCACACCACCGTACTGTGTAGGACAACAGGCCCCGGCGGGTGTCGGGATAATAAAAGGGACTATAATGGGGTGGACATCGTCCGCCACCCCTCCCCTGACGACACCCCCAAGGCCTGAGGATTATGCTGTTACTGTCACAGAGCGCGCCCGTGTTTGAAACAAAGGGCGTGTCCAACAACAGCGGAGGGACCAATCATGCCTCCACTGTAACCGCCCAGTAACCAATCCTGGGCCCCCACACACGCCCAGGGCGGGGCCCCCAGGGACAAAGGAACCACGCACCAGAGAGATCTCGGGCTCCGGGCGCTCCCAGGTCTCCCCCAGCACGCTCCGGCGCTCGCTAGTTTTTTGTTTTGTTACGGCTGGGGGCGGGGACCGGTACCGTTTGATATCTCAATCATTTACTGCATGTAATAACCACTCGTCTGTTAAATAAATGGTCTAAAGACCGACGGCTTTTCCGACTCTGAGTCCTCTCGCTTTAGTCCTTTTAGCCTCTATTTTTGGTCAACAGACCCCCGGTGGAAGAGGTCCAGATGGACAAGACAGGCGTTGACGTTGCACAATTTGTTTTTAATTGTTGTGACTTTGTACTGCCCTTCTTTAAGCACAGCAGGCCACCTGCAGAAAGAAAAGTTACAACAACTCAAACGATAAGTCTTTCTTAAAACAGTATTTTACAGTTTCAACCAATGGGGTGGTCCAAAGTTATGTTACTTACGCTTGCAATTTGGATATGTTGTAGAGGGCCCTCATCCCCCTTTTGGGAACTTCCCCCTTGGCCATGTATTCGCAGAACCGTTGGGCATGGCACCGCCGGGTCCTGGCATTCTCTACGTCCTTCCCAGTTTTACAGCCCAGGGCAGCGAGCTGAAAATGCAGCAGCGCTTTGCCTGCATGAAAACATGTCACAGTGAATGTGGAGAATTATTGTATCACTTAAAATGCAATTATAAACACCATGCGGAGACAGTTGCAATATGTATTTGTTATATATTTCTTTCTTATTACACATTTAATGGTTTTACATATTTTATAAGAAGCTCTTGGTGATGTTAACCTTTCCATTCTGTTGTGCTGTGTCATGGATTTTTCTCATGGGGCTCAATAAAGGTTACATATCCTCTTAAATTTTTACTCACATGTTGATCAAGGCAGTGGAGGTCCACCAAGTGCTTGTCCAGGCGGGACAATTAAGTTTGCCAGTAATACTAAAAACATGAACAGCGTTTGAAAATGGCCCTGGCCAGGGATGTATTAGGAGTAAACATGCACACGATTGAAAAAAATATGAAATAGTTTGAAACAAATGAAGCGGAAGAGTTAAACAAGACACACACACACACACACACACACACACACACACACACACACACCATGTACAAAAACATTACAACAAAATCTAAACAAAGGAATTGGCTCCTACATTGCTAAAATTTTAAGTTTTCAGACATTTGAGAAAAAATATAGAATAGCTGAGCGGTTGTGTTCAAGTGTGAAATGTTTTAATCTAGTCAATGTAACAGTCACGTAAGTGTGTGTGTCATCACAAAGTGTTATTGACGTTATATCTAAAACATTTGGTTAATAGCCATTAGCTCACGGAGTGATTGGGCTTATATTTTTGGACTCTGGAGTTTCAGCTTTCATATGGCACATCATTTGAGTACATATACAAAAATATATTTTTTATGCACGTTACTATTTACCTTTTGTCGGAAGCACACACCCGATTTATATATGTCACTCCACCTAGCCACTACCCATAGACTCGTTTTCAAAACCTACTTTGCCACCAACAAACAACCCATGGTAAACAATTATATTGTAACACAGCGACAGTTAAACAAGCGACGTGTGTTTGAACGCCACGCACGTAATGTTTCAATGTCGCACACGTCATGTTTAAATGTCTCCAACATGTTGCAATGTCTGACTCCCCGTCCACTGGCCCAGCTGAGAAGAAGGGCTTTCTCCTCGACGTTGTTTACCTTTTCCACAGCCGTCAGGTGATGGCTAATGTGGGAAATGTGTTTTCCACAAATGGGGCACTGGCGGTAGTTGGTAGCTTTGGAAGACTGAGAAGAGACGTGAATAATTCTATTAAATAAAAATACGATTTATAAATGCTGAACAACATGTACTGAAAATGCGATTACACTGTAATGGCTTCTATGTTAATTTATATACACTGCTCAAAAAAATAAACACTAAAATAACACATCCTAGATCTGAATGAATGAAATAATCTTATTAAAAACTTTTTTCTTTACATAATTGTCGCTCTGACTGGGTCTACCAGACAGCTGGCCTTACAGCTGGTGTCTGAATGTACATTGACAATGTGTATGTGCATCTAGCTTGCTAGGTGCACATACACATTGTCGCTCTGACTGGGTCTACCAGACAGCTGGCCTTACAGCTGGTGTCTGAATGTATAATGACAATGTGTATGTGCATCTAGCTTGCTAGAGGTCCAGCCATGCTCAGGTTTTCCCACTATACTATACTGGCCCGGCTTGGCTGGGATCTGCATTTCCATTACAGCCGGGCTTCCCGCTTGAAGGCGGGTCTTTAAGTGATGACGCGCTTGTCTTGTGTGGAAGACACAACAACACTCGTACTTTTTTATTGCCTCTTTAGTTTTATAGTAAAGCCTTCTGTAAAATCGGATTGATATGTAATGTATTTGGGTTGTTTATGATGGACGGCTGTGTCGCTGTCCATCTTAAACAACCCAAATATATTACGCAATGATATCCGCGACGATGGATTCAGTTTGACGTTCGATATTCCCCCTTTTTTGCTTCCTAATCTCAATAGCTCACCGAGAGCCTATTTATCTCAGATTAGTTTACACATTGGACAATGTTTGGCACGTTTCCCCGAGTGCCACACGATGTCCTTGATATCAGGGGGAAAAGAACGTGTTGAATATCTATATCAGCGGTGTAATAGTGTGGAATATTGTCCAATGTCCAGTCTTTACACCAAGACTAATGTGAAAGAAATCTGTCCTCGCTGTGGCCCGACCTCGGAGGTGGTCCAGCTGGGGCGCGGCACGGCGCCTTTAGACTGGTCGTCCAAACGCAAACCTGCTCGGCGCGGTCAAAAGTGCTGTTGGGAAAACGCCGTAACACTCTGGGGTGTTACAGCGTTAACCCAAACCCTAACCCTAACCTAACCCACCCTAACCTAACCTAACCCACCCTAACCTAACCCACCCTAACCTAACCCACCCTAACCTAACCTAACCCACCTTACCCTAACCTACCCTAACCTAACCCACCCTACCCTAACCTAACCCACCCTACCCTAACCTAACCCACCCTAACCCACCCTACCCTAACCTAACCCACCCTAACCCAGCTTAGCCTAGCTTAACCTAACCCACCCTAACCTAACCCACCCACCCTAACCTAACCCACCCTAAACTAACCTAACCCAGCTTAGCCTAGACCCTAACCCTAACCCTAACCCTAACCCTAACCCTAACCCTAACCCTAACCCTAACCCTAACCCTAACCCTAACCCTAACCCTAACCCTAACCCTAACCCTAACCCTAACCCTAACCCTAACCCTAACCCTAACCCTAACCCTAACCCTAACCCTAACCCTAACCCTAACCCTAACCCTAACCCTAACCCTAACCCTAACCCTAACCCTAACCCTAACCCTAACCCTAACCCTAACCCTAACCCTAACCCTAACCCTAACCCTAACCCTAACCCTAACCCTAACCCTAACCCTAACCCTAACCCTAACCCTAACCCTAACCCTAACCCTAACCCTAACCCTAACCCTAACCCTAACCCTAACCCTAACCCTAACCCTAACCCTAACCCTAACCCTAACCCTAACCCTAACCCTAACCCTAACCCTAACCCTAACCCTAACCCTAACCCTAACCCTAACCCTAACCCTAACCCTAACCCTAACCCTAACCCTAACCCTAACCCTAACCCTAACCCTAACCCTAACCCTAACCCTAACCCTAACCCTAACCCTAACCCTAACCCTAACCCTAACCCTAACCCTAACCCTAACCCTAACCCTAACCCTAACCCTAACCCTAACCCTAACCCTAACCCTAACCCTAACCCTAACCCTAACCCTAACCCTAACCCTAACCCTAACCCTAACCCTAACCCTAACCCTAACCCTAACCCTAACCCTAACCCTAACCCTAACCCTAACCCTAACCCTAACCCTAACCCTAACCCTAACCCTAACCCTAACCCTAACCCTAACCCTAACCCTAACCCTAACCCTAACCCTAACCCTAACCCTAACCCTAACCCTAACCCTAACCCTAACCCTAACCCTAACCCTAACCCTAACCCTAACCCTAACCCTAACCCTAACCCTAACCCTAACCCTAACCCTAACCCTAACCCTAACCCTAACCCTAACCCTAACCCTAACCCTAACCCTAACCCTAACCCTAACCCTAACCCTAACCCTAACCCTAACCCTAACCCTAACCCTAACCCTAACCCTAACCCTAACCCTAACCCTAACCCTAACCCTAACCCTAACCCTAACCCTAACCCTAACCCTAACCCTAACCCTAACCCTAACCCTAACCCTAACCCTAACCCTAACCCTAACCCTAACCCTAACCCTAACCCTAACCCTAACCCTAACCCTAACCCTAACCCTAACCCTAACCCTAACCCTAACCCTAACCCTAACCCTAACCCTAACCCTAACCCTAACCCTAACCCTAACCCTAACCCTAACCCTAACCCTAACCCTAACCCTAACCCTAACCCTAACCCTAACCCTAACCCTAACCCTAACCCTAACCCTAACCCTAACCCTAACCCTAACCCTAACCCTAACCCTAACCCTAACCCTAACCCTAACCCTAACCCTAACCCTAACCCTAACCCTAACCCTAACCCTAACCCTAACCCTAACCCTAACCCTAACCCTAACCCTAACCCTAACCCTAACCCTAACCCTAACCCTAACCTAACCCTACCCTAACCTAACCCAACCCTAACCTAACATATGACACGGGGGCGTGGTAAGCAGTTGGGTGAAACCAACAGGGACCAGCTGCTGCCAGGCCCTCATCAAGCTACTTCCTCTTTAAGAGAGGGAGAGGCAAATCTGCCTCAGTCTGGGTTTAGACAGCAGGGAGAGAGGATCTCCCTGCTGTCCTGTGTTTTGGGAATTGTTCTTGTGTTTTAGCCTTTTAGTCTTTTTAGCTTAGTTTCACCCAGTTCCCCTTCCCCAAGCCCTAGCCTGAAGAAGGATAACCATATCCGAAACCGTCGCGGACACAGGGCTTTTTAGCATAGGTTTTAGCATAGCTCATTTTAGCATAGCTCATTTTAGCATTTTTAGCGATTTAGTATGGTGGTTGTTTTTTAGGTTTTA
>JACYXH010000520.1:0-2500 GCA_026745465.1 Lota lota
TTGTCTTCAAATTGAAGCCTAACTGGCCATTTTGACAGTTCTGTGTAAACTGCACCTGTCGTGACCTTTGACCTGAACCTCCTGGTAGAGAAGACTGGTGGTCAGAGTGGATATTGGACCTGTAAACATGCTACTAGGTATTACGGTGGAATAATGACCATACATCTATATTAATGTCTAAACAGTATAGGATAAGCCATCTTAGGGCCATCTTAGTCATGGTAATATTGTGACAAAGCTCACACATTAATGTACTTCCATTGAAGTTATATATATAGATTTGAATAGAAGAAAACACACAAACATTACAAAGTCCTGCTTTTTAGCTCCTCAACTGCAAGGGCCCCATCGTGCTGTGGACTGAAAATGCAACGCAGTAAAGCAAAAGAAAGACGAAGCATCTCCTCTTATCTTTTCTGTTTCTGGTTCTGTGTGTTTATCCTGACCCGCGGAGCCGGTCCTGAGCCAGACAGCGCAGGCTCTGGGTTGCCTCAAGCGCTGGCGTGCCAGGTAGCGAGCGGAGGTCCATCGGGAAAGGCTGTGCGATGAATATGTTTTGATTCTCGCAGCGTAACTCCTAAAGGGGATACTGGATGCCGTTACAGTAACTGGAGAGCGGGCTGCCTTCTTTGTGCGGAAGAGCCTTGTCTTTCTTCAGCAACGACAAGCCAACGAATGTTTGCGCGGACAAAACATAAAGGATAGCACTTCTTAGCATATGTTACTGCTAACAGAAGTGGAATACAGGGTTAAGGGTTGCGCGTCAGTGTGTGACAGCGCCCGTTCCACTGAAGTGTAGCGTGTTCAGCATTGTGTGTCAGCGTTGTGTGTCTGCGTTGTGTGTCGGCGTTGTGTGTCGGCTCTCACACACACATTAAAGACTTCCATAGACTAAGGTTATTAACTGAGCCATGCAGGGGCTGAATACACCACGTACCACATTATCTGCTGTACATGCGCGCATGCACACACACACACACACACACATGCACACACGCACATGCTCACACACACACACATGCACACACACATGCACACACGCACATGCACACACACACACAAACACACACACACATGCACACACGCTCACACGCACATGCTCACACACACACAAACACACACACACATGCTCACACACACACAAACACACACACACACATGCACACACGCTCACACGCACATGCTCACACACACACAAACACACACACACATGCTCACACACATGCTCACACACACACATGCACACATGCTCACACACAAGCTCACACACAAACACACACACATGCTCACACACACACACAGACGCTCACACACATGCTCACACACAAACACACACACATGCTCACACACACACACACACACACGCTCACACAAACACACACAATGATAAGACCGATTCAATGGAACAAAATAAGTTGATCCTGTTTCTTGGTTTGCTGTGATCCCGCTTCTTCCACTTTCATCATGCCAATAAAGCGCATTGAAGTTGGCATATAGTGTGGCCTGAATATGCTAAGCATTACTTTACAGCACAATCATTTAAAAAGCTTCCTTTTGCTTCCGTTTTTCTATTGTTACCAACAAGTCCCATTTCGATGCGGTCGAAGTGAACACAGATATGGGTTAGGGTCCGTTAGGGTCCGTTAGGGTCCGTTAGGGTCCGTTAGGGTCCGATAGGGTCGACCAACAAACAAACAATACACAGCACCACTGGAGAGGGAACATGGACTCCTATAGTGGAGCATATAGGGCCCTCGGGTAGGGGGGTGGGGGGGGGGGGGGGGGGGGGGGGGGGGGGGTCCCACAGTTGCGTGCGTGTGTGGCCCGTCCCAGCGAGACAGTTGTCACGGGGTCTGGAACAAACTCCCCCCCCCCCCCCCCCCCCCCCCCCCCACCCCCCTTAGTAGCAGCACTTGTGGGACACACACGAGGATCCCAGATTCGTAGGATTCTGGAGGCTTGAAAGGCCTTATTAGGCTGCCCTGGTCCTAGGGTTCTGCCAAGGCCCCGTCCTGCTGCTGCTGCTCGTCTCCCAAGGGCTCCATCTTCGCCGGCTGATCTGTGAGCTCTGAGGGCCCGGCTGAACCCCTTGTTCCTGGACCAGATTAGGCCCACGAATGTGGAAACAGCTAAAGAAGTATTGCCCTTGGGGTGGGGGGGGGGGGGGGGGGGGGGGGTGCGGGGGTTGGGTGGCCTACATCGCTGATGTATTTGCTTCTTACACACCGGGGGCCATGGTGGGGGGGTGGGGGGTAGCTGGTGAATGTTGACGTGTTGTGCATTTAGGAATGACTTGGCTTCAGAATGAGGCTTACGAACACGCGGCCGACTTCAAGGTTGTTGGGCACCTCGGCCGTGTGTGGCCGTATCCTACGACGACGAGAGGATGCAAATGGGGAAGAATCGCGGTGGCGAGAGGTCAGAGGTCAGGACTAGGATGTCCAACTCAATCCTCAGGGCAGTTTCAGAAGGTGCTAAAGTGACTTCAACCCGGTGGTTC
>JACYXH010000520.1:12500-20000 GCA_026745465.1 Lota lota
TGTGTGTGCGTGCGTGCATGTGTGTGTGCGTGCATGTGTGTGTGCGCGTGTGTGCGTGCGTGCATGTGTGTGTGTGTCTGTGTGTGTGCGTGTGCGTGCTAGCACCAGTCCATTTGTTAAAGCCAACCTCATCGCTAGACATTCCCCTGTAGTAAACCAGACTGTTTTACTGGTTTTACCACGTAAACAGTGATTGCTTCCTGCTGGCGTTCACGAGGTTGTCTAGGAACACTGCTAGGGGCCCCTGGTGGTCCACCTCATGACTCCGCTGCAGGCGATGAGGACGGAGGTCAGGTCTGTGGTGACCCACCGGTAGGTTCTGGCCCACCACTGTGTTCTGGGGTCCACCAGTGTGCTGACCACCCCCCCCTTCCCCCCCCCCCCCCCAGCCGAAGTGCACTGGGGTCTGAAGGGTAAAGCAGACCATTGTTTGTGTGACAGACGCTTTACAAGACGCGGTGCAAAGCGGCCGAAGCATTCGGATGCAGGGTCGAGGGGGAGGGGGAGGGGGAGGGGGAGGGGGGGGGGGAGGGGAGGGGGGGGGGGGGAGGGGGAGGGAGGAGGAGGGGGAGGGGAGGGGGAGGGGGAGGAACCGTGGCTACAGGTGGACGGCGCTGCGGGCGCGCCACCTTCAGTCGTAACCCTCGGCGGTATCTCAAAGTACAGAAGGGCCCCACAGCGTTGAAACCGTTCTTCGTTGTGAAGGAAGCGGATCCTCTTTACTGGGGGGCCTCCCAGGCCACCATGCAGCCCGGCGGAAAAGCAAACGCATAAACCAACACATAAACACACGTCACCTGGGGGCCCCCGGCTCGTTATGGGCCCTCTATGTCAGGCCCTGATGTCCCGGGTGTCCACACAGTGACGGTCTGGCCCTGCGCGGTTAATAGACCCCCGTAACCTGGAGGGCCCAACCGGGCCCCCCTGCCTTTTACTACACACCCCGTCGACTAGCCCTGACCTCGCTCTGCCTTTCTGCCTCACTTTCCCTCCCCCTCTTTCGCTCTCTCTCTCTCTTTCTCTCTCCCACACTCTGTCTTTCTGCTTCACTTTCCCTCCCTCCCCCCTCTCTCTCTCTCTCTCTCTCTGTCTCTCTCTCTCTCTCTCTCTCCCTCTCTCTCTCTCTCTCTCTCTCTCTCTCTCTCTCTCCTCTCTCTCTCTCTCTCTCTCTCCTCTCTCTCTCTCTCTCTCTCCCTCCCTCTCTCTCTCTCTCTCTCTCTCTCTCTCTCTCTCTCTCTCTCTCTCTCTCCCTCTCTCTCTCTCTCTCTCTCTCTCCTCTCTCTCTCTCTCTCTTTCACACTTTCACCTCAGTTCAATTCAAAGAGCTGTATTGTCATGGAAAAGGAACATTTACATTGCCACGGCAGTTTTACAAATCAAACAAAGGAACTATAATACTACATATATAATATAAAACTATAATACTACAATACTAATACTATATACAATACTGATGGTGTCTCTTTATGTATAATCATTCTCACTGAGTTAAATAGAAAATACCAGTAGGAGATAAACGCCGGACACGGAGTTGTACCTCCAGCTAGTCTCTCTCCCCCCTTCTCCCCCCTTCTCCCCCCTTGCCTGATCCTCTCTTCTCACCTGCTCAGCGCCCCCCCCCCCCCCCCCCCCCCCCCAGAGAGACCGGCCTGCAGGTGTCGGAGCCTGACGCTCCATTTCCCCCAGTACCAGGACCCCCCTGGGTGTGAGCTGCTGGAGGCCCCTGATGGCCCTCCTATAAAGCCTTAATGAGGCCCCTCTCCCCAGACCCTCCCAGCAGCCCCCCCAGACCCTCCCAGCAGCCCCCCAGCCCCTCCCAGCAGCCCCCCCAGACCCTCCCAGCAGCCCCCCAGCCCCTCCCAGCAGCCCCCCAGCTCCTCCCAGCAGCCCCCCAGACCCTCCCAGCAGCCCCCCAGCCCCTCCCAGCAGCCCCCCCAGACCCTCCCAGCAGCCCCCCAGACCCTCCCAGCAGCCCCCCAGACCCTCCCAGCAGCCCCCCAGCCCCTCCCAGCAGCCCCCCCAGACCCTCCCAGCAGCCCCCCCAGACCCTCCCAGCAGCCCCCCCAGACCCTCCCAGCAGCCCCCCAGACCCTCCCAGCAGCCCCCCCAGACCCTCCCAGCAGCCCCCCAGACCCTCCCAGCAGCCCCCCAGGCTCCAGGGTGCTAGTGGGAGCGAGTCCAGGACTCACTGAGTCCCGTATCAACTCTTTACCTGATCACATGCGATGGGTTCTTCCACATCAGTGGGTTTTGTCCTGCAGAACTCTTACATGACACCAACGTTTTAATCCAAAACAGTCCACAACAATTACTGTCTATAAAAACCGCTGGCTACATTATGGCAGTATGTGTTCATATAACATCCGCTAACGGCTTCTTTACGTCCCCTATTCAAGCATTGCACTGAAGTACTTCTGTCTGTCCGACCTCCTGTCTGTCTGTGTGTGTGTGTGTGTATGTGTGTGTGTGTGTGTGTGTGTGTGTGTGTGTGTGTCCGACCTCCTGTCTGTCTGTCTGTCTGTCTGTCTGTCTGTCTGTCTGTCTGTCTGTCTGTCTGTCTGTCTGTCTGTCTGTGTGTGTGTGTGTGTGTGTGTGTGTGTCCGACCTCCTGTCTGTCTGTCTGTCTATCTGTCTGTCTGTCTGTCTGTCTGTCTGTCTGTCTGTCTGTCTGTCTGTCTGTCTGTCTGTCTGTCTGTCTGTCTGTCTGTCTGTCTGTCTGTGTGTGTGTGTGTGTGTGTGTGTGTGTGTGTGTGTCCGACCTCCTGTCTGTCTGTCTGTCTGTCTGTCTGTCTGTCTGTCTGTCTGTCTGTCTGTCTGTCTGTGTGTGTGTCTGACCCCCTGTGTGTCTGTCTGTCTGTCCACAGAAGCGGCGGCACCGTCAGAAGGAGGATGGAGACGCTGTCAGCCTGTGCAGCTTTGACTTCAAGGTAAAGCAGACAGAGATAGTGGATCAGGGAGCAGAGGCTGCGGCGACCTTAACGGTGACCTTAACGTGACCTTAACGTGACCTTAACGTGACCTTAACGTGACCTTAACGTGACCTTAACGGTGACCTTAACACTGACCTTAACGTGACCTTAATGGCGGCCATCACAAGCGAGTCAAGCTCGCTGCTGAGAATATCCTCGGGGAATAATGTAGAGCTGGGCCTTATGGAAAAATGTATTAACACGCTGATCATGGGGAATTTGACACAAGATAAATAAATAAACAGAATAAGAACATTTAGAGTATGATATTGGACTAAAACGAGTTTTCTTTTCTCTCTGAGGACTCACACCTCATGTTTTGATCATTTTAAGGGTGTATCTTCTCGTCGTAATTAATTTTGACTACAACTCTGGTATCAAGATAAGTCGATAGATAGATAAATCTCTCTAGTATAATACTCCCTCACACTCTCTGGCCTGCATTCTTGTTAAAATAACATAACGCTTCCTGGATCAACAGTGTCATCACATCAACGGAAAGAAAAACTGTGTGTGTGTGGGAGTGTCTGTGTGTGTGTGCGCGCATGCACGTGTGTGTGTGCACACACATGTGCATGCATGCCCGCCCATTACACTCCATCAGTTTAAATAATCTCATGAAACCTGCAGAAACCTCACCTGGGCAATTATGTCATTGCTACACACACACACACACACACACACACACACACACACACACATACATACACACACACAGTTGTTTTCCTTCTACCTTGGCCTGTACTTAAGCCAGTGAAGCCTACAGCTAACAAATCAGCCGAAGTCATGCCATGAATGCCCGCCCTGGTATTATGAGGACCAGAAGGTCGTCCTGCAAAGTGTCCAGAACAACATGACCAGAAGGTGGTTCTCCACATGCTGCTGGGGTCAACGATGTACGAGTAACTGACCACAGACATCTAAATCTGCTGCAAAGGCGTTTGCTGTAGCTACGGTGTTTCAGTAGATCAGAGGGATGTCCCTGAGCCGTGTTATCTGTGGGAACCTGCCCAGATAAGGACTCTGTTTGTTCGGTGGGGGCGAAGACAAGAGACTTCTGTTCTACCCATTCTCAAGAGAATAGACTCGTAGTATTTACAACCCTCCATGCCAACCGGTCTGATGAAAGAGATGTACACTTCGATTTTTGAGAGCAGTTAAGATCTATGTACAGCTGTATGGCTATATATGTATATATCGATTTAACATCGTACTGATGTCGACCACCTTTTGATGTTACATCTTTTGTTATTAAAAAGTTATTGCCGCAGATCGTTATCCAGGGAAAAACAAGACTCGCCAAGACGGTTTGAAATGTCTGCGAGATGAAGCGCGTGTGCGTCTCCTTCAGATCTGCCTCATGGCTCAAGTCACGCACATCAGAAGACATCAGAAGACATCAGACATCAGAGGACATCAGAAGACATCAGACATCAGAAGACATCAGAAGACATCAGACATCAGAGGACATCAGAAGACATCAGACATCAGAAGACATCAGAAGACATCAGAAGACATCAGACATCACAACGTCACCTAACTACATCATCGCGTAAAGATGGTCAACTTTTGAGGAACTCCGATGACATTTATGCGAGGGGGGTTACATTACTTCTTCTTTTGTGGGACAGACTTCGCAGAATTGCCTCCAAGGATCATGTGTGGTGGGGGGGGGGGGGGGGACTGCCACCACGCCCTCATTTGTAACACACACTGAATCACACAGGATAAGTGTACATGGTGGGGAGCATCTGAGAAATCACTTCTTCTGGCTCTGGTTGTATTGTGCGAGTTTGTTATTGTGTGGGTTTTATAGGCCAGCACACACACCACACACACACACACACACACACACACACATAACCATACACACACATAACCATACACACACACATAACCACACACACACATAACCACACACACACACACACACACACACATAACCATACACACACACACACACACACACATAACCACACACACACACAACCACACACACACACACAACCAACCATACACACACACACAACCACACACACACATAACCACACACACACAACCACACACACGTGCTCTGCAAATGTCATTTTCCTTAATCACTCTTAGCAACAGGTTCATTTGCTGGTTAGTTAAAGCAGGGTTTGGAAAGGA
Source organism: Lota lota (assembly GCA_026745465.1). Lineage (NCBI taxonomy): Eukaryota > Metazoa > Chordata > Actinopteri > Gadiformes > Lotidae > Lota > Lota lota. The sequence continues at coordinate 17,621 of JACYXH010000520.1, forward strand.
TGGTATGAACTGTCTCAGTGCATCAGGGGTCTAAGCAATAGTTCTACTATACTCTGACCTTATTGCAGATGAAGACACTATGGAGAAGATGTCTGGGGATGGAGCTAATGAAAGTATAGCATATAGCATATAGCATAGTATGAAGTATATCAACGATGGAGGGTACAGGAGATGAAATGCCTGTGTCTTAATACACAGGGAAACATTAACACCTGCATGTGATCCGGATCGCCAAAAAGTCAAGCAGAATAGAAGCTGGAGTTGTGCGCTAATTATTTGACCGTGGCCAAGACCCCCGGCTACAGCCCCCCCCCCCCCCCCCCCCCCCCGCTGTGGACTAACCTGGGATCATAAACACAGCGTTTCCGCCACACACACACAGCTTGTCTTATGATTATTAGCATGCTCTCCTCCCAGCCATGCTAGGAGGACCAGCAGAGAGAGCCAGTAGCTACGAGAGCGCTAGCCGACAGCACGCCTGCCCCAGCAGCTGAGGTTTAGCCAAACAAACAGACTCCAGCCGGCGCTCTCCCACCCACGCACTCCCCGCTTCCAATCCAGCTTGTTGTCTTTCTTCCTCCGCCTCTGCCCCGTGCTGGGAACACTCTCCCGCCGGCCGGCCAGAAGCATCGGGCCTGGTGGCTAACCCCACGGGGGGGGCCTGGCGTACGGCCTGCGGCGCCTCTCTGCTCCAGCACAAACACCAACCACGATGGCTGCGGACGCACAGGAAGCTCTGCGTCGTGTTCCCTCTGAAACGACGTCGTTCCACGACAAAGCGCCATGACGAAATCCCTGCATCGACATTATCCAGACCACCTGGTGTATTTGATCTTCGCACAATCAATTTGGATTCTTCCTTTGTTATTTAATCCCTATTTTCCCACCAGGTGTGGTGTTGATTGGCCACTGCGAGGCAGGTGGGGAAAATACGCGCGTATTTGAAGAAATGAGGTTAAAAGGCGAGCCGTCATCCACCTCAGATACTGAACACGTGTTTGATCTCGAGGACGCTCAGGGCTGCTAGGAGTCACCGGTCACCTACTGACCCCTGACCCCCGTGACACCCACCCTGGCCATGACCACGGCATTCCCAGTCCCATCGGAACGGACCGGTGGCGCTCCACGGTCTCGACGACGGAGGTCAGTAGAGTAGTTTGGCTTCAAGCAGCCGATCGACAGGTCAAGCGTTGAACTCGGTTTGGTTAAACCTGTCAGCCACTGGTTGACCCTGGACCCTGGCTCTTGTGTGTTGTGCTCCCTGCTTGATATGACTCGGGTCGCGTGAGAGTCTCGTTGGAGGCTTATCGCCGAGGAGAGTTCCAAGGCTGAGGTCTGCACAGCAGACGTGGTCAGCGTGTGTGTGTGTGTGTGTGTGTGTGTGTGTGTGTGTGTGTGTGAGTGTGACTGTGACGTCAGCGTAGGGAGTGACGTGTGCTGTGAAGGCCAGACGGTCAGGGACGCAGTGCAGATCTGGGTGTCCACGAAGCCGTGAGTAATACTGATCAGCCGTGGAAAAACAACAACATTCCCTAAAGCGCCATTAAGCGAATATTTACGAATCACCGTAGAAAAGGACATGGAATATAAATGTATGTATGTTTCATTTGTGGTCATCAAATACATATTTGGTACACAATTTGGTAATGCCCGCTTCAAGTCCAAGGTGTGTATCTTGAGTGGAAGCAATGTCAAGGGATTCATCCTTGTGACCCTACATTATAATTGAAGCATCGGTGCGTTAACCTGTTGGTTCAGTTGAACCTGTTATCCACCCAGTTTGGGTTGGTCTGATTCCTGTTGATGCAGACAAGATCAATCAGAAGATATTTACAATCTGGATGGAGGATGCAAAGCCTTTTTAGCGAAGATAGTGCACCGTTTTATTGGACTACAATAAAGTATATACAATTTCCTTTCAATGACTATTACAGTCCGTGTGTGTTTAAGCCAATCTGCCTTGTAGCTAAAGGGTGTAGCTGAGTCAATTCCACCTCCAATATAGATAGGATGCACTGATAGGATTCTTGTACCTTTGTTTATGTTCATGTGTTCTTTGTGATTGTGCTATCAGGTCTCTCTTGCAAAAGAGGTGCCGAACCTCAACGAGACTTCCTCCATAAAAAATCAATAATAAATAGCATTAATAGCATTCAATAACATTACCAGACAGTAGTACTGTAATGCAGTGGGTTGGAACACAAGACAACAGTCTCTCTCTCTATCTTTATCGCACTCTCTCTCTCTTTCACACACTCAAGCGGTTTCGACTGTACAGTAGGTCCCTGGCTCTTGGTTCCATGCCTGCGTTGCTATAGTAACCGGCCCTGGGTGTGTGAACAGCTCTGACAAACCACCACAAAATGTGGTTGAGTAACAC
>JACYXH010000520.1:25000-27500 GCA_026745465.1 Lota lota
CAGTTTAGATTTACCAAGATGCGTTGCTTGTTCGATGCAACACGCTAAGAAGGGTGACGATATATGATGACGATGAATGTGACAAGTATGAATCAACCGTTTGAATGATCGTTATTAGGGGCTCGTGTGTCTGACTGGGTGCTGGACACATGGTAGCTTGTAGCTTGTCTGTTAACTATACGTTTCTAAGTAGCCTAGCCATGTTTGGACGTCTCTGCCTCATGGCTTGCTGGGGGGCAGACTTACTATTAATATGAGCTCCCGTAAACCATAAGGGGGACTGGCTACCGGCTGGGATAGTCTCTGTGAGGCTGGCTCTAATAACCCCCAGGCCGGCATCTCAACTCTGTGTTTCTTCCCAGAAAAGCCCGTGTTATGGTAGCCCGCCCCCGTGGCGGCCGCGGCTATGCCTGACCTCCAGATTCTCACTACTGTTTTGGGTCTACAAACATGGAAGCCTCCTGCCGGCTCGTCTCAGCAGCGGACGGCGCTCCTAAGTACTTCCATACCAACGCTGTCCCACGAGGGGGCGGAGCCACAGCAGGGAGGGAGCTCTAGCCCCGCCCCATCTGGAGGCAGTATATATCCCGCCCTCCCTCCCTCTAGCTCAGGACAAAGTTTGGAAAGCATTCTAGTGAGTGAGAGAGCCCCTGCCACACAGGGTGGACTACACAAGGAAGGGAGCTTTTTATTAATGAGTTACTAGTTTGGACCTTCCTCACAATTAGTTTTTTACAGATAAGAAGTCTTCTCGCAAATGTGGATTACTCGGAGGTGACCCCCACCAGGAATCTTAAGTGGATATTTGCGTGTGTGCTGAAAGCGATGGTGGCTTACGATGAACTGGGAACCGTGGTGCCTATCAAACGGACTCTCCAAGTGATAGACTTCCAGAACCAGGCCAACAAAGAACTAGAGGTAAGGGGACGAACACGCTCCATCTTTCCACAAGGAGAGGAAGAACGTGCGCGATCTCTCTGTATGGAGAGTGCTTGTGTCTGTCGCTGCTCCGTCTCTAAAGCACAGTCCTCTCTCTCTCTCTCTCTCTCTCTCTCTCTCTCTCTCTCTCTCTCTCTCTCTCTCTCTCTCTCTCTCTCTCTCTCTCTCTCTCTCTCTCTCTCTCTGACCTGAGTGAATCACTGCCTATCCCCGTTCTTATCTCGCCTGGACACACACACTGCTGTGTGTGTCCAGAGGTGTGTGTGTGTGTGTGTGTGTGTGTGTGTGTGTGTGTGTTTGGGTTAGACTTTGAACAGCTCTGGCTGATTGAGACCCGCTTTGGTCGTAGATCAAAGCGGGTCACCGCGAACACACCGGTGTGTGTGTGTGTGTGTGTGTGTGTGTGTGTGCTCCCCTCCCCACGATGCTGCTAAAGTGTGTATTCTCTAACTACGCTCCATGGGTAGCCCAGCTTTTGTGGGAGACCCAGGGATAGGGGAGAGGGGGGTAGGTGAAACGTTTGTTTTCAGCCAGAGTGGAACTCTTCAACGGGGGTGGGGGGGGGGGGTCAACGACGATGTAAATGACCTCCGACCCCTGGACCGTGTTTCAGGTGTGAGGCCCAGGGTGTTTCAGCCAAGGCATAATCAGGCAGCATGGAGGGAGGGGGTTCCTGTTTGGGCCGGCCCCTGGGTGCCCACGGGCCCCGTGCTTCTGCTTTCTCTGTGGTTCCCCTCGTCTCCCGTGGTCAGTTCTCCGTTTTCCTGGAAGCAGAAGCAGAAGCTGGACGGACGGACGGACGGTAAACGCGGCGGAAAGGAGAAGCGATGGTTCCTGGTGGGGGGGGGGGGGGTGGGGGGGGGGGGGGGGGGGGTGGGGAGGATCACTTTTCAGATCCAGTCTGATCTGGGGAACCGTGAGCTAACCGAGGCTGACTGTGTGTGTGTGTGCGTGTGTGTGTGTGTGTGTGTGTGTGTGTGTGTGTGTGTGTGTGACTTCAAAGAGACGGTTGAGGATCACAAGGAGAGCTTTTGGGGGCCCCATGGGACTGGGGGCCGTGGATGTTTATGAGATCATTATCTGGGGTCAGGGGTTTCCCAGGAGCACCACATGTGTGTCATGCAGATGCTGTTCAGAAGCCCTGACTTAGTGTTTTCGGTGGGGGTGGTGTAGGTAAGGGGGTGTTTGTTCCATAGATGACAGCTTTTCTCCCCTATCAGAAACACAAACACCGGTTCTGTCCCCCGTTTCCTGAAGCGAGGCAGGGCTTTCTCGCTGCCAAGAATAGAAACGATGTGTGTGTCTGTGTGTGTGTCTGTGTGTGTGTTGTGTGTCTGTCTATCTGTGTGTGTCTGCAGCGCCACACTTTCCAACACGCACCCCCGCTCCGTACACAAAGCGACAGTGGGCCGGTCCGCCTTTTGTTATTCCAGGACCGGTCTCAAAAGGACAGGAAGCCACAAAGGGCAGGACACAAGGACACATTTCCAATATTGACTCTACACCTCCCCCCCCCCCCCCTTTATTTCCCTCTACACAGTACCCACACCCCAGCCAACAC
>JACYXH010000520.1:32500-52500 GCA_026745465.1 Lota lota
GCTGGACCTGTGGAGCTTCCTGGACATCCCGCGCTCGCGGCTGGTCAAGTACCCCCTGCTGCTCCGGGAGATCCTGAGACACACGCCGGCCGAGCACCCGGACACCGGCAGCCTGGAGCAGGCGGTGAGTCTCTCTTCCCCCCCCCCCCCCCCCCCCCCCTGACTGACGAGGGAGCGAGCTCAGAGCATTAGGTCAACATCGGGGGGAAGCGACCAGAATCAGAAGCAGGGTAGCGAGGTTTCCTCGAGCTAGTGAGAACGGTGACACTCGCCGTGCAAATCAAAGTGTTTGCAAAACGTTCCCCAAGGATGGGCCCGGCTCATCCGGACGCTCCAGAAGACCGGTTCTCCTCAGGGGGGCCCGGTCTCCACTCAAACCCGTTGAGTCCCGGTGAAACCCGGGACTCAACGCGTCCGTGTTCCTCTCCCCAGATCACCATCATCCAGGGCGTGCTGTCCGACATCAACACCAAGAAGGGCGAGTCCGAGTGCCGCTACTACATCGACAAGCTGGACTACCTGGACGAGAGGCAGAGGGACCCGCACATCGACCAGTGCACCAGTCTGCTCTGTCACGGGGAGCTGCGCAACAAGAGCGGCACGGTGAGCAGACTAGGAGCACTGCAGAGCACTACAGACCCTACAGACTACACTACAGAGCACTACACTACACTACACTACACTACAGAGCACTACACTACACTACAGAGCACTACACTACACTACACTACACTACACTACACTACACTACAGAGCACTACACTACACTACACGACACTACAGAGCACTACACTACACTACACTACAGAGCACTACACTACACTACAGAGCACTACACTACACTACACTACAGAGCTCTACACTACACTACACGACACTACACTACACTACACAACACTACACTACACTACAGAGCACTACACTACACTACAGAGCACTACACTACACTACACTACACTACACTACACAACACTACACTACACTACAGAGCTCTACACTACACTACACTACAGAGCACTACACTACAGAGCACTACACTACAGAGCACTACACTACACTACAGAGCTCTACACTACACTACAGAAAACTACACTACACTACAGAGCTCTACACTACACTACAGAGCACTACACTACACTACAGAGCACTACACTACACTACAGAGCACTACACAACACTACACTACACTACAGAGCTCTACACTACACTACACTACAGAGACTAACCGGCGGCCGTGTTTGTCGCTCTGCAGAAGCTGCACGTGTTCCTGTTCACCGAGCTGCTGGTGCTGAGCCGGCCCGTCAGCCGCAGCGAGCGCCAGTGCTACCAGGTGTACCGCCAGCCCATCCCCGTGCAGGACCTGGTGCTGGAGGACCTGCAGGACGGCGACGTGCGCATGGGCGGCTCCTTCAGAGGGGCCTTCAGCAACGCTGACAAAGGTGAGCGCCCTAGAACCCCCCCCCCCGCCACCGTACTCCCCCACCCCACCAGCAGAACCCCTAAAACCCCCGCCCTACTCCCCCGCCCCACCAGCAGAACCCTAAAACCCCCGCCCTACACTTTAACTCGACTAGCTAGCGCCAAAAGAAGTGGTACATACTTCTGTTTTCATGTTTCTAATTCTATTGCTATTTTGACTTTCATATTTCATATTTCATATTTTCATGACATAGTCGCCCCTCGCCTAGCGTCAGCAACGTGACCCCGTGCTAAGCTACGCTGCTTCAGATGAACACAAACCCTGTGAGTTCCTCCTCCGTGGCTAACCCTGTGTCCTCCTCCTCCTCCTCCTCCTCCTCCTCCTCTTCCTCCTCCTCCTCCTCCTCCTCCTCCTCCTCCTCCTCCTCCTCCTCCTCCTCCTCCTCCTCCTCAGCCAAGAACATCTTCCGGGTCCGCTTCCAGGAGCCGAGCCAGGGCCAGTCCCACACGCTGCAGGTCAACGACGTGTTCCACAAGCAGCAGTGGCTCAACTGCCTGCGCAGCGCCATCTCCGTCCACCGGCCGCTGCCCGAGCCCAGCGCCGTCCCCTCCTGCCCCCTCCGCCCCCTCCACCCCCGGCCCGGACGTCCGCTCCAAGCGCCGCCCCTCCTCCGTCTCCGCCATCGTCCACATGGAGGAGGCCGACGAGAACGCCGCCGCCGCGCCGCGCTCCCAGTCCGCGCCCTGCTCGCCCTGCGGCGGCGACACCCCCACCCCCGCCCCCACCCCGGGCCTCACCCCCTCCCCCACCTCCTCCCCCTCCTCCTCCCCCTCCTCCTCCTCCTCCACCCGCTCCAGCTCCTCCTCCCCGTCCACGTCTCCGTCCTCCACCCTGCGCTCCACCTCCCCCCTCGCCTCCCCCACGCCGCGCAAAGGCAAGAAGGACAAGAGGTCCCTGTGCTCGTTAGGGAAGAGGAAGGAGACGATGGTGTGAGCCTCCTCCGCCCTGGAAGACCGTAGGACTCCTGAACGCCTGACGCTGCTCTGGAAACTTCCATTTTAGGCCTGTAGTGGGCCCTTCAAACCCACGGCGGAGGGCTTCCGGAGGGGCTTCGAGGTCGGGCCCCTGGTCACGCGGTGGGGGGCCCCCGCGTCCGTATCTATGTTGTGTGGTCGGCGAGTGTCTTCGCACCGCAGTATTGTGTGTCGTTGTCCACCTAGGCAGCTATTTAAGAGTCCCCCCCCCCCCTCTCTGCCGGGCGGGTGTCCATCCCGGGGTGCAGTATTCAGAGGGGACCCCCTGTTGTGGCGTTGGGGGGGGGGGGGGGGGGGGGGGGGGGGTGTTACAGGGGGCACGTTGGTGGGACTCTGTGGGACGCTGTGTTTACTGTTTGTTATTTAAGCGTTATTATTTAGCCTCGCGTCTCTTCTTCTGTCGGACAGGAGCGGGGATGGCTGGGAGCCGTTTCAACATTATATCAACCTTTATTTACTGTAGCTCTTTTGTTGTTTGTAGATCGTAGCTGAAGGTATTCCAGACTACCGTTAATGGACAAAGGGCAAGAGGACAAAATATACCACGCAATCAGTTCTTTTTATTGCCGACACATTGTTGTTGTTTTTTTGTTGGTACAAATTACAAAAGATGATTATACATTTTCTCGGTGAATAAGTCTTATTTTTGTACATTCCTTTTACGGACAGATGTTAACAACTGGGCAACAAACAAAAAAAATCGGCATTTACTGCAGCCAGAGACATTGTATTATAAAGATAATTGACCTTATAACTGCGTTGCTACAAGAGTAGCCACAACCACGAAATGGTTCAATGTTGGGAGAAGCGGATTGGGGGAGAGGTTTTAAATGTACTTTCAAAACCAAGCCCACAACTTTAACCTAAACCATGTTGGTTTACGAAAGCAGATCACTTGTGTGCAGCGCGCTGCACAGAGATGGAACTGTTGCTACGGCTCATTCAGGAGTAGAGCGAGAACGGAGCGGACGGACAAAACGTTCCCGGGAACGTTCCCGGGAACGTCGTCGGGAACGTCGGGAAGAGAAAAAGAGAAGGTTTTTCGGAAGGTTTGAGAGAGATGGGTAGAGTAGAAAAGAAACGAAGAAAGTTAGGAAGGTTTAGAAGAAGAATTGTTGGCCAGAAATGGTCAGAGGGAGACGCCTGGACCGGTGACTTTGTGGTGGCGTGTGTATGGCGACGACTCGGACGGTTTTCCATCGTGTCTTAGCGCTGGGAACACGAGCCCGTGCCGATCACGACGGATCACAAAGCACCGGTGACACCGCGGTTCAGAAAGAGACAGTATGTTGGGGAGGGAAGAGCAAAGAGGATTCTGTATGTGATGAATTAAATGTAAAGAATGGTGTAAAAAGAAAAAAAGAAACACAACACATGGGCAGCCCATGTGGAAGTGGTGTACATGAATAATTAAAGAACAATAAAAATCTGTGTAAGATTTACATCAAACCGTTTGTTGTCCATTTTCTACTTTTGAGCTTTTCAAATGGGCGCTGTGATTGGCTGCCCACTGCTCCCTTGAGGGATGGGTTAAATGCAGAGGAAATTTTTCACTATATGTATGTGTATGTGACAATAAAAGTACCTTTACCTTACCTTTAAATGCCACCGCGTTAAGGATTAGTGCGCGTAAGCACACACTTTGGTGATCACTTTAATTAAGTTTGGTCCAAATAAGGAAATGACAGGACCCAAGTTAGTGAGGCGATTACGATTGGCTGAGGCTGAGTCGTCCTGGTGCATGACATCATCGACAGGCATGACAAAACTCAGCCATAAAGAGAGCGAGAAAGGGTCTGTAGACACAAAGGTACGGTTTGCTACGCATTTGAATGATGGAGAGGCCGTTGGACATAATCCCATGCTTACGTTGATCCGGGGATTTAGTATAAGAGCATCCAATAGAAACCTACCGCCTAAGAACCTTCTAGAGAATCCTACACAGCTTTGAAACGTTTTATTGTAAACAGTTGTCCTATTCGATGGACCTCAACGTAGATCAAAGACCAACCGTGAAAGCATGGGCCTCACTGTAGCGTCAAGGACATGAAGAAATGAACACTTTCCTTGTGTCCCGTTTTATGTCCCCACGTGCCAATGGGGATGTTTACATGTGGGAATGGTCCCGCTACGACAAATCAGCCGCATACAAGGACACAAACAGTGTCCTCGGTCCTAAACAAAAACGCACCAGAAGTTCTGGCGAGGACGCACTCAATGCTGGCTCCCAATCCCCGACACGAAGAGCAGAACACTGTGTTCTCTGTGTTGTTCTCTGTGTTGTTCTCTGTGTTGTTCTCTGTGTTGTTCTCTGTGTTGTTCTCTGTGTTGTTCTCTGTGTTGTTCTCTGTGTTGTTCTCTGTGTTGTTCTCTGGGTTGTTCTCTGGGTTGTTCTCTGGGTTGTTCTCTGTGTTGTTCTCTGTGTTGTTCTCTGTGTTGTTCTCTGTGTTGTTCTCTGTGTTGTTCTCTGTGTTGTTCTCTGGGTGCGAGCATCCACCTGAGAGCTCTCCTATGCCTCATCAGAGTCTTGTTGTCTCGACTCGTACGTGTCACGACAGCTCGCTGTGGTCGGTTGAACACGGTTCGCAACTCAATACGTTCGCAATTGATTGCGATCCTGGAGGTGTTGCTGCCAACATACGACATTTGTCTGGCCGTACATTATAATACATTATAATAACATTATAACATTATAATAAGCGGCGGTCGCCTCGGGCCTGTCGCCCGGAGGCGAAGGAATCCAAGTCTACCCCTGGTTCTCTCCTCAGTCGACCGCTGGCTACGTGTGGCTCGGAAGGTTGCTAGTTCGATCCCCGGCTCCTCCTAGTTGAGTGTCGAGGTGTCCCTGAGCGAGACGCCTAGGATTTTAGATTTTAGATGGTCTCATTTGACCCAACTAACCAAAACACTTCGAGACCTCCTCTCTGTCAACAGGATTTGATTTTGCGACCTCTTTCATTGTGATTGAAAGTTTGGAGGATGTTCAACATTATCTTTAGCGCTGACCTTTAACCCTGTAAACCAATCAGACAGTAGGCTATGTAATGCAGTTTGTTTGTGGGGTGTGTTACATAAAAGGGGACTTCAGTCAGTCGGTACACTTTATCAGCAGCTGCAGCAGAGGATTAGCTCATCGTATTGGGAAGTCAATGAGAAAGAAACACATGTTGCTCTGTTGCAAACTGAGAAGAGACAAACGATGAAATTAATTCAGTGTTCCTGTGGATAAAGGAGCTTCTATATGAGACTCAAAACACCCATCAGGGCCCTTGGTGAAAGGATTCCACGGATGGCATCTGTGTCGGTGAAGACAAGTTCCCCTGTGCCCTCAGGACTTCAGACAAGGCTTTCTGGCGTGTCCGTACGAGCAAGGAATCAGCAGCTTATTTCAGACATGCTGATTGGGTGGGGCCCCACTTTGAGGGCTGCTGTCCTTAAAAAAAACAGAAAAACAGCCAAAACACATGCGGTTGCAGAACCGTTCACTTTCGCAACGATTGTAATTTGGGAGATTCGGTCGTTTACATAATCCCCACACGCAACCTGGCACCGTTACAAAACGAATCGTGGCACCCATTTCTGTTTAGCACTGAGTACACATCGTAACCCAGCAACTAGATACAACCCCCGGCTACGACCTCGACAACCAACAACAGCTTGTCTGAGAAAAAACAAATGGGAGGTTGACCTTCCTGTGCACAGGGGGGTAGGCCGACTTTCTGTGCTAGAAAGCTCTCGTTCGGGCCGCTCCTGTCCCCCGTCGCGGGCCCCGGGTGGGGGGGGGTGGGGGGGGTCTAGTGTGTGACGGACAAGACCGGCTGCATGTCACCCCCCCCCCCCCCCCACCACCTCTCACCACACTGACCCCCCGTCCGTCCGTCCACACCTAGCCCCCAACACAGCACTCTGCTGCCAAAGCCACCGTGTCACCTCCTTCTACCGGACTCCCCCAGGGCAGAGAGCGGCCGGCGGGGGGCACTCCAGATACGAAGGTGCGGACCTAGAGCAGGCTCCAGAGCTCCAGAGCTCCAGAGCTCCAGAGCTCCAGAGCTCCAGAGCTCCAGAGCTCCAGGGAGCTCCAGAAGTACCGTGAGCAGAGAGGGGGGAAGCCCGGCTATTGCCTAATTCTGGAACTGAGAAGTGTTGATAAATGTGAAACCTTGGAGTGGATATTCCAGCTATTCCTCGGGGCTAGAACTAAGGGGGGGGGGGGGGGAGGGGGGGGGGGGGGGGGGGGGGGGGGGGGGGGGGGGGGGGGGGGGGGGGGGGGGGGGGGGGGGGGGGGGGGGGGGGGGGGGGGATTCACAACTTTCTGTTTATCTTGTGAGCACACCCAGGGCCGCGTAAAAGCAATTTGTGCTGTTAAGTAGCCACTATTGTTATTTGGTAGGCACACAGAGCTGTCAGTATCTGCCTCATCATCCCAGAATGGCCTCAAGGGATGGGGGGGATGGGGGGGGGGGGGGGGGGGGGTTGATTCTACAATAATGCTTGACATTAATCAGGTCAAAAACAAAGAAATGAATTGTTTGGTTAGAAGCTTGTGTAAATGTGTCTGTGCAGGTAGCGCACCGTGATACTGTGTGAGTTAATGAGAGCATATTACCCAAAAGATACGCCTGGAATGCTGATGGGGTTTTATCAATGCTTAAATCATGCGTTAGTCGTAGTTTAGCTACACAAAAAACCCTTTGTTCCGTAACATAACGCTGTATTCGGTAGATCTGTATCAAATGTCCTTTGTTACATTCTCCAGCCACACGGAGCGTTTCTATCACAAGAAGACCTCTCAAAGCCGAGCCCCTTCTCGGTCTACCTGGCTGTGGTCCAGCCAGCCCCTCCCCCGCCCTGTACCCCCTGCTCTCAGCCCAGGACCCCTTCATGACCGCAGCGCGTCCCACAACTCTCTGCTGGGCCGTGGGCGATGAACACCGCCATGTCAAGCTCTGCATGCATGGTAAAAAGGCCAAACTATTTAGCCCACACACCAGTGGCGCGATAGCATAATGCAGCATATTGTCTTATTAAATAACATGCACAAACAGTGGGGTTGTCTGGTTTCATGTATTCTCTGATACGTATTGTGTGCGAGGGAACAGTAGTCTGTTTTAGTGGATCGGGTGCTAGAGGAGAATAACTGGGAATTACCTATTTAACAAAACCTATTATATCAGTTTACTTAACACACACACACACAGTCAAACACAGACACACACACACACACACACACACACACAGTCAAACACAGACACACACACAGTCAAACACAGACACACACACACAGTCACACAAACACACACACACACACACACACACACACACACACACACACACACACACACACACACACACACACACACACACACTGAAAGCTTCAAAACAACATCCAGTCAACAGCTCTCGGGGCCTCTTCTGGAAAAGTGGGGGTCAGTTGGGTTTTCTACGGCCCTCGGTTTGAGAGCCCAGGCTGATGTTTATGTCAAAACACAACGCAGCTTGGACTTGTCGGGACGCCCTGTAACGTTAGAGGCAGGAGAGTGCCCCGTCTCGGCTGTCACTCAGGACCTGTCCCCCAGGTACTTTCCTCGCAGTCGAGTATCTCCGCGTCTGACAGATTTCCTCTTCGCCCCGAGGAAAGACAAAATAATAAAAACCCGACAGACGACGCCAAATGAGGCCAAGCCCTGTGCCTTCTTTGTTCTGGCAGGCTACATTTGTTTCCCGTTCGTTCAACGTAATTAACTCTAGCTCTGGTCTGAGTCACATTAGAGCAGCAAAACGAGTTCCTTTGTCACCGTTTTCTATCGTGTAACAATGCTTCTCCTTACGGACGGGAGTGTGTGGCTGATCGCTAGCTGGATGACAGCGTGGAAATCCCAGATCAAAGATAGAGCGGAGATTCGAATCGATGTGGCGACAGAGAAATTGGAAAGGCAGTGCAGTAGTAAAAAACGTTATACACTTACATGATATATAAAATACGACCTATGGGTTGTACAATTAAATAAAATAGAAAGATGCTTAGGTCTACATTTTAAATTTCCTGTAGATTTAGAAAAGACATTTGGGTTTGGCTGAGCTGTTGTTTTCTTTGGATGCATGAGAGCACCGATTGGTCTGTTTCTGTGTATATTATGGTCTGTTTCTGTGTATATTATTGTGTATTATTGTTCTATCATTAAACCTCTATATGCTGTGAGGAGTATGAGCAGCAGCGGCATTTTGTACTTTATTTTCCTTTGACCTCTTCGATGGTAATCTTTGTTTTCCCTTTGAACACAAAAACCGATTGATTCAGTTCAACAATCGGGTGACATGCTTCTGGAGATGCAACATCTGTGTGTCAAAGTCTGTCACCACCTTGTTCACCAGCCCTGCCTCTGTTGTCATCTGTTCTCTCTGGGCCACGGAAACGCACCCTGCTGTTCCACGACAGCTAAGAGGCCAGCAGACCACCTGCTAACCAACCCGTTAACTAAAGACAGATTGTTAGCGATAAGAAGTGGTTGGCACAAACTGTTGATGTGTGTTGAAATGAAACAGAACGTCTTTCGCAGACCAGCACACAGAAGGGAGAGGATGTTCGGTGTGTCGCTGAGTCTCACGCCCTAAACATCTTGCATCTTACAAGAAGGTAAGATGGAGGACTGGCCTTCTTTTAACTAGTGTTGGTGTGAAGAGAGGAGACAACTCTCGCTCTCTCTCTCTCTCTCTCTCTCTCTCTCTCTCTCTCTCTCTCTCTCTCTCTCTCTCTCTCTCTCTCTCTCTCTCTCTCTCTCTCTGCGGGCATGAACTATTATACAATGACCCCCCCCCCTCCACACCTGAAGGAACATTGCATTTGTTTACAATTGTGAGCGTGTGTGTATGTGACAGCGTGTGTGTGCATATGTTCTGTGTGTGTGTGTGACAGCGTGTACATCTACAACATCAGACGGGGGGGAGGGGGGGGGGGGCGGAGGGGAGTGTGATTTGTGGGAACTGAGTGATGGGATCCTTGCTGACAGGTAGATTCCTAGGAGGAGATATGGTCAAGTGTGAGCTGAACTGATCACTTCAACCCTTGAGGGTAAACTGACCTCAGTCCATTCCCTGTAAAAATAATAATAAGGGAGGTTCATCCAGTTGGCCACTACTTAAAAAGCCTTTATGTAACATGCCTCCACATATCTGGCAGTTTTTCGGGATCCGAACTAGATAACAGTTCTGTTAAGGCTTTAGGAAGTCAGTATCAGACGCCTAGCTGCCAGAAGAGACTTATCTGTATCGGACTTATTAAGTATCTAAGCCACTTGTTGCCGCAGTGTTTTCAGAAGCTACAGAGCCACTTGCAGGAAGCTCCTGACAGGAACGAAGGATGATAAAGACGTGCCAGTAAGAATATCCCATGAAACCATGTGTTGTGATACTTCCATCACGGAGAACCGAGGAAGAAGGTTGTTCTAAAGTTCCAGCTCTCCCAGCCAGCAGACGAGACAGCGGTAATAACAGGGTGGCTGAACTCATTTTTCTTCACGTGTGCTTGCGAAGCTGCTACGTACCCAAGACCACACAGGTTCCCAGCTCGGCGTTCCGACCAGGGAGAAGATGCCTGGGATTTAAACCTGCAAGTTGTGTGGTCTGTCTACTCACTCTCCTCCCAGACCCAGGAATAAATATTGCACTTCGAGGCTTGGAATTTGGTCAGGAGTTGAAATATTGTTACGTACGGAGGCATGCACGTATGCCTCTGTTTACTGTTGACTTTTTAGTCATTTCGCAGACGGTTCAGTTGTAGGAGATGATTTTACCCAGACCAGACATTCCAAAACAGTCAGACCGGTCTGCAAAATGTAAAGTATGTAGTCTGTGTTCCTCCGCCTCTCTGCTCCACACAGACAGGAACGGGGTTGTGTAATGAGTCACTCGCTGAACAAGAATGGGTAGAAGGTGCAGTTCCACTAAGCCGGTGGTTAACCAGCAGACTATTGTTGAGCGGTAAGCTGGGCTGGACGCGTGTTCCAGTCTCCGGCTTCTCCAGGTCAACATGCCTTCACACACACACACACACGCGAGCACGCACACACACTCACACACACACGGATGCGCACATACACACACACACACACGGATGCACACAAACACACACACACACACACACACGGATGCGCACAAACACACACACAAACATACGAACACACACACACGCACATATGCACGCACGCACGCACACACACACACACACACACACACACAAACACATGCACATTCGCACGCACACACACACACACACGAACACACGCACGCACATACGCACGCACACACATACACAAACATACGAACACATGCACACACACACACACGCACACACACACACACACACACAAACATACGAACACATGCACACACACACACACGAACACACGCACACACACACACGCACATACACACACACACACAAACATTCGAACACACGCACAAACACACAAACACACAAACCCACGCATAGGGCTCAGGTCCCTCGTACACATAGGAGTTAAATGCTCACCAGATTCAATGCTGTCTGT
Organism: Lota lota; assembly: GCA_026745465.1. Taxonomy (NCBI): domain Eukaryota; kingdom Metazoa; phylum Chordata; class Actinopteri; order Gadiformes; family Lotidae; genus Lota; species Lota lota. Next base: position 43,501 of record JACYXH010000520.1, read on the forward strand.
AGGTCAAACCAAAGGTTTTTTGGAAAAGAAGAAGACCTGAACATTCATTTGTAACGGCAATCTTTGAACCTTTATAAAACCCAGGAAGGCCCCGGGTTCAACGTCCTGGCCTCGATGGTCATTACAGAAGAACCACAAGTCCCAACACCATGAGACCAACTAACAATAAAAAGACAAAAGACAACATCCATGCAATCCTATAAACAGCACAGGAGAGGACGGTCTAAAAGGTCTTCAGGCATGCTTTGTGGATATAAAAACATCCACAAATAGAGTCGCCAGACCAGAATAGGAGTTGCTGTACGACTTCATTGAGAAGCTTTCCCTGATGGCTGTGTAGTCATTGTCATGCTAATGACCGGTACTAACACAATAAGTTCCTGTACAGTATGAAGGATATTCATATGCTGGGGCTCCAGGGTCAGGCTGGACCCTGGCTGACCCCGGGGGTGTGGTGATGTGAGGGAAAGGAAGGAGGACACGCTGGCATAGTGACCACGATCCTCCTCCAGACATCCTTCTCACCGCAGCGCTCCAGACATCAAAGCCAGCGCCGCCGTTCCTCGCGGCCCGCCTGAGAACCTCTGGGAGGCCACCCGTTTCATCACTGACATCCAGGACCCAGAACATTCTTTGAAGCACCCCCCCCCCCCCTCCGCACACACACACACACACACCAGCCACTTCTAATTAAGACTGCGTCGGCCCCTTTTTCACTCTCTTATTTTCCTTCCTCCTTCCTTCTCTTTTCTTGTTGTGCTTGCCTGTTTGGCTTTTGGTTCTCAGAAGACGCATCGCTGCTGTGTGTGTGTGTGTGTGTGTGTGTGTGTGTGTGTGGTCGCCCGCCAAGCCCTGCCTGCTTCGTTTAATTTAAGGCAGCTTTCTCCATCCTGAAGAAACGCTTTAAATGAAAAACAAATGTCCCTTCAGGCCGGACAACGCAACAAGGACCGCTGCTTGGCTTGGATTAGTAGGGACAACATGTCTAATCACAAGGGTGAGAGTCTGGCCAGCCACTTGATCTTTTTATACAAACCTCTCTCGCCGATGGGAGAATATTCCCACACATTTGGAAGCTCAGAATAATCACTAGGTTTTGACCAAGTGTCGAAACGTTTTGTTCTGGATGAATTGTCTGATTGAGAAACCTGGACACCTGTGCTGTGTTCATTCACCTTCCCAATATTAAAATGCTGATGTAACGTCGGGAGAGCAACATGCCGAACGATCCACAGTCAGATAATCAGCGATGCACACATGCTGCCCAGCCTCAGGTCCCGTCGTTAGCCAGCAGATGCTAAATATGCCGACATCGCAAGCATCTGAACGGTGAAATGCCAAGTATGCCAACGATGATGTCGAACCTCTGTTCCAGTTGCCCTAGGGGGTGGGGGTGGGGGTGGTGGGTGGGTGGGGGGTGGGTGGGGGTGGGTGGGGTGGGTGGGGTGGGTGGGGGTGGGGCTGGTGGGTGGGGGGTTGTCATGAAAGATTGACTGGCAGTAAGCAGCCTTGGTTAGCAGCATCACATCGTCACATGTCAGCTTCTGTCTTCCTCTCGCCGTGACTCGCTGAGCAGGGAGTGTAATGAAGCAAATAACCACGAGGACAGGTGACAGCTGTCAGGCCCGGGGACAGCGCCTCCCCCCCCCCTCAGTGTTTTATGGGGGGCGGGGGCAGAGCCCTCAGGCTGTGGACGCAGTTCAACAGGCCCTCTGTGTTGAGCTGATTCAGCAGGTTACACCCCATAGGGGTCAAGGGGTAACAGGTTTGGTTGTGAGGAAGAATTGTGTGTTCTTGCTGTACTGGAGGTGTGGAGGGATGGTTGCGCAACCTGTTTTTTTATGGGTGTGTATCTGTTTGCTTTTTACTTGGACCTTGGGGCTAAATTTTAGGCTTTGCACTCTGCAATTATTTTCTATCTCTTGCAGGAGCTTCTCTGTGAGAGGAACATCAATTGTATCGGCTGTTTTTTCCATTGCCAGGTCGTTAGTAAGCTCCATTAACTGGAGTAGAAAGGTAACATTTTCATTCCATATTAATCTCATGTTCACTAGGGTGCCTGACTGTGTTCCAGGCCTTAGTCAGACCCGTATAGTTCACTGGTCGGACCATTTGTGTTACCAGGAACACAACAAATAGTGCAATAACACCCTTCGCAAGTGGCCGTTGCATAAAGGAGATAATCCACTCCTAGGCGTTCTGTTATTGAAACATAATGCACTCTGAACAGGCAAGCTCCTCAGCCCCGCGTCGTGCATCCTGTTTCAATAACAACACACCTGGTGGTGGATTATCCCTTACATAACAACCAGTCAGCCACAACCAGTCAGCCACAACCAGTCAGCCACAACCAGTCAGCCACAACCAGTCAGCCAAAACAGGTGAGGCCCAGAGGTTATCTGTTAGGGCCGTTTGTAGGACTCTTTGTGTGTGTGTGTGTGTGTGTGTGTGTGTGTGTGTGTGTGTGGGTGTGCATGTGTGGGTGTGTGGGCGTGCGTGCGTGCGTATGTGTGTGTGTGTGTGCGTGCGTGTGTGCGTGCGGGCGTATGTGTGTGTGGGCATGCATGTGTGTGTGTGTGGGCGTGCGTGCGTGCGTATGTGTGTGTGTGCGTGCGTGCGTATGTGTGTGTGGGCGTGCGTGCGTATGTGTGTGTGGGCGTGCATGCGTGCGTGTGTGTGTGGGCGTGCATGTGTGTGTGTGTGGGCGTGCATGCGTGCGTGTGTGTGTGTGTGGGCGTGCATGCGTGCGTGTGTGTGTGCGTATGTGTGTGTGGGCGTGCATGTGTGTGTGTGTGGGCGTGCGTGCGTGCGTGTGTGTGTGTGTGTGGGCGTGCATGGGTGGCGTATTTCGTGTGTGTTTTTTGTTCGTGCATGGCTTCTCTTGCAATTATTTTCTATCTCTTGCGGCTTCTCTGAGCGACATCAATGTGTTACGGCTGTTTTTTCCATTGCGTGCTTTGTTTCCATTAACTGGAGTAGAAAGGTCCATTTGGTTCTACATTTCATATAATCCATGTTGTGTTGGAACGTGCCAATCTCGAATATATGGTGGCCTACCATTTGTGTTTACCAGGAACACAACAAATAGTCACAATCAGCCACGCAAGTGGCCGTTGCATAAAGGAGATAATCCACTCCTTATTTCGTCTGTTATGTGAAACATGCCACTCTGAACAGGCTCCTCAGCCTCGTTGGCCCCGTGTGGCAGTCCTGTTGTTCATAAACTAACCCCATGCAGCCACAGTCAGCCAACATCAGGCCACAGACCAGTCAGCCACAACCAGTCAGCAACAGGTGATGCCTCGTTATCTGTTAGGGCCATGTGTCCTGCCAAGAAAATGTCCTGTGTGTGTGTATGTGTGTGTGTGTGCGTGTGTGAGTTTGTGTGTGGGTGGGGGCGTGTGATGTGGGCGAGGGTGTGTGTGTGTGTGTGTGTGTGCGTGTGTAGTGCGTGCAGCAGCGTGTGTGGGCGTGTGTGTGTGAGGCATGCGTGTGTGGGTGCGTGTGTGTGCGTGTGTGGTGTATGTGTGTGTGTGGCGTGCGTGTGTATGTTGTGTGTGGGCGTGCGAGTGTGTGATGTGCATGTGGCGTGCTGTGAGGGGCGTGCATGTGTGTGTGTGTGTGTGCGTGGTGTGTGTGTGTGGGCGTGCATGCGTGCGTGTGTGTCCGTGCGTGCGTGCATGTGTGTGCGTGGCGTGCGTGTGTGTGTGTGTGGCGTGCGTGGTGTGTGCATGTGTGTGGGGTGCTGCATCGCTTGTAGTGAGTGCGTGTTTCCTCTCTTGGGGATATCTCGGGTGAAACTCCGCCATCTGGGCCCCACGGAACGGCCTGGTAAAAAAGGGAAGTCACCCCCCCCCCACCCCCCCCCCCCACCCCCCCCCCCTCCACCCCCCCCCCCACCCCCCCCTCCACCCCCCCCCCCACCCACCCCCACCCCCCCCATCAGCCTCTCCTCACCCCCCCCCCCGCCCCCCCCCCCCCCTACCCCCCTCAGCCCCCCCCGCCCCCCCCCCCCCCACCCCCCCCCCCCCCCACCCCCCCCCCCCCCCCCCACCCCACCCCCCCACCCCCTCCCCCCCACCCCCCCCCCCCCCCCCCCCCCCCCCACCCCCACCCCCCCTCCCCCCCCCCCCCCCCCCCCCCCCCCCCCCCCCCCCCCCCACCACCCCCCCCCCCCCCCCCCCCCCCTCCCCCCCCCCCCCCCACCCCCCCCCCCCCCCCCCCCCCCCCCCCACCCCCCCCCCCCCCCCCCCCCCTCTCCTCCGGAATCTCTGGGGAAAGCCCCCCCCCCGCACTCTTCCACCCCCCCCCCCCAACGCTCCCCCCCCCCCCCCCCCCCCCCCCCCCCCCCCCCCCCGGGCGAGCGTTCCAGCACGGGCAATTATTTGTTCAACACAACATCAACAAAAAACGGATGTCTAATATTGATCTTTTCCTCTATGGCTTTAAACCTGTGGTTGACCTTTTTATGTTGACCTTCCCACTATTAACAGAACAAGGGAATTCCGCTAACGTCTTCCCTAGGCGTTCCCATCCCACGACGGAACGCCTGGAGCGGTGCTCAAAATGAGCATTATTGGCGAGAGAGAGAGAGAGAGAGAGACAGAGAGAGAGAGAGAGAGAGAGAGAGAGAGAGAGAGAGAGAGAGAGAGAGAGAGAGAGAGAGAGAGAGAGAGAGAGAGAGAGAGAGAGAACTCGTTGTCGTCGTCGTCGTCGTCGTTGTCGTTGTTGTTGTTGTTGTTGTTGTCGTCATGTTGTTGTTGTTGTTGTTGTTGTTGTTGTTGTTGTTGTTGTCATGTTGTTATCCTCTCGCTCCGGGGGCTGTAAACTGCCATACACAGCTCGGAGGAACTAAGACCGCGGAAACTGCGTTGTGTTAGACCAGGATATCGCTACGATTCAGGACCCTCTCTCGGCCTGGAATCTCGTAGAATCACTGGTGTCCGCGCCTCATAGAGAAGGTTCAGTCCGAAGAGTTTCTTTCTTTCTTTCTTTCTTTCTTTCTTTCTTTCTTTCTTTCTTTCTTTCTTTCTTTCTTTCTTTCTTTCTTTCTTTCTTTCTTCTCCGTATTTGACTTAAACATTCACGGCCGTCGTAAGATCCTCAAAGTTGGCGCCACTGGAGGTGGAATGTTCTGAAGGGTCCATTTCCGTTTGCCACGGTGCAACACCTGGCTCATTACGCATCTGTGGCTCAGGGAGTGTCAGACATTTTGGATTCCCTGCCCTCGAAACCCATTTCATTCCCTTCCATCCCTTCCCTTCCCTGGGCCATGTTTTTCTCCCAGAAGGCAGTGCAGGCATGGCTCCAGGGTCTCCAGAGTGACAGACAGGGCTTGAGGTACAGCAGGAACAAGATGGAGGCCCGCTAGGAACCGGCTTAAACCAGATCCTCGTTGTCCAGCTCCCCGCAAAAGGTTTTGGTCCTTATTAGGTTCTTATGTGCTCGAATGAAAGGTAAACGTGTGCGACGTTGAACGCAAAGTAATTGATGTCCATAGAAACACAAAGTTGTATTTATCCACCTGTGCACCGGCGCCTGACGAAAACCTCCAGTAAACCTCAAAGCGGTGAACATTAGGAACACTAAAGTGGGGCTTCAAAGGGACAAGAAAGGCCTTTAATAAGGCCTTTAGTTACTGAGACTCCATAAAAGCCACTTTTATGGAGTACTTTAAAGCTTCAACGTGCAAAATTGAGTCTCTACAGATGGCAAACAAACCGATACAAGACGTTTTAAGCTCAAAACAAATGAAATATCCCTGCTAGCATTTCCCTTTCTAGTGAAACTCTCCCAGTCTCCAAATAGCACAGTTCCACCATCAGATATAACGCATAAAATATGCTTGGAGCAAACATGAATATCAGCTCTACTGCCATTAGGCCTTGACCCAGGTGGGAAGTGCTTTCGCTTCTGATGAATGTTCCTCATTAATGTAACTGTTATCACATGGAGCATCTTATCCCGTTTTGTTTTAATGATCCTTGTCGCTTTTAATACATTTTGTTTTTATTTCTCTCGGGAGGCCGAAGTTTCCACAACGAAATGTATAACGTGGTGAATGGTGTCACCCATCGGTGATGGTGTCACCCATCGCTGATGATGTCACCCATCGACGATGTCACCCAAAGGTGTCTCAGGGGAACGAAGAGGCCCAGAAAAATTGTCCAGTCGAAAGCATGACATAATCTTTGCAACAACAATGGGAGCATCTTCAAACCGCCCGACGATCGACAGTCACTCGCGGCGTACACACGCTGTCATTGTCTTTGACCTTATCTCTCATCTCAGCTGATACTAGCAGAGGAAATGGCCGTCATGCTGGTGATTCCAGTTGTTTACAGCCTAGACTTCTTCGTCGCAATCTTTTGAGTGAAGCAACCGAAAGATTTTAGATTTGAGTGAAAACTAGTTAAAAATAAAGATCTATGTAAAAAATAAAATAAAAAAGGGTGTAGAAATACTCTTCCATCTATAAAATATAACGTTACATACGTTTGGACCAGGAGTTCATAAAACGTCCAGATATTGACTTTCAGAGTTGTGTTCTTGACATACATGCAGAAACATAAGACCTACTTGAAAACCATACTGATCCAGTCAAATATCTGAATTAGCAAGGGAACATTGGATCGCTGTGCTAGCTTAACACGATCTAATTACCATGGCGTTTACAAGACACAAGGGCGCATTATATCCTGCACCCGGTAGCTAAACAAGACGTAAGCTGCACAATCACAGCAGCAGTCTTTGGGTTCACAGCCCCAGGCGATCACCAGGGTAACATAATGCAGGTATTTAAGGAAGTAGATCCAACCGCAATGAAGCCGAAACGAAGCCAAGAAATGAGAAACGGAAACATTCCAGATGCGTGAGGAAGTTGGACGTACCTCATAACAACCACGGCCCCTAGTGAACCCAGACCGCAACATGAAGTCATTAATGCACACTGCCTCTAGGGGGGGGGGGGGGGGGGGGGGGGGTCGGGGGGGGGGGGGGGGGGGGGGTCGGGGGGGTCGGCTATTTTCATTGGACCAGAGAGTGGTCTCATAAAAACAGAATAGCAACAAGGGAGAAACGTTTACATGATGCCTGCTTGCCGATCCGCTTCCACTCTGGTTTGTTTTTCAGATCGTGTCCCATTAGTTGAAGTCACGGTTGTTCGTTGGAAATTCATTACCCCTACTTTTAAAGAGGTGGTCAATCACCTCTTAGTTAGGTCCTCTTAGTCTCCAATCATTCATGGGGGGTGTGTGTGTGTGTGTGTGGGGGGGGGGGGGTGTGGAGATGGGGGGGGGGGGGTGGAGATGGGGGTGGGGGGGGGGGTGGAGATGGTGGGGGGGGGGGGGTGTGGAGGTGGGCAACATTATCCTGATGTTGTTGTGAAGGGGAAGGCGAACGGACCAAACCCTGATTCCTAAGTGATATCCGAGCTCGCCTCCTGGAGCCATCAGGCCTCTGCTTTGTGTCCTTCAACTCAACAATACCTTCATCTTAGGGGCGTGCCCGGCCATGCCTACCGCCCTACATGACATGCGTGCCTGCTGCTCGTCTGCTATTGTTCTCCCAGCGATGGGGATGTGCTGCCAGCGGGAGGTGGCTAATTAAATGCTGTACTATGGACTATCCAGCCCGGCCAGAGGGGACTATCCAGCCCGGCCAACGGGGACTATCCAGCCCGGCCAGCGGGGACTATCCAGCCCGGCCAGAGGGGACTATCCAGCCCGGCCAGCGGGGACTATCCAGCCCAGCCAGAGGGGACTATCCAGCCCGGCGCTGGTTGTGTAACACATGAAATGAATGTCCTAGTATTCAGGTTAGGCCATGGTCCGTGAGAACGATGCCACACACATGAACGCATGCACGTGCACACACACACATGCACGTGCACGCACACACATGCACGTGCACGCACACACACACATGCACGGCCAACAGAGACAATAGCACCTGTGAAGTTGAGGGGTTATTCATCTGGGATCCAGCAGTCCTACTATGTTACAGCAGACCTACTGGTCCAGCAGTCCCACTATGTTACAGCAGACCTACTGGTCCAGCAGTCCCACTATGTTACAGCTGACCTACTGGTCCAGCAGTCCTACTATGGTACAGCAGACCTACTGGTCCAGCAGTCCCACTATGTTACAGCAGACTTACTGGTCCAGCATTCCCATTATGTTATAACAGACCCTGGGCCGGAAACCAACAACTGCAAGGGATATTAATCTAAACGATGACTGCTAATTTGTTAGACTAAGGGCTCATTCCCACTCAATGCCTCATTCAGTCCATAGTCAATGGAATTGCGTTATGAATGCAACCTGGGATGCAGAGCTAAAATAGGATGCATTGTGTTGCCATTTCCCCACCCAACTGACCAAAATGGCCCCTACATGATTAAGGTCTATTGTTGCACTGATAGGGTGTTAGGTGGCTATTTGTTTTGGGTGTAGGTTGTTGATGTTGTATCAAGACTAAATTGGACTCAGCCAGGGGCTGGATCTTTTGGTTGAAAACCCAGCGATTTCGACTTGGCCCGGGGATCCTCTCAGAAACGCTTGCGGTTCGTGCGTCACGTTAACCGCCGGCTTCGTTTCCATGACGACCCGCCAGTGCTGGCGAAGCGCACAGGGGGGCCGGGGGCCGGGGGCCGGACTGGAGCCCTGCGATGGATCGGCGTGTTGATGCAACACGCCGATCCATCGCAGGGCTCCAGTCCGGCCACGGTCGGCCCGGCGTGTTGCATCAACACGCCGGGCCGACCGGACTGGAGCCCTGCATCAACAGCACGGCGTGGAGGGCTCTCGTTTGCGTCGCGGTGGATTCGGAGAAAGTGACGCGGCCCTTTGGACAGAGCGTCTCTTTCTGAGAACGCTGAATGTCGTCCGAGGTTTGGCAAACGCACGACAAACAGCGACTGGCAACCCGGTCCGCCGTCCCAATGGAAAATGGACCAAACGCGGAAAAGTGAGTTAACTTCAACGATGCACACGTTTTGTG
>JACYXH010000520.1:57500-75000 GCA_026745465.1 Lota lota
CATATGATACTAGTACTGTCTCATATAATACTACTACTAGTACTGTTGACTAGTACTGTCTCATATAATACTAGTACTGTCTCATATAGTACTAGTACTCTCTCATATGATACTAGTACTGTCTCATATGATACTAGTACTGTCTTATATGATACTAGTACTGTCTCATATAATACTACTACTAGTACTGTTGACTAGTACTGTCTCATATAATACTAGTACTGTCTCATATGATACTAGTACTGTCTCATATAATACTACTACTAGTACTGTTGACTAGTACTGTCTCATATAATACTAGTACTGTCTCATATAGTACTAGTACTCTCTCATATGATACTAGTACTGTCTCATATAGTACTAGTACTCTCATATATTACTAGTGCTGTTGACTAGTAGTGAAGTCCACACACTCACCCAGGCCCTGGTTGACCGGGGCAGGGCCGGTGGTCAGGCCGTATAAAGTAGTTCCAGCGTAGTGCAAACACACCTGAAACGTGATAGCAGAGCTATGAGGTCACCGTGGGAACATGCCTAAGACGGAGTGTGCAGATATTTCTTTGTTGTGCCGAAGCCACGAACAAAACACCCCCCAGGTTGTTGCACCCTGTTGTCAACGTACGCCGCAACTGCACCTGTTTGCAGAAGTACATTTCGTTCATTTCAAATGTGTTTTTATTGCTGATCCTCGTGTCACTCGCTTCTTACACTTAGTGTGTGTGTGTGTGTGTGTGTGTGTGTGTATGCTGTTATGTGTGTGCGTGTGTGTGTATATGTGTGTATGTGTGTGTATGTTTGTGTGTGTGTGTATGTGTGTGTGTATGTGTGTGTGTGTGTATATGTGTGTGTGGTTATGTGTGTGCGTGTATGTGTGTGTGTGTGTCTTCACACTTGGCCCCCCCCCCCCCATCTAAATCCCAATCTGGGTTTGGCGCCGGCCATGGCGGTTTCCATCAGGAGGTTCTGCAGGGGAGGCTGACGGGTCAGAGGAGCAGAGGGAAGAGGAGGTGCACCTATTCTCCTCCGGGACAACAGCCGAGTCGGAGCCCGGCGTTGTCCCGGGACCGACCGTGTGACCAACGAGGGCTCTCCTGATCCGGCTGACGGACTACTGTGTCCATCTGTGCGTCCGTCTGTGTGTCCGTCTGTGCGTCCGTCTGTGTGTCCGTCTGTGCGTCCGTCTGTGTGTCCCCGAGCCGGCCATAACTCGGGGTGTCACGCAGGTCAGACGCCGTCGGGCCCCCCGGGGTTTGAACTGTGCGGACGTGCGGCAGACATCTTGGGTTGAATCTTTCCGGTTCCTCTAGATTCATCAGAGCCGGTTCTGTGAGCGCATTAATGACGCACAAGATATGTTTCACTGTTTGAAGTTCTTACCAGAACCTGTGTGTGTGTTCTTACCAGAACCTGTGTGTGTGTGTGTGTGTGTGTGTGTTCTTACCAGAAACTGTGCATGTGTGTGTGTGTTTTCTTACCAGAACCTGTGTGTGTGTTCTTACCAGAACCTGTGTGTGTGTGTGTTCTTACCAGAACCTGTGCGTGTGTGTGTGTGTGTTTTCTTACCAGAACCTGTGTGTGTGTGTGTGTGTGTGTGTGTGTGTGTGTGTTCTTACCAGAACCTAAGTGGGTGTTCAGAAGATAAAAAAGTGGGTTGGCTAATAAGTGACCGCGAGTTGAAATGGAGCAAGGAGACGGCGTTGAGACCGGTCAGATCCGGTCATTTCCAAACAAACTGGATTTGCTGATAATGGCTCCATGACTCCATGATTTATCCCAACAGCGTGTGAACAGTTGTGCTGTGTGTATGTGAGTGTGTGTGTTTTGGTGTTATGTGCGTGTGAGGCGGGACAACAGCTGGTCTTACCAGAAAGCCTAATGGTTGGCTGATGTCTTTCAGAAGGATACGAAGGGAATGATCCTGAGGGGAAAGAGAGAGGTTTAAGCCGCGTAAAAAAGAGGGCTAGCTGTGTAGGGAAAGAGAGGGAGACGCGACGAGGGATCTGAGCTGTTCGGGAAGAGAGCGGAGACGCGACGAGGGCTCCTGAGCTGTTCGGGAAGAGAGCGGAGACGCGACGAGGGATCCTGAGCTGTTCGGGAAGAGAGCGGAGACGCGACGAGGGCGACGCCACGCTACCACACTCGACTGTGTCCGACTCGCAGGAAGCTGTTCTCATCGGATGATTGGCGCCTCTGCTCCTTCTGCGTGCGATCGTGTCTGCACATCTGTCTTTTGTGAGCCGCCCAGTTCATAGATTCCCCCCCCGACGCCCCAAACCGCCCACCCACCCCCCCCACGTCCACCAGCACATGCCCCACCCTGAGTACCCCCCCCCCCCCCCCCCCCCCCCCCCCCCCCCCCCCCACCCCCCCCCCCCCCCCCCCATCCCCCCCCCCCCCCCCCCCCCCCCCCCCCCCCACCCCCCCCCCCCCCCCCCCCCCCCCCCCCCCCCCCCCCACCCCCCCCCCCCCCCCCCCCCCCCCCCCCCCCCCCCCCCCCCCCCCCCCCCCCCCCCCCCCCCCCCCCCCCCCCCCCCCCCCCCCCCCCCCCCCCCCCCCCCCCCCCCCCCCCCCCCCCCCCCCCCCCCCCCCCCCCCCCCCCCCCCCCCCCCCCCCCCCCCCCCCTGCTAGGTTGTAAATTAAGCTCCGGTGTCCACGACTTTGCTCATGACGCCGTGTCTGTCTGCTGGTTGTAGATGAGCTGATGCAGTCAGACCTGGATGCACAGACACATAGATATATACACACCTAAAACACACTGTAAACACACACACACACACATACACACACACACATCAAACACGCACTAACACACTGAAAACACACACAAACCCACACCTAACACACACATACTGAACACACATTGAACACACCAAACACACACACTAAACACACAGCTAAACAGACAGACATACTCAGACAGAGAACTACACCAAACACACACACACACACACACACACTCTTACACACACACACACACACACACACACACAAACACACACACGCACACCTAAAACTACACACACACATTAGCTCTAACTAATTTAACAAAATAGCCTTCTTTCTCTTTCTATTGCACGTTGTGAAAGCTGTGTGATAGCCATTGATAGCCATTGGCAGTTGTGTTGTGTTGTTGACAGAGCACGGTGTGTTATGACCCCTCCACTCTGCTACGTGTGCTTCTCCATGTCCAGCGGTAGCGCGGCGGCGTTGTTGTTGTTGTTGTAAACAGTAGCAACATGACGAGCCCTCTGGGACGTAGCCTGCAGCCACGTGCTAAAGCAGCGCTGCTCCATGCTGGGGTCAGAGCAATAAACCGTTCTCATTACATCACCACTCTGGTCAGCTGGTAGTCTGCTAGTGGAGGAGGACTGATACCACCCTACACACACACACACACACACACACACACACACACACACTCACACACACACACTCACAGAAACACACACACTCTCACACACACACACACACACACACACACACACTCACAGAAACACACACACTCTCACACACACACACACACACTCACAGAAACACACACACTCTCATACACACACACACACACACTCACACTCACAGAAACACACACTCTCATACACACACACACACACAGAAACACACACACTCTCATACACACACACACACACACGCGTGCACACTCTCACATACACAAACACGCACACACACTCTCATATACACACACACAAACACGCACACACTTTGACACACTCTCACACACACCCTCACGCACAAACGTACACACACAAAGCATTTTAAGTGCCTTGAAAGATGCTATATAAATGCTATGAATTGGTATTATTAATGATTGGTTTCCACTTCAATCTGGCAGCCTTCGGTTTTGCGGTTGAGTTTTATTCATCCCAGCACTAAAGGATATAAAGTACTGCAGATTCCTGCAGGCTTTTTCATCCGTTGGTCACAGCTAGCATGCATCAGGGTTGCGCTTCTCCACAATAGTGAATGACGTGGCTGCTACACATTTAGCATCACTGTGGGCTATGAGAGGGAGAGGGAGAGAGAGGGAGAGAGAGAGAGAGAGAGAGAGAGAGGGGGAGAGAGGGAGAGGAGAGAGTGAGAGAGAGAAGGAGAGAGGGAGAGAGAGGGAGAGAGAGAGAGAGAGGGAGAGGAGAGAGAGTGAGAGAGAGAAGGAGAGAGGGAGAGAGAGGGAGAGAGGGAGAGGAGAGAGAGAGGGAGAGAGGGAGAGAGGGAGAGGAGAGAGAGAGGGAGAGAGGGAGAGATGGAGAGAGGGAGTGAGGGAGAGCAGGCGCCTGTAAAATTAGCTGGTGAAGTCACAGTGAGACCTACGTCTATCGTTCTATCAGCGGCGGTGTTAGCAGTTATGTTAGCGGTTAGCACGTTGTTATAAAACAATGACATCTCCCGGGACATTGGAATTCGGAACACACATACACAAATGTTACCCCACACAAACACACACACAAAAAACGAAACTCACACATGCACACACACACACACCAGCATGTAAACACACACAGCGATGACTTCATTGTTTATAAGGAACACTTGACAGTCATGAGTCACAGGGTGTGTGCGTGTGTGTGTGTGTGTGTGTGTGTGTGTGTGTGTGTGTGTGTGTGTGTGTGTGTGTGGGTGGGTAGGTGAGGGTAGTGTGTTGTTTCTGCCCCACTACAGCTAATATGCAGCTGTAAACACACCATAACATCCAGGCTCTCCCAGCGTCCTATCAGCTGTGATACTGGAGTAGATACGTACCAGCAGGCCCGTCCCCAATCGGATCAGACAGGAAACAAAGGAACCCACACTTGTCCCAAGCGAGCCTATCTTCAATCTAAAAACCCTGAGAGTTTGAGTTCCATGACTTAGCTAGCCGCGCGGACCTAAATGCTAATCTGATCCCAAGTGCCCTATGGGTGCACTTGGTTTATTGTTGTCTAGTCTGGTTGGACTCCCCGGTGGTTTCACAACACCCAAGGGACACAACAGTCGTGAGTGATGAGGGTGCTCAGCTGACTCGAGACGCAGCTTGGTTCCTATTGGTGGAGAGCAATCTCGCTCGGCCATCTCCTGCGACGGAAGCAACCGTTTCAACAACAAGGCTCCTGTCTCCTTCTGAACAGACCGACCGGCCCAACGCCAACAGGTCTCTCTCAAACACCGGTTTCACCTGCTTCTTTGTTCACGGTCCGCCCCCCCCCCCCCCCCCCCCCCCACCCCCCTCCGTGTGCGCTGTGCTGGCCGGCACGTACCGAAATGAGGTCATCGCGTCCTTCGAAACGGCACTGTGTTGTTTACAACGAAGCCCACCGCCCTGTATGGACCGCACGTGCACTCACACGTGCACTCACACGTGCACTCACACGTGCACTCACACGTGCACTCACACGAACGACGGCTCATTCAGAACGCCTGGCTTCCCTGTTGGGAAACCTGTGTGTGTGTGTGTGTGTGTGTGTTTGTGTGTGTGCTTGTGCTTGTGCTTGTGTGTGTGTGTTTACGTGTGTGTGTTTATGTGTGTGTGTTTGTGTGTGTGCGCGTGTGTGCGCGTGTGCGTTTGTGTGTGCGTGCTTGTGCTTGTGTGTGTGTGTGTTTACGTGTGTGTGTGTGTGTTTATGTGTGTGTGTTTATGTGTGTGTGTGCGCGTGTGCGCGTGTGCGTGCGTGTGTGTGTGTGTGCGTGCAGAAAAGATGCATCCCCCCCCACGTGAGATCTAGCCCGCTATCTCTAAAACGCTCAACAACAAAAAAAACAACATGCTGAACGCACAAACCGCTAGATCCCCCACATTCTGGGGGGGGGGGGGCGCTGTCTGAACATGTTTACAGTGAGAGCACTTTGTTCCGCCCCATGGGACTGGAGCGTGGTGGCGCTGTATATACCTGTCACCACACACTGCTCCGCCATCTGGCGCACCTCGAGGAAGCTGTAGTCGGCCCGAGGTCGCAGGTGAAATGGCTTTGCTCCCCGCGAGCCGCGGGGGTCTTCCCCTGGAAGCGAAGCGCCCGACCGTTGTACCGAACGACCTGCCGGCTGTCTCCTCCTCCTCGCTGTTTAGTCACGTTGATGGATTCGTTGAGAGCCATACTTCAAGACCTCTGTAGCACACCTCATTATCTCGTCCTTCCCACAAACCTTCACTAAGCCGCTGGAATGGGGGGGGGTGGGGGACCCAGTAACCCAGGGGGGGGTCTCTGACCCAGTAACCCAGGGGGGGGGGGGGGGGGGGGGGTCTCTGACCCAGGGGGGGGGGGGGGGGTCTCTGACCCAGTAACCCGGGGGGGGGGGGGGGTCATGTGGTCACCATCGTGAGATAGTTGAAGTGGGGCAGTGAGACACCTAAACCCAGGTTTGACTTTTTTAGTGCACCCTTCTGAAAGCCACCCATCACTAGAGCTCGTGGTCTTTGTGCTTTTATGGAGGACGCTCTCGCAAGAATGCAGAACGTACACAAAGCACCTTCTGGAAGGTGGGGTGAGCAGAGGTCACCCCCCCCCCCCCCCCCCTCGGTGTCATACTATAGTACTTAAAGAGCCATTAAGCGGGCCGGGGGAGGGGGGGGGGTGTATTTGATGCTGGGGCCCCAAGTGGTGGGTTTCTCCGTCTCCGTCTGTCTCCAGCAGCTCAGCCTCAGCACCTCACCCCCCCCCCCCCACCCCCTCTCCGCTCCATCACTCCTCCCCTCCCAATAAGGGCCGCGATGGAAGACCAGTCACTCTTTCTGAGGCTGGCTTCCCGCGCACGGTGTCATGTCCTGTCTTTGTCTTTCTTGCAGTCAGTGTTTGCTCTCCCCCAGTCCACCACATGTCCCTTTCCCCCCTCGCTTCACAGATCCTGCCGCTCCCATCTGCGATCACTTCACTCCCCCCCTGTCAATCCTCCCACCTGCACCCTATCCCCCTCCCTTGACTTCACTTGAGTCCTTGTCGGTACTTCGTTCTTGGTCATGTCCCTTGTTCCTGGTGGTTCCCAAACTGTGAGCGTTTTTCCGTCGGTTCTCGAAATGGAGAGTATTGAGTTTTTGAGTATTGAGTCTTTGGTTAAGTCTCCTGAGTTGTCTGCAGGTGGATCCTATCCCTCCTTGTCCCTGCTGCCCCCCGCCAGCGCCCGGCCCTGACACTGGGTCCCCGCTGGGGTGTGACGACACGTTGTAGTAAGCCACGTAACAACCTGCAACAGCGTGCACTGCAGTAACGCATGGAGCGGTCTAACCCTGACCCAGGTGTGTTGGCCTCGCGGTTCCAGGCGCACGCTGTAACATGTTGCTACGTTGCTTACCGCACAGAACCTAGCTGCTCACTAACCGATCCTTCAGTTCACGTGCTGCAGACCCGGGTACCGATGGCTCATGGGGAAACAAGGGACTTTCATTGGGACCGAGGACTTTCTCTCGGTGGAAGGATCTGCGTAAAGCATGTGGTGCGCGTGGGGCTAATGTTTAACGTCTTGGCCAGAGAGACGCCGTAGGGCAGGATTTATGACGGAGGGGGAGAACCGGCGCCTCTAGGTGAAACAGTGGCCATTGTTGGTTTCCTCCTGATGTGGGACCCCACAGACTGACCCTGTTCCACATGCAGGACGGCCTGTCTGTGAGATCGCCTTTCACGGGCGCCCCCAACGGGTGTTTTCGGGGACAGGAAGTGGTCTGCCATGTGTTTGGGTGTCCCAGCTCTATCACTGTACAAAGATCAACACACTCTGTGTGCACATGTGTGTGTGTGTGTGTCTGTGTGTGTGTGTGTGCATGTTGTTGTGTGTGTGTGTGTGTGTGTGTGTGTGTGTGTGTGTGTGGGGGGGGGGGGGTATGTGCGCAGGCTTGTGCGTGTGTGTCCACGTGTGTTAGTGTGTGTGTGTGTGTGTTTGTATGTGCGTGCGTGTCAAATGCATTCACACACAGACACAGGCACGCAGGCCTGCACACATCACGTCATGCTTTGGCTGGTGTGAGAACGGTCCCTATTCTATAGTGCTGTGATAGAGCTATAAACAGGTATACTTTACCACCTGTAATCCAACCCCAGCTGGGAGACTGGAGTAATGTCACATGAGTGACACATCTCTGCTGCGCAGGCTGGGTGTGAACCGTGTGTTTGTTGCTAGGGAGGTTGTTGATATTGTATATTTGATTTCCCCTCGTTTCTCTTTCACATAGGAACAAGCACATCATTCGACACACTCACACATGTGCACACTACATTTGCATGCTGACACGTTCACACTTGTTCACCTTTGCGCACACACGCACACACATCTATGTAAGCTGCACAAGAGGCCAGAATGAGGTCATTCACTTGTAATGGTTTGGGTGACAAAGGGACTTTTGTAGCTCTTCAAACACACACACACACACACCACACATACACACCGCACGCACACACCGCAATAACACACACACACAGCACGCACACACTGCATACACACACCGCAATAACACACACACCGCACGCACGCACACACCGCACACCACACAAACTGCGCGACACATACACACAACACCCACACACACACCACACACACACACACACACACACACACACACACACACAGATGTCGACATCATTCTCTTCCGGCCGGGGGTTAACGTGAGGGGGGGGGGGGGGGGGGGGGTAGGTGAACATGTGGTTTCCGTTTACAGGGTGAAAAGGTTGCGTATCATTCATCTGTCCATTCATTCATTGGTACCATTCAGCAGCCTGGGAGAGCGAGCGCACACCAGCGCTGGTTTTCACGCACTGTAGTTTGAGTAGGGCAGTGTTAAAAATACATTTTTGTGTTCTTTTTATTTGAAGCTTCGTTTTGTCAGATGAGGCTCATTGAGATTAAAATCTATTTTTCGAGAGCAACAAGGCGAAATCAGCATTCAACTTATTAACGGTATATATTTTTAATATTCTATATTTGTGCTCTTGTTGTGTTGTGTGTTTGTTTTTACTTTGCTTTACACCTCCTGCTTAGATGCACGTGTGTGCCTTATCTTCAGAACGTCGTTGCCCAGTTTACTGCATTAGATAAATACAACTCAAAGGAATGCTCTGTGGTGTGCTACATCACACGTACACACTCACACAGCAAACACACACGCACGCACGCACACACACACACACACACACACACAGCAAACACACGCACATACACACCTACATGCACACACACACACATTCACATGCACACACGTACGCACACACACACACAGCAAACGCACGCACATACACACCCACATGCACACCCACATGCACAGACACACACACGTACACGCACATTCACATGCACACACACACGCACGCACACACACAGACACAGCAAACACACACACGCACACACGCCCACATGCACTCAGCAAACACATGTACGCATGCACACACACACACACACACATGCAAACGCATGCACATAATCACCCACATGCACACACACGCATACACGCCCACCCACCCACACACACCACCAACACCTGCAGGCTCTTCCATCGCGTGGGTGAACTATAAATGTGATAATATCTCAGCACCTTAAGGTGAACACTTACATATAAACATTTACCTTGTTTTGCACGTCTACATTTGGACATTTCACAATAAAATATTGTACAAACACATACAAAGTTTTTGGTATCTTAAGTAAGATAGAATCCTTACCGTATTTACACGTGCACTTCAAAACCATAGTTATTCATACGTTCATACTTTACACGCTTTTCTTTTATAATTGGTGTACTTCTTTTTCAAACCATCGTCACCATCGTCATCGTCACACGTTCTTCGCCAGACGTTCTGTTTAAATTCGTCTTCCTGAAGCCTGCTTCTCAGCGGGTTTGATCCAATGTCAGGCAGGGTGCTGTTCGGCTGAGGGCTGTGGGCTTGTGTAAACCCCCCCCCCCCCCCCCCCATCTCTCTGAATGATGAGTAATGGAGGCCTAACGTAAACACTGATGCAGGATGGACCACCCTCTTATCTGAGGGTCCCTGGTTAGTGGTCCCCCATTGGGCCATCTTGTGTGTGTGTTTTCAATGTGTGTGCGTGCTTTTGTGTGTGTTTGCATGTGTGTATTTGTATGTGCTTGTGCGTGTGTTTTTCTGTGCGCATGTGTGTGTGCCTGCCAGTGTGTGTGTGTCTGCGTGTGCGAGTATGGTAGCGTGTGCGCGCGTGTGTGTGTGTGCCTGCCAGTGTGTGTGTCTGCGTGTGCGAGTATGGTAGCGTGTGTGTGTGTGTGCGAGTATGGTAGCGTGTGCGCGCGTGTGTGTGTGTGTCTGCGTGTGCGAGTATGGTAGTGTGTGTGTGTGTGTGTGTGTGTGTGCCTGCCAGTGTGTGTGTCTGCGTGTGCGAGTATGGTAGCGTGTGTGTGTGTGTGTGCGAGTATGGTAGCGTGTGCGCGCGTGTGTGTGTGTGCCTGCCAGTGTGTGTGTCTGCGTGTGCGAGTATGGTAGCGTGTGTGTGTGTATGTGTGTGCGCGAGTATGGTAGCGTGTGCGCGCGTGTGTGTGTGTGCCTGCCAGTGTGTGTGTCTGCGTGTGCGAGTATGGTAGCGTGTGTGTGTGTGTGTGATTTCAGTGGGCTAAGCAGGTTTGTGTTTTTGTCAGCAGCCTGTAGTAGGTCTCTGTGAGGGTTCACCTCCACTACAAAGGCTGGCCTCAGGCCAGTGCTGCCTCTAAGCCTCATGATCCCATCAGTCAGCAGCAGCTGCTGAATGGACACAAGCATAAGCCCTCCTCACGGGCCCCACTTGTTTGGAGTCATTTTGTAGTTTTATGGTTGTCTTTATTGTATTGTATCTATTGTATTGTTTAGAGGGGAAGATATGATGAATAGATTTGGTCAAATATACATGGGTTTTCTTTTTACTGTTTCCAGAACTCTCAACATTTGCACAGCATCTCATTCTTTTCTTTTTTGTATCTTGTATCTTCATCTCTCTCTCTCTCTCTCTCTCTCTCTCTCTCTCTCTCTCTCTCTCTCTCTCTCTCTCTCTCTCTCTCTCGCTCTCTCTCTCTGTTTCTGTGTGTCTGTCTGTCTCTCTGTGTGTGTCTCACTCTCTCTTTCTTGTCTCTCTCTCTGTCTCTCTCTCACCTTCTCCTCCCCTCCCTCCCCCCTCCCTCCCTCCCTCCCTCCCTCCCTCCCTCTCGCTCGTGTTCTGGGTGATACCTTGTATCTAAGAGGGCCCCGTTGAGGGGCCAAAGTTTCTGTTTGTCTCCGGGCCGGTGGGATAAGAAAAGCAAACACGCCAAACTTGACACTCTGAAAAGTGACGGAAGCGATGGCGCGCTGACGCAGGAAGCAGTTCAAACCCGTTGTTTAAACAAGACCAAAACAAGCTTCGGGGGCGGGGGTTGGGGTGGGGGTGGGGGGGGGGGGGGGCTGAAAGGAGCGTCTGTTCTGGAACAGAAACTGAACTTTGACCTTGAGAAGCCTCGGCTTATCTCGGGGCTAAACGCCACCCAGGTTTCACCTCAGAAGCACCCTTGTGTGGTAACGCTGCGAAAAACACCCAAGAAACACACTTGAGGCACAAAGGAAGTACCGAACATTCGTCGAGAGAGGAGCAACTGGCAATCCAAAACAATGGCGGGGAACACATCGTGGTTGTTTTAGTTCAAGGCGTACGACTTCAACCACATCCCGTTTAGTTATTATTATAAAAAATTTGAAAAAGCAATGACAATAGTGGATTATTATTTGCACCTCTTATCTCACTGGGCCAAAGGCTAGCGGGTGTGACGTCATCCCAGAGGAACCGGAGACGATCACCAGCCGGTCACCAGCACGCGATGCTGTTCCGAACATAACCAGCAGGCGGACGTTGAGCGCGTTTAGCGCCTAAAACCTTAGCCCTAGCCGTCGGGCTCGGAGATGAAGAGAGCCGTGTGCGCCGACCTAGGTCAAAGTTGAACGTTGAGTGCAGCTAGGAAGGTGGAGAAGCCCAAGCGGCTACGCTACGCCCACGGTAGCTAGGGCTAGGGCGGGCATCAGCGCTCGACTCCGGGGGGGGGGGGGGGGGGGGGGACATTGGCAAGGCATCATTGGATCCGAGCAGGTGGAGCTCACAGAGAAGATGTGGTGCACTGTGACGGTGCACCACCCCCCCCCCCCCCCGTAGAAACTCGTTTTTCTGCCGTTGTGTCGTAACAGCTGCTGTGTTTCCCTGAGACCTCAGATAACCACTTAAAGATTGGGCAATGTTTGCCGGGATGAGTCCAGGTTTGTGCAGCATATCATTAACTTTCCTCTGCGTTTTGCCAAAGAGTCCCTGGGCACGGCTCTTAACCCTCAGCGTGACGACTGCACTGGAGAAACCAAACCAGTAGATCATTTAAAAACGAAGCCACTTCAACCGGAAAAGCCCAGGTAAACATCCCACCCTTCCTTCGAGCAACGCGGAGCGCTATTTGGGGCGGATCTGCGTGTGTGTGCGTGTGTGTGTGTGTGTGTGTGTGTGTGTGTGTGTGTGTGTGTGTGTGTGCGTGCGCGTGCGTGTGTGTGTGTGTGCGTGCGTGCGTGTGTGCGTGCGTGCGTGCGTGTGTGCGCGCGTGCGTGCGTGCGTGCGTGCGTGTGTGTGTGTGTGTGTGTGTGTGTGTGCGTGTGCGTGCGTTTCCACTCGGACGTCAATAGCGCCTCGGTGGGGGGGGGATGGGCCAGCTGCCCGCGCCGCGGAAAGAGCGGCTTATAAGTCGGCACATAAAGGCTGAGCGCTCTACAAATGAGGAAGTCTGTTTGAAGTCGGCCTCATGAAGGCACATTCTGGAATGATCCACTGTAGGCCCTCACCACATGGGGCCCCTGGAAATGGAAGGAGTGTGTGCGTGTGTGTGTGTGTGTGTATGTGTATGTGTATGTGTGTGTGTGTGTGCGTGTGTGTGTGCGTGTGTGTGTGTGTGTGTGTGTGTGTGCGTGTGTGTGTGTGTATGTGTGCGTGTGTGTGTGTATGTGTGCGTGTGTGTGTGTGTGTGTGTCTTGGGGAAGGGGGGAGGGGGCGGGGGGGGGTAATTTGTCATCTAGACCACTGGTTTTCAAATGATGGGTCGGGCGCGGTGTATGTCCAATTCTCACTCTGTTGACTTGGAAACGACAAGGTAAGAATGATCTGGTGGCTTCTGTTCAGGCCAGAAGGACCCCCCCACACACACACACAGGTGGGTCACAACCCGATTAGTCCCGGACCCCCTGACCCGGACCAGAGCACAGAAGTCCTTCCTTGAGGTTGACCTCTAAGCAGCTCAATCCAACCGGCCATCACTACATGGAGATGGATGGTTTTGGAAAGGTTCTTCATTAACCTTTATTTTAAATGTAACTCTATACTGTATA
Source organism: Lota lota (assembly GCA_026745465.1). Classification (NCBI taxonomy): domain Eukaryota; kingdom Metazoa; phylum Chordata; class Actinopteri; order Gadiformes; family Lotidae; genus Lota; species Lota lota. The sequence continues at coordinate 70,793 of JACYXH010000520.1, forward strand.
ACTAGTATAGAGTTTACTATAGACCATGAGTTCATGAGAATAACTCACGGTCTGTACTAGTTATACAGTCTCCAGCCCTCCCTCCCTCCCTCTCTCCCTCTCTCTCTCGCCCTTCCTCCCTCTCTCCCTCCCTCTCGAAACCCGGTTAAACGATCTCCTCCCCTCCACGCTGCCTGCTGGAATGTTTACACAGCAATCCGTCAAAGTGGGACTAAACACAACATGGAGGGGGGGGGGGGAGGAGGGGGGAGGAGAAGGGAGGAGGAGAGGGGAGGAGGGGGAGGTGGAGGAGGAAGAGAGGGGAGGAGGAGGGAGGAGGAGGGAGGAGGAGAGGGGAGGAGGGGGGGTAGGGAGGAGGAGAGGGGAGGAGGGGGAGGAGGGGGGGAGGAGAAGGGAGGAGAAGGGAGGAGGAGGGAGGAGGAGGGAGGAGGAGGAGGAGGAGGGGGAGGAGGGAGGAGGAGGGGGGGAGAAGGGAGGAGGAGGCGGGGGGAGGAGAGGGGAAAAAGGGGAGGGGGGAGGAAGAGAGGGCTTTGAGGAGTGCAGAGGTGAGTTGTGGGGGGAGGGACAAGGTGCTGGGGGTTATGGGAGTCAGTCTGGAGCTTGAAGAGGATGAAATGTGATCCCTCCCTAAACAGCCCCCCCCCCACCCCTCACCTTTATCCCCTGTAAGTCAAGTGAAGCACGGCTGTCACGCTTCTGCACAGAGAGACAGCCAGCAGCCACCCACCATACCCTGTCTCACCCCCACGCTATCCACAGACAGGGAGGGGGGAGAGACAGCCAGCAGCCACCCACCATACCCTGTCTCACCCCCACGCTATCCACAGACAGGGAGGGGGGAGAGACAGCCAGCAGCCACCCACCATACCCTGTCTCAACCCCACGCTATCCACAGACAGGGAGGGGGGAGAGACAGCCAGCAGCCACCCACCATACCCTGTCTCACCCCCACACTATCCACAGACAGGGAGGGGGGAGAGACAGCCAGCAGCCACCCACCATACCCTGTCTCACCCCCACGCTATCCACAGACAGGGAGGGGGGGAGAGACAGCCAGCAGCCACCCACCATACCCTGTCTCACCCCCACGCTATCCACAGACAGGGAGGGGGGAGAGACAGCCAGCAGCCACCCACCATACCCTGTCTCACCCCCACGCTATCCACAGACAGGGAGGGGGGAGAGACAGCCAGCAGCCACCCACCATACCCTGTCTCACCCCCACGCTATCCACAGACAGGGAGGGGGGAGAGACAGCCAGCAGCCACCCACCATACCCTGTCTCACCCCCACGCTATCCACAGACAGGGAGGGGGGAGAGACAGCCAGCAGCCACCCACCATACCCTGTCTCACCCCCACGCTATCCACAGACAGGGAGGGGGAGAGAGAGAGACAGGGAGAGAGAGACAGGGAGGGAGAGAGAGAGAGGGAGGGAGAGAGAGAGACAGGGAGGGAGGGAGAGAGAGAGAGAGAGAGAGAGAGAGCGACAGGGAAGGAGAGAGAGCGACAGGGAGGGAGAGAGAGAGAGAGTCCTCCCAAGGCCTTTAATCCTAGCCACCTCACTTGACAGCGCATATTATGTGCAGCTGCAGGTCGGGACTTAGCAGACGCCCTGTAATCAGGGCCAGTGAAAGCCAAGGGCTCTGTCGACGTTCCCGCGGGTTTCCGCGCTTGCTTGTGAAGGGATCCTGCACAGCACGCAACCGATCACATCTTCAGTTCAACGTTATTGTCATTAAAAAGAGGACATGCCATGAAGTGTTTTGGATAGCCGCACACTTCTGGCGGAAAAGAAGCTTGGCTGAGGGTCACGAGGAGAGAATGGCGTCATTGCGTACACTTGTTGCAACTCCACGATTTTGTAACTTATCCGGAATCTCCGCAGATGGTGGCACAAGGCGGGAACTCTGCCTGATTGGTCAGAAACTGGAGCTGGCGTGTTTTTTTTCTTTTTTTTCACAATCGGAATTCGGATTTCCCCGTCTCCACGGAGAACCCCACTGGTCTTAACCAATGGGGTGGTTCGGTGATCAAACCGGAACCTCGTTGAGTGTCAACACAAGGTCATCTGCAAATGACGACAGTCTGGGCCAGCCCGCACACATCTGACTTCTTTTGACACATGCTGCCCTCTTGAAGTGTAAACGAGCGACAGCTTTTTGAGTCGTTTTCTGGCAGTAACCCTCTCCCTGCTGGGTAATGCTAGCGGTGCTGTAGTCTAATGCTATTGGTGCTATAGGGCTATTCTAGTGGTGCTATGGGGTAATGCTAGTGGTGCTATAGGGCTATTCTAGTGGTGCTATGGGGTAATGCTAGTGGTGCTATGGGGCTATTCTAGTGGTGCTATGGGGTGATGCTAGTGGGGCTATAGGGCTATTCTAGTGGTGCTAAAGGGTAATGCTAGCGATGCTGTAGGCTAGTGCTAGTGGTGCTGTAGGCTAATGCTAGTGGTGCTGTAGGGTAATGCTAGTGGTGCTATAGGCTAGTGCTAGTGGCGCTGTAGGCTAATGCTAGTGGTGCTGTAGGGTAATGCTAGTGGTACTATAGGGCCACTCTACCAGTGCTATAGGGTAATGCTAGCGATGCTGTAGGCTAGTGCTAGTGGCGCTGTAGGCTAATGCTAGCGGCGGTGAGAGTGTAAAGGCTGCCAGAAACCAAAGTAGTTCAACGTGGAGCTTTAGGAAAGGCTTGCTCAGCGCTTTCTTAGCGAGGCACTCAGCAAAAGTCCCTGGCTCCTGTCCTGATCCTAAAGAGCTGCTGTGTAACCTTTCAACCTAACACACACACACACACACACACACACACACTGCCTCTTTAACCACGTGCTGAGGACAGCCTGTGGTGGAGTCTAAAAGGAGGAGTGTGTTTTTAGAACGGGCTCCGCAGCAGGACTCTGTTAGCTGGGATCTGAGGGCCACGGCCCAGGGGTCTGCCTTCCTCTGTTTCCTGAGGAAACGCTGAAGTGAGAGAGGGTCACTGAGATGGCCCCTGCTCAGGGGCCTGTTCCTCTTCTGGCACGTGGCCCGACCCGACCCCCACCACCTCCACTTTTCTTCTTTCTTTCTTTCTTGTTTCATTGTTCTTTCTCTTTCATTCTGTCCGTATCTATGTGTTCCTTTCTTTCTTTCTTTCTTTCTTTCTTTCTTTCTTTCTTTCTTTCTTTCTTTCTTTCTTTCTTTCTTTCTTTGTGTTTGTTTCTCTCTCAAGTGCACTCTATCTGTCTGTCTTTGAGTATGTCTGTCTGTCTGTCTGTCTCTGTCTTTGAGTATGTCTGTCTATCTGTCTGTCTGTCTGTCTATCCGTCTGTCTGTCTGTCTGTCTTTGAGTATGTCTGTCTGTCTATCTGTCCGTCTGTCTGTCTTTGAGTATGTCTGTCTATCTGTCTGTCTGTCTGTCTGTCTTGGAGTATGTCTGTCTGTCTGTCTGTCTGTCTGTCTGTCCGTCTGTCTGTCTATCCGTCTGTCTGTCTGTCTGTCTTTGAGTATGTCTGTCTGTCCGTCTGTCTGTCTATCCGTCTGTCTGTCTGTCTTTGAGTATGTCTGTCTGTCTATCCGTCTGTCTGTCTGTCTGTCTTGGAGTATGTCTGTCTGTCTGTTCGTCTGTCTGTCTGTCTGTCTGTCTGTCTGTCTTTGAGTATGTCTGTCTGTCTCGGGGTGTTATTCCCAACTCATTGCGACTCTGTTTCTCATTCTAACTTTAACTCGGTGTCCGTGACCCCGCCCTCTGTGACCCCGCCCTCCGTGACCCCGCCCTCCGTGACCCCACCGCTGCTTCCCCCACAAGCGCTGACGTGGTGCTGAGAATGTGCTGAGTCCTGATGCGGGGCTGGGCTCCAGGAGGAGCCGCGTTGGGGAGCTCCAGAGGCACGTGTTAGCATGTTAGCATGTTAACATTGCTAACATGCTAACATGCTAACACGTGCCTCCCGACCAGCTCCTGCACGCAGCGCTCCGGTGACACAACCCTGAACAAGCGCAGATGCTCCGTCAGTCCTGCCGCTGCAGCACCCCCCGCTACACCTACAGCATGTTAGCATGTTAGCATGTTAGGATGCTAGTCGCTACGCAAGCCTGCTAGAAGGCTGACATGGACTCTGATGGGGAATCAAACCTGGATCTGAGTGAGAGGGTGGATCTGGGTTAGATATACTAATATAATACATATAAAATATACAGCAAATATATATATATACAAATAATATGTACA
>JACYXH010000520.1:80000-85000 GCA_026745465.1 Lota lota
CTCTTATCTCTTTGTTCCTCCCTCTCTTCGTCATCCTCCTCCTCCTCCTCCTTCCCAGAATGCTTTGGCACCGCCTCAAACACCATCACCTCACCTCTTCCAGAGTCTCACGTGCACTCTGGGGCCGTGCACGCTCCTGTGGAGCCCGGCTGCATCGGGAGCTGTGAAGCACCTCTCATCCTCGGCCAGTGGGTCAGCAATGAAAACCGACTCGCATCGAACGAGAGAGTAAGTGTTCTTTAATGTACCTTATTTACGATCTTCAAATAAATTGCGACCAGTGCCGGCTTGTAAAAGGCCTAAAAGGGCCTGCGAGGGGTCCCTCTGAAGAGGCCCCCCCTTTAACACAGCCAGTGTTCCCGGACAGCGGGAGGCCATGCACAACCAACGCTCCCTTCCTGCGTGGATCCTGCGGCAGCAGCAGCGAGGTCATTGTTGAGGTTTGACACAGCGTTGAGAGGACCGCGGTCGTTCCCTTCGTTCCCTCGAGTCAAACACTGCAACAAAAAAACAAACTGCTTGGCACAAGCCAATGCCAACGGAAGAAAAGCATCCATTTATACCGTAGCTGGAAAAACAAATGAGAAAAAGTAATTGTATGCTGGCTACTCTTGACTTTCTCAATGCATATACTGTAGGAAATGTAATCGAAACCACATTATACTTTTTTTCCTGGACAAGGTAACCTCAATTAAATAGCTTTTACATTGAAGCTGCTTCGTTTGTCAAACCGTTTAGCTCTTTATTAAACACATGTCTCTAATTTCCTGTGTTGGAATAAAAAGGGATTGAGGTGGTGTGCGTGTGTGCGTGCGTGCGTGCGTGTGTGTGTGTCTGTGTCTGTGTGTATGTGCGTGTGTGATGGTCTCCAGACACTCCAGCAGACACAAACTTTGTATTTGATTTCCGGAACGACGATGAATATTCTGACCCCCCCCCCCCCCCCCCTCCCCCGGTCTGGAGCTGCAGGAGCTCATGTTGTCTCACCCTGGGGGGGGCGCCTGCTGCAAGGACACCAGGCTACTGGGACACGCATACAGTATAACAGACACACACACACACACTAGAACAAACACACACAGTATAACACACACACACACTAGAACAAACACGCACACACACACACACACACAATATAACAAACACACACACACACTAGAACAAACACACACACACACACACACTAGAACAAACACACCCACACACACAATATAACAAACACACACACACACAATATAACAAACACACACAAACACACACACAATATAACAAACACACACACACACACACACACTAGAACAAACACGCACACACACACAATATAACAAACACACACACACACACACACTAGAACAAACACGCACACACACACACTAGAACAAACACACCCACACACACAATATAACAAACACACACACACCCCTAAAACACACACATGTGGACAAGCTGTGTTTTGTCCAACTTATTCCTTCATTATGTTTGAATCTCAGCAGCTGGAACCAGTGAATTTAACGCTAATCTTTCATGTTAACTATTCAAATAAAACGCAGAGTGTAACACAACACAGCATGCACAACTACCTGCACAACCTAGTTACCCTACCTAGACCCAAACACAACTAGTCACCCTACCTAGACCCAAACACAACTAGTCACCCTACCTAGACCCAACCACAACTAGTCACCCTACCTAGACCCAAACACAACTAGTCACCCACAGACCCAAACACAACTAGTCACCCACAGACTCAAACACAACTAGTCACCCACAGACCCAAACACAACTAGTCACCCTACCTAGACCCAAACACAACTAGTCACCCACAGACCCAAACACAACTAGTCACCCTACAGCTAACCCTCCCCCAGGATAAGACATCCAGTCTTACACAACCCAAACAAAACCAGGAGGTCCATTCCAGAGGTTCTCCTGAGTCCAGGCTACTTTCTCTCCCTCTCTGCTAAGCGCCATCTGAGCCCCACACTTTCATCTGTGTTTGCCAGCCGCTGTGTAAATCTGTGGAGGGTTAGCGTGTGGGTTAGCGTGTCCGTTAGCGTGTGGGTTAGCGTGTGGGTTAGCGTGTCCGTTAGCGTGTGGGTTAGCGTGCTTGTTATCCCGAGCTGTCAGGAATCACACTGGGCTCCCCTGGAAAAAAATACCTAATTTGTCTGGTAGCCACAAACCCTGTCCAGCACACAAAAAACTTCTAAAACACAATGACACACATTTCTAACACACACTTCTAAAGGTTCTCCGTCTCCCTGGAACTCCTGTGTGTGTGTGTGTGTGTGTGTGTGTGTGTGTGTGTGTGTGTGTGTGTGTGTGTGTGTGGCTGTGTGTGTGTGTGTGTGTGTGTGTGCGTGTGTGTGTGTGTGTGTGTGTGTGTGTGTGTGTGTGTGTGTGTGAATGTATGGCTGTGTGTGTGTGTGTGTAGCTGTGCGTGTGTGTGTGTGTGTGTGTGTGTGTGTGTGTAGCTGTGTGTGTGTGTGTGTGTGCGTGTGTGAGTGTGTGTGTGCGTGTAGCTGTGTGTGTGTGCGTGTAGCTGTGTGTGTGTGTGTGTAGCTGACCTAACAGGTGAAACAATGCCTCACCAGTGCAGATGTCAGACAGGGGCTGAAGACTGAGGGCCAGGCTTTTTTGAGGGGCTGAGAGGGTGTGAGGGGGGATAGGGTGTGAGGGGGGTGTTCAGCAGTGCCTGGAAGTAGTTGGAACATGAAGGGGCAGGAAAATGTGTGTTGTATGCACACCTGTGTGTCTGGACTTGTTCTGTGTTTACTAGTGTGTGTGTGTGTGTGTGTGTGTGTGTGTGTGTGTTTGTGTGTTTATGTGTGTGTTTGTGTTCTTTTGTGCGTGCGTGTGTGTTCGTGTGCGTGAACGTGTGCGGGTGGCAGTCTTTCCCGTAGCAGCTGAGGTTTCCTGACAAATCCCCCCCCCCCCCCCCCCCCCCGCATTCATCCTGATCCTTAACAGATAGCTGAGTCCATGTCACACATTCTGAGCTCTGCTGTGTTCATAAGGGCCTCCACATCGCGGGGCCCCACATTATAGTGGACATGACAATCACAGACATTGCACACATTGCTGAATCCTCTGTGCCGAGCCATGGCGAATGTGAGATGGTGTTATGGTGAAAGAGGAGCTTAATGGGGTCTCCGTTTTAGAGCTAGGCTGTACCTTTGATTATCGCCTAGAGGTAGCCTTCCTTAGCTGTGCAGTAGGAACATCTAGTCCAAGCCATAACACAGCTAGGCTACAGGTGCCAGCTACTGATTCTTATCTTTGATAGGCTGGGCCATCTCCATAAGCTAGCAGGTAGCTAACTACTGTAGCCTGGGCCATGTTCATAAGCTAGCAGGTAGCTAACTACTGTAGCCTGGGCCATGTTCATAAACTAGCAGCTAGTTAACTACTGTAGCATGGGCCATGTCCATAAGCTACCAGGTAGCTAACTACTGTAGCCTGGGCCATGTTCATAAACTAGCAGCTAGTTAACTACTGTAGCATGGGCCATGTCCATAAGCTAGCAGGTAGCTAACTACTGTAGCCTGGGCCATGTTCATAAGCTAGCAGCTAGTTAACTACTGTAGCCTGGGCCATCTCCATAAGCTACCAGGTAGCTAACTACTGTAGCCTGGGCCATGTTCATAAGCTAGCAGCTAGTTAACTACTGTAGCCTGGGCCATGTCCATAAGCTAGCAGGTAGCTAACTACTGTAGCCTGGGCCATGTTCATAAGCTAGCAGCTAGTTAACTACTGTAGCCTGGGCCATGTTCATAAGCTAGCAGCTAGTTAACTACTGTAGCCTGGGCCAAGTCCATAAGCTAGCAGGTAGCTAACTACTGTAGCCTAGGCCATGTTCATAAGCTAGCAGGTAGCTGACTACTGTAGCCTGGGACATGTTCATAAGCTAGCAGGTAGCTAACTACTGTAACTGTAAGGTGGTGCTGGGGGAGGGTGGTGCTGGGGGAAGGTGGTGCTGGGGGAGGGTGGTGCTGGGGGAGGGTGGTGCTGGGGGAAGGTGGTGCTGGGGGAAGGTGGTGCTAGGGGAGGGTGGTGCTGGGGGAAGGTGGTGCTGGGGGAAGGTGGTGCTGGGGGAAGGTGGTGCTGCGGGAGGGTGGTGCTGGGGGAAGGTGGTGCTGCGGGAGGGTGGTGCTGGGGGAAGGTGGTGCTGGGGAAGGTGGTGCTGGGGGAAGGTGGTGCTGGGGGAGTGTGAGTGTGGTTGTGTTGGGTCTGGGGGAGCAGCGCTATGCAGCAGTGGAGGACGAAGCGTAGCTGCAACGCATGTCAGACATGGCCGCCGTCTTGGACGGTGCTCCGGGATTTCAAACAGAGCCTGAGGTGACTGATGGGGCTGGCAGGGCAAGAAGCTCCTTGGGGCACAACACCATCTCTCATTCAGACATGGAGTCAGGGCTCCTCCAGACACATCCAGGAAGAGAGCGGGAGGGAGAGAGACAGAGACAGAGAGAGAGACAGAGACAGAGACAGAGACAGAGACAGAGACACGGAGAGAGACAGAGACAGAGACAGAGACAGAGACAGAGACAGAGACAGAGACAGAGACACAGAGAGAGAGAGAGAGAGAGAGAGAGAGAGAGAGAGAGAGAGAGAGAGAGAGAGAGAGAGAGAGAGAGAGAGAGAGACAGCGATCAAGAGAGAGACAGATAAAGAGGGCAACATGACTTTGTGGGAGGGGAAGATTGAGTAAGATTTAGTGTGTGTGTGTGTGTGTGTGTGTGTGTGTGTGTGTGTGTGTGTGTGTGTGTGTGTGTGGGGAGGGAGGGAGGGAGAGAACACGAGTAAGGCCATATTTGATCTACTCCTACACTGAAAGATGTGTGTTCCATGCCAATGATGACGTGTCTACGGTTAAATTAACTATATGACTGCATGTTTTTACTTTGCTGGCTTTACATGCATGGGCCCAATATGGTTGGGGGCTGATGGGTAATGTAGTACCTCGTTATTTTCTGGACAAGCAGAATACACTGCATGGATTG
>JACYXH010000520.1:90000-140000 GCA_026745465.1 Lota lota
CGCTGAACAAAAACGCACATGATCCGAAGAAATCACAAATGCCATGGTTAAAAAATGTATGAATAAACCGTCATTAGCTTATGATGCTAATTGTACGCTAACACAGTTAAAGCACAACGTTCTGCGCTGCATGTGTTCATGTATTCATGCATTCATAGGGGATGTCTTCATTGCCCCCTAAGGTAATGTTTGGAGTGCCTGCAGTGATCGGCTTCATGGGTGAACAGCGTTCTGGGCTCAGGGTCAGAGTTGAAAGGTGAAAGGTCAGTGCTCTGAGGCCCCAGTGCATAAAGGAGATATTTATGGACTCATCGGCCCCTGGAGAAACATCCACTTTCTCTCAAGAACACGTAGGTATGCCCCCTGCTACACCAGGATCATGTACACCCACCCACCCACCCACACACACACACACACACACACCCACCCACCCACACCCACACCCACACCCACACACACACACACACACACACCCACACAAAGGGTGTTATGATGTGTGAAACATGTTTCACTTCGCAGATCATTATTTCAAATATCTGAAAGGAATGTCAAGGACCAACAGAAAACTCCCAGCATGCAACAGAACTTCCATGTGTTTTCGTTCCTGGACTTGGGTCTTTAGATTTCTGGAATTCTTCAGATGATGAACTTGTAATTTTGTGTAAACAAATTCTCCTTTCTGCAAAATAAAGCATTTAAAATGATGGAGCCTCATAAGGACCCTGGTCAGAACTCCGGGATAAAACCTAACTATCTCCCCCATTAAAGTATGTTTTTTTCACAGAATCCCGTTGGATGTGCACGCATAATCTTTTCTCAGTCATGGCCTTACACGTGCACATGCTCACACACACACACACACACACACACACACACACACACACACACACACACACACAATAACGAAACAGCCTTGCTTATCTGAAAACAGCTGGAGTCCCTCGAAGCAGTAGTTCCTCTTTCCAGGTAAGCTCAGAGAAGCAAGAGCTTCTGGAATGACCCAGAAGTTTCAAGTGAATTATTTTCCAAATAACCCAAAAGGTCGCTTTGCTAGAAGGAGGAGGATGGCGTTTTTTCGCCTCGGTCACTAACGTTCCCAAGAAATAGAACTGGGAGAGAGAGAGGGAGAGGGAGAGAGAGAGAGAGAGACAGAGACAGAGAGAGAGAGAGAGAGAGAGAGAGAGAGAGAGAGAGAGAGAGAGAGAGAGAGAGAGAGAGATGAGAGAGAAAGAGAGAGAGAGAGAGACAGAGAGAGAGAGAGAGAGAGAGAGAGAGAGAGAGAGAGAGAGAGAGAGAGAGAGAGACAGAGAGAGAGAGAGACACAGACAGAGAGAGAGAGAGAGAGAGAGAGAGAGAGAGACACACAGACAGAGAGACAGAGAGAGACACAGAGAGAGAGAGAGAGAGAGACACACAGACAGAGAGACAGAGAGAGAGAGAGAGAGAGACACAGACAGAGAGACAGAGACAGAGAGAGAGAGAGAGAGAGAGAGAGAGAGAGAGACAGACAGAGAGACAGAGAGAGAGAGAGAGAGAGAGAGAGAGAGAGAGAGAGAGAGAGAGAGAGACAGACAGAGAGACAGAGAGAGAGAGAGAGAGAGAGAGAGAGAGAGAGAGAGAGAGACACAGACAGAGAGACAGAGAGAGACACAGAGAGAGAGAGAGAGAGAGAGAGAGAGAGAGAGAGAGAGAGAGAGAGAGAGAGAGAGAGAGAGAGAGAGCGAGAGAGAGAGAGAGAGAGACACAGACAGAGAGACAGAGAGAGAGAGAGAGAGAGAGACACAGACAGAGAGACAGAGAGAGAGAGAGAGAGAGAGAGAGAGAGAGAGAGAGAGAGAGAGAGAGAGAGAGAGACACAGACACAGACAGAGAGACAGAGAGAGAGAGAGAGAGAGAGAGAGAGAGGGAGAGAGAGAGCGGGTGCCGCAGGTGTAAATGGCCTCTCCCCTGCGTGGCGCCACGGTTCTGCGTTTGGGCTAATCTTATCTACGCGTGATTATTACGCTTACAATAACACAAGTGGTGTAATGGAAGGGCGAAAATGCTTTGTCAAATCAAACTAATATAGTCGTTCTCCTGGTGTTGCCATGCAAGGGAGCAAAATAAACACACACACACACACACACACACACACACACACACACACACTGGTTGTTTTTCTTTAATGAAGACATGAGCTGTTGTTCGTCCTCCATCTTGAGTCTCCCCCCCAGCTCATCTCTCCCCCTCCCCTCTCTAAATCAAAGCCTTCCTTTCTCATTCCAATGTTTTCCGTTCAATCTAAAAAGGTGAAACTCCTAAATTTAACGAAATGATCGTCCAAGAAAATAGAAACTGCGTTATCCCTTCCGGAACGTCCATGTCTTTGTCCTGGAACACCGCGTGTGTACTCTACGCCACGGCAGAACAGAGAGCAAGGCAGCAGCAGACCTCAGGTCCACGCCCACGTCGAAAGGAAAGACCACGTTCCGCCAGCACCCATTTTATGGCGTGTATCTATCGCCCTGCGCTGAGCTGAATGTTTCCGACCTCGCCGCTCGGCCAAACGGGCTGCTGTGGTATCGGGCCTCCCCAGGTGGTAAGCCCAGGTGTTTCACGTCAGACCTGGCTCTGAGGAATACGCTCGCACCCCCCCCCCCCCCCCCCCCCCCCCCCCCTCCCCCGGCATCCACAGCCGTAAAGGACATGCATGACATGGATGTGCAGACTTGTGGAGCAATTGTGTACAATTACCAACGTGATAAACATCGAATGGATGGCTACACACACACACACACACACACACACACACACACACACACACACACAGCGAGAGCACCATCCCCAAGCACATTCTGTTTGTTATTTTCTGTGGTGCTCTGCTTCCCAGGGTCAGTTACACAACAACACGCCCATGTCATCAGCATTGAGGCCCTCGGCATTCAGGGCCTCAGCATTTAGGTTGCGGGCGAGTTGCGGAAGAATGCATCGCAGCCTGCATTCTAGAACGCATCGCAGCCTGCATTCTAGAACATTGTGTGAAGGCCAGGTACCTGTGTGCAGACGCCTGCTTCCTGATTGATGTTCTGAGCGTGTGACCGCGTGCACATGTGTGCAGTGTGCTGTGTATATGGGTCACTGTGTCCATGTATTATTTTATCTCTTCATGCCGCTCTCTCACACGTCATGAAGTACGTATGTGTGTGTATTATGCAAACGGTCCATGGTTATTTTGTTCCCATCGTTATCATTTATTGTTTTGTCACCAATTCATTGATTATGTCCACGTGTCTTTAAGGCTTCCGTTTTGTGTGTGTGTGTGTGTGTGTGTGTGTGTGTGTGTGTGTGTGTGTGTGTGTGTGTGTGTGTGTGTGTGTGTACTTGATTGGTTTAGCCTTATGTTTTTCCGTTCGTTGGTATTAGTAGTGTAGCAGTAGTTCTAGATTCCTGCCTTTGTTTTCGCATCAGCCTGCCAATGCCTTGGGACCCGGGTCCTGACTGAGCTGTTGATTCAGTGGAAGCCGTGTGCGTGCGTGTCCATTTGTGCGTGTGCATGTGTAGCAGAGCAATGAGACCCAATGTAGTAAACCATAAACAGATGATCCAGGCATGCAGCACTTCCTTATTCCTTCTTCTTTCAGTGTGTGCGCGTTTCATTGTGTGTCAGTAGGCCTACTTCCTTGTGTTGTCCTGAACATGTGTGTCTGTAGGCCTACTCCGTTGTGTTGTCCTGAACATGTGTGTCTGTAGGCCTACTCCGTTGTGTTGTCCTGAACATGTGTGTCTGTAGGCCTACTCCGTTGTGTTGTCCTGAACATGTGTGTCTGTAGGCCTACTCCGTTGTGTTGTCCTGAACATGTGTGTCTGTAGGCCTGCTCCCTTGTGTTGTCCTGAACATGTGTGTCTGTAGGCCTGCTCCGTTGTGTTGTCCTGAACATGTGTGTCTGTAGGCCTACTCCCTTGTGTTGTCCTGAACATGTGTGTCTGTAGGCCTGCTCCCTTGTGTTGTCCTGAACATGTGTGTCTGTAGGCCTACTTGTGTTGTCCTGAACATGTGTGTCTGTAGGCCTGCTCCGTTGTGTTGTCCTGAACATGTGTGTCTGTAGACCTACTCCCTTGTGTTGTCCTGAACATGTGTGTCTGTAGGCCTACTTGTGTTGTCCTGAACATGTGTGTCTGTAGGCCTGCTCCCTTGTGTTGTCCTGAACATGTGTGTCTGTAGGCCTACTCCCTTGTGTTGTCCTGAACATGTGTGTCTGTAGGCCTACTTGTGTTGTCCTGAACATGTGTGTCTGTAGGCCTGCTCCCTTGTGTTGTCCTGAACATGTGTGTCTGTAGGCCTACTTGTGTTGTCCTGAACATGTGTGTCTGTAGGCCTGCTCCCTTGTGTTGTCCTGAACATGTGTGCTTACTGTTTGACCCAGACAAAAAGCTAGACGAAACTAGTCTTTATTTGAGCTGTGGCTGCCAAACATGGACCAGGCTCAGTACTTTCTAGATGTTGTGCTTGGATGTCGGGAACACTTGGGAGGGCGGGGGGGAGGGGGGAATGGAAACAGCAGTCCAAGTGCTAGCCCAGATAGCTCGCACGCTAGCCCTCGGGAGTTCACGTCTAGTCGAGAACTAGCGCACGCGCTGAAGAGGTCGTCGTCGACAGACCGTAACCACGCGAGTGTTCTTTTATTCTCTTGGAAAACTCAAAATATGAATCACAACTCTTTAAGCCGCTGGGCCCCTGCATGGCCCCTGCATGGGCCCATGCAGGGGCCCCCTCACGTCAGACACGAGTCAGACTTCAAAGAGTTCCTCTGTTCACGGTGTTTAATGCTCCAGTAGATCATGTGATCCATCATGGGAGGGGGGGGGGGGGTGGTCTGACAAGTAGAACAGGTTGATGCCACGCATGGATGTGTGTGTAGGAAACACTACCTACACACATGCTACACACGTGTGTGTGTATGCCTGTGCATGCATGTGTGTACATGTGTGTGTACTACTGTATACATGTGTCTACTGTATGTGTACATGCCTGTGCGTGCAAGTGTGTGTACTGTATGTATACATGTGTTTGTGTGCGTGTACATGCATGTGTACTGGATGTATGCATGCGTTTGTGTGCGTGTACATGCATGTGTACTGGATGTGTACATGTGTTTGTGTGCGTGTACATGCATGTGTACTGGATGTGTACATGTGTTTGTGTTCGTGTACATGCATGTGTACTGTATGTGTACATGTGTTTGTGTGCATGTACATGCATGTGTACTGGATGTATGCATGCGTTTGTGTGCGTGTACATGCATGTGTACTGTATGTGTAGATGTGTGTGTATGCGTGCGTGTACATGCATGTGTACTGTATGTGTAGATGTGTGTGTATGTGTGCATGCACATGCATGTGTACTGTATGTGTAAATGTGTGTGTATGCGTGCGTGTACATGCATGTGTACTGTATGTGTAGATGTGTGTGTATGCGTGCGTGTACATGCATGTGTACTGTATGTGTACATGTGTTTGTGTGCGTGTACATGCATGTGTACTGGATGTATGCATGTGTTTGTGTGCGTGTACATGCATGTGTACTGGATGTGTAGATGTGTGTGTATGCGTGCGTGTGTGTGTGTGTGTTTCCACCGGCGTGGGAGACAGACAGACAGACAGCAGCGATGTCTCACATCTGCCTCTCATTTCAGGGGCCGATTGTAGCCTGTGGAAGCCGGCGTCTAGCAGTGGACCATCAAGGGGCTTCCACCGCTGTGTTTATCTCCCGTTCCTGCCTGCTTGGTGCATCAAATCCACAATCTGAGCGCCCCATCTCGCCACGTTTCCCCCTCGCCTCCGGAGTCCCGGCCAAGAGGGGAACCGCGCGACTTTTGTTTACCGCGCCGATCGGGAACGTTGTGCTTCCAATCAGCCGGGAGAGTCGTGTTCCTCTCCGGTCCGATGGACGCGTCCACTTAGTCCCCCCTCCAGCGGGACGATCACCAGGTCTGGAAGCGCTTGGTGAGAAACACTTTTAGGACGGGCACGTTAAAAAGGGAAACACGCCTTTGAACACAAATACAACTATTTGTTTTGTTTCCTTTTACATGTATATTCAACTAAAGCTCTGGACGCTGTATAGTACAAGATGCAAAAATATGTTATTAAACACGTCAAACTATTTTAAACGTCAAATTAAAGATACTGTGGAGAGGCAGCAACAATATAAATTAAATATTCAAATGTATATTTTATTACAATTTAAAATACTAATCTTTTTCATAGATCCGAAAGGATGACTGTGGTGTGCAATGCACAATAACAAATTGTGCACGTGGTTGTTTGCAGCTTGTACACTTGTCCTACAGTGCCCCCCAGTGGTCGGTGTGAGCACCTGAACGCTGCACCGCCACTTCTAAACATACTGTATACATATTTAGTATCATACATTCACATATATACAAAATTACATTTAACAGGTAGCCTATGGAAGAGTTAGATACTGTGTTTAGGGGGTCATTACCACGTTGCGGTATGATCCAGTTTTATAGAAAAACAAATCGGTCAAGAAGTTTATTTAACAAAAACAAGTTTATCCATCATATTTATAATGTATTTCTATTTCGTTTATCATCAAGATAAATACCCAAGAATGCGTCATCTGTGGGGAGTCAAGTAATGTGTTGATATAACATTTGAGAAGGTAAATAAATCACATTTATCAACATGAATCAAAAAGAAAAATCCAACTATTGGAAGAAAACAATACCTGATACAACCCCAACCTGCCCCGTGGTTATCAAGGCCAAGCGAGCTCTCAAAACAAGTCAATCTTCTTCAGTCAGGAATCCTGCGAGTCTGTTACAAAGCGAGCATCCCTCCCTCCCTCCCTCCCTCCCTCCCTCCCTCCCTCCCTCCCCTCCCCCCCGCATTCCTGTGCTGCTATTTCCAGCCCGCCCCACGGCTAAGACAGAACCAACTCGTCTCGGTGCTGGTTATTTTAAGCTGGACAAGTATAGCAGTCGCCGTCTCAGCAGGGGTAGGATGTTTAGATCTAAGCCTTTTATGCCGATGGGCCATTCTCCCACGACATGAGAATTCAGAAGAATTTCAGTAAATAATAACTGTAGTGCTTGCCTCCCAGACAAAATGGCTCTGTACTGTCTAACCCCTACCTGCTCCTTAATGCCCTGTCTCTGTACTGTCTAACCCCTACCTGCTCCTTAATGACCTGTCTCTGTACTGTCTAACCCCCACCTGCTCCTTAATGACCTGTCTCTGTACTGTATAACCCCCACCTGGTCCTTAATGACCTGTCTCTGTACTGTCTAACCCCTACCTGCTCCTTAATGACCTGTCTCTGTACTGTTTAACCCCTACCTGCTCCTTAATGACCTGTCTCTGTACTGTCTAACCCCTACCTGCTCCTTAATGACCTGTCTCTGTACTGTCTAACCCCTACCTGCTCCTTAATGACCTGTCTCTGTACTGTCTAACCCCTACCTGCTCCTTAATGACCTTGACGTTTGTATTCTCCAGGTCACATTGGATAAAGCCATCGTCTATGATCCTGCTCCCAAATGGCCTACACGTCTCACATCAGTGAATCCGAATGACACGAGAGAGCCTCACTTCCCAGGCTCCTGTCCCTGAACAATGATCTAACGGACGTACTGAGAGAGCAAAAGGTAGTCAAGCTACTTTGCCAGAGAACTCAGGCATGTGATAGTTATGAAGACACGGTGGTGGGATGTTATTAGTGTTGTCAGAACCCCCCCCCCCCCCCATAACTTCCTGAAGGGCTATGAATTCGGGGAGAGGTCAAATATGCTTCCGCGGGCCAACCGTTAAAATGTTGTCCAAATTCCAACCGGTCTTCCAGCTTCTCAAGCCAGCGGTCTTACCGGAACAGACCAGACGATGGAGAGCAGTCATCGAGATCCGTCTCGTTGATGCTCGCTCTGCTCCATTACAAACAACGCCGTTGCCAGGAAGGCGCTGGGATAAACCCCCGGACATCTGCACAGTGTCCCACTGCACAGTGTACAAATCACTCTCCCTGCTGCACCAATCAGAACGCCTTGCAGGGCTGTTGCATTCTGGCTGTGGAGGACAACGCTGTCCCTTAGCACTTCATTCTGGCAGGCGAGCAAAATAAGTTAAGGTTGAGAGATTAAATACTCAATTGATGGGAGAGCCAAGGGTTTCCCCTAGCACTGTTTCCAGCAGAGAGAGAGAGAGAGAGAGAGAGAGAGAGAGAGAGAGAGAGAGAGAGAGAGTGTGGGGGGGGGGGCAGGAAGACACCGCAGTCATTCCAAGGGCTCATTCACACCAAATCAGGCGTTGCGGCCATTACTGCACACCATTGTGGCCAAGTCCCTTCTTGGCCCATTTGTGTGACATTATGTAGGGAGCTTTAACCAACCCTCATGGTAGGGTGGGCAGCACAAACTCGACCACCCTTATGAGTCTCCACCAGGTGTATCTGCTTATAACTGTACTGGTGATAAACCACATCCATGACAGTGGTACTGTTACACCTAGTTTGTTTTTCTAATTGACCAATTCTAAATAAATCCATGGTTAGGAAGTTAAAATAATGTTTCTACTTTGGCTTTGTATTTTACCCACAACATTAGCCCGTGGCAATTTGTGCCAGCTCCTCTTTAAGTAACTGACGTATACCAACATTTTTTTTTTAATCTGACAATCTGGGGCTCCAATCGATAACGTCTCAAACTGAAACACTCATGACATTTTAAGCACATTAGTACTTCCCTGTAAAAGCGATTTGTGAACTATTCACACGCTAGTGGCCGGTGCCATATTAGGTGTGCAAGGCTGAAGAAATGATGCTGAAGACCGATAGCTCTGCAAGAACATGCACGCAAACAAAGTGACAGAAATTCCTACTTTGCTGCCAACTTGAACTTTGACCCTGAACAGAGTTCATTATGAACCGTCTCCCTGAACACTAGCAAAACCACAACATAAAAAACAAATCAGTAAGTAACAAATCATGTTTATTTATGAAGCAACAAGCAGTCACACAGCAGTCAGTCACTGGTGCAGTCAGTCACTATTGCGGTCAGTCACTGGTGCGGTCAGTCACTGGTGCAGTCAGTCACTGGTGCAGTCAGTCACTGGTGCAGTCAGTCACTGGTGCAGTCAGTCACTGGTGCAGTCAGTCACTGGTGCAGTCAGTCACTGGTGCAGTCAGTCACTGGTGCAGTCAGTCACTGGTGCAGTCAGTCACTGGTGCAGTCAGTCACTGGTGCAGTCAGTCACTGGTGCAGGTCAGTCACTGGTGCAGTCAGTCACTGGTGCAGTCAGTCACTGGTGCGGTCGACAGTCCTAGATCAACTGGTCCATCCTCATGCTCTAGAGGATTGATGCAATAAGTTAGGTCAGTTTCACACAGCAAGAACACACATTTTGACAGCCTACTGTACACTATGATTACAGCAAAACCTGCTTAACAATTGGCCTTAAAAGACATGGAAAATGGTAAACAATTTCGCATCTTCAGACTTTAGAGCTAGTGATCCATGTCAATACACTGCTCAACAACACCGCCATTATAGCTGCTAACCCTAGGTCTAACTGACCGATGAGTACTGCGCTACGGCATAGTCGCTCCAGGACGGCCTGGCCAATCAGGGCACCCACATGCAGACCTCTCCAATCCAGCCCACGGGAGAGCTCGGGTGTTGAACCACCAACTGGAGAGGATTTCTAAGCAGAGAAAACTTTAAAGGGCATTCAAACACCTACAAATAGCGCAACAGCACCATCTGGTGTGAAACTCAAGTCATTGCATTTAGTAAGTTTGCTGATGTGAATTTAATGCCGTCTATCAAGTAACTCGCGGGCCAGCCAGAAAAGAAAAAAAATATATATCAATACTGGAGCAAATACAAAATGTCCAAGCGCTGCATAATCAAGTTTCTTACCTAGCTATAAGACTCAAATGTTTTCGGAGATTCTATGGGCGGCTGGCAGGGGCATGCATCTAAATACTAGCGTTATAAAGTACGGTTGAGATGGTTACAGAAAACTCTTCGGATGTGTATGAAGAGCGTGAGGAAGAGCGTGAGGGACTAACGTTTGATCGATGACACATCCCATTAAGAGATTGACAAACAATCACGGCCGCGCTCCCCTGTTCCCTGCACCATGGCCACGCCCGGCAAGGCCCATCAGCGGCACGGCCACGCCCATCAGCGGCACGGCCAGCACGTAATCATAACAGACAAAGTTCTGTTGGGCCAGAAGGGTGTCGGGGTACAAGACATCAGAGTGGGGTTGGGCCGGAAGAGCTGTGCGCTAGCCTACTATAAAGTGGGGTTCGACCAGAAGACAATCATAGTACGGTAGGCCTTTTAGCAAAGTGGGATTGGACCAGAACGGTCGGAGCAGAGTACTAGAACACGTTTTACCACGTGGTTGCTACAGTTACCACAGCATAGAGTCCCCAGTTTCCACGGTGAACTAGTCTGATCCGGGGGGGCCCAAAGGGGGCCCCCCCAGAGTCAAGTCAGTCAGTTTGTAGACAAGTTCAAACAACAACATTACACTCAACAACAAGCAGCGGCAAAATGTTTAGCGTGTAAAGTTACTGAAGGGAAAGAACAGCCAAAGCGACTGCTTTCTCTGAAGCCAATGAAACGATGCTCACCTGAAGCCGAACAAATCCAACCACCTTCAGTCAGCTCGTGAAAGAACAGAAGCTGCGTTGCTCACCGCGGTGCTCCCCGTTGAAGCTCGCCATTGGTGGACGGCGTTTTCCCGGATTGTTCGTTCGAACCCTGTTGAAAAGTCCCAAAGCGAGAAGAAAGAAGGAAGGCACAACACGTGCTCCTTAATATAGGAGGCTCGTGACTCATGTGAACGTAATTAAGAGCCAATGAGAACGAACGCTCTGTGATTGGCTGCGAGAGGACACCTGAAGAAAACGAAACCGCACAAATGATCGTTTATCGTTTATTCATTTCTCTTTGCGTTGCGTAGGCCTTCGATGTCAACGTTATAATATGGATTTAATGTCATATTGAATATCCGGATTTGTTATACATTTTAACGCACCACATCCCAAAGATGGGACTCTAAGGGCAGGCCTACATAGGGCTTATTTGATGCTTAACGCGTCATTTACCATGACCAAATAAATAATAGACACACGCATATTCGAAAGCAGCAGTCAGTAAACAAACTGAAAGGTATTTGAGTCCTCTAAACTGTGCCTCTGCAGAACAGCCTACAATCAAGTCATACAGAACCTTAACAACATTGCTGGAACATATGATCAACACATAAATTATATCGTCATGATCGATTATTTCCCACTGATATATCCATTGGCACCTCGGCAATGAACATTTAAGGCCAATATCACAAAATCTTCCATCTGATTCATCATAAGCCATAGTTTTAACAACTATGAAAACATACTAATGTAAGTGTTCAAAAATCAATATTGCACCTGAGCTCAGTTAAGATATCTAGAGTATTCAACAAGAGTGGGGTATAACTAGCGGTGTGTGTATATATATATTAGTATATATATATATATATATATATATATATATATATATATATATATATATATATATATATATATTAGTATATATATATTAGTGTTACACCTCCACCAGAATGTGCCTTCGTGTTGTCATTATGGTATTGTTTTGTGCGCTGAAACATGTCAACAAGAGTCCAGTCTGTTTGAGGTCGTGGGTCAGGGTCCACCCAGGTCAGGGTCCACCCAGGTCAGGGTTCACCCTGATGAGGGTCCACCCTGGTCAGGGTCCACCCAGGTCAGGGTCCACCCAGGTCAGGGTCCACCCAGGTCAGGGTCCACCCTGATGAGGGTCCACCCAGGTCAGGGTTCACCCTGATGAGGGTCCACCCTGGTCAGGGTCCACCCAGGTCAGGGTCCACCCAGGTCAGGGTCCACCCTGATGAGGGTCCACCCAGGTCAGGGTTCACCCTGATGAGGGTCCACCCTGGTCAGGGTCCACCCTGGTCAGGGTCCACCCTGGTCAGAGTCCACCCTGGTCAGGGTCCACCCTGGTCAGGGTCCACCCAGGTCAGGGTCCACCCTGATGAGGGTCCACCCAGGTCAGGGTCCACCCTGATGAGGGTCCACCCTGGTCAGGGTCCACCCTGATGAGGGTCCACCCAGGTCAGGGTCCACCCTGGTCAGGGTCCACTCTGGTCGGGGTCCTGGCAGGCGGAAAGGTCACTGGAAGCAGAGGTAGCCAATCAGGAGCTTTGGAATGTCCAGTTGACCTATGACCTCCAGCGCCCGGGTGCCCAGCTTGTTCCTCATGGCCACTCGGCTCAGCTGCTGCAACGCAAGAGGAGAACCTGGAGGGATACACACACACACGCACACACACACACACGTACACACACGCACACACAGACACATGTACACACACACACACACACACACACACAGATGTATATTATAACACATGCATATGCTATAGGTCATACATCTTGAATAGTTTACAAATAGTCAATCATCCTCAAGCACCGCCTAGTGGTGAGGAGCAAGAACTGCATGCCATGCTGGAGCCCTGACTTGACGTAATGACGTATTTCCAGGTGAACATATTACCATAACAGCAGTATTTAAGGGCTAAGCCAAACGTTTAATAAGGAATGGGATTTGATCCTTCTGGACTTAAGTGTTAGTATGAAAAAAAATGTTTTAAGACAGTGAAGACGGACAGGAAAGTGGGTTGGAGAGAGTGAGAGTGAGAGTGAGGAGAGAGTGAGAGTGAGAGAGAGGAGAGAGTGAGAGAGAGGAGAGAGAGTGAGAGAGAGTGAGGAGAGAGAGAGAGAGTGAAGAGAGAGTGAGAGAGAGGAGAGAGGAGAGAGTGAGAGAGATGAGAGAGAGAGTGAGAGGAGAGAGAGTGAGGAGAGAGTGAGAGAGAGGAGAGAGAGAGAGGAGAGAGAGTGAGGAGAGAGTGACGCATGACATCGGACCACAGCCTGGGACCGCAGGCTGGACTGGACCCGGGTCGGGTCAGGTCAGGTCAGGTCAGGTCAGGTCGGGTCAGGTCGGGTCGGGTCAGGTCGGGTCGGGTCGGGTCAGGTCAGGTCGGGTCGGGTCAGGTCAGGTCGGGTCGGGTCAGGTCAGGTCAGGTCGGGTCAGGTCGGGTCGGGTCAGGTCAGGTCGGGTCGGGTCAGGTCGGGTCAGGTCGGGTCAGGTCGGGTCAGGTCAGGTCGGGTCAGGTGGGGTCAGGTCGGGTCAGGTCAGGTCAGGTCGGGTCGGGTCAGGTCGGGTCAGGTCGGGTCGGGTCAGGTCGGGTCAGGTCAGGTCGGGTCAGGTGGGGTCAGGTCAGGTCGGGTCAGGTCAGGTCGGGTCGGGTCAGGTCGGGTCAGGTCAGGTCAGGTCAGGTCGGGTCATCAAGCCATCCCCTGGCCCTGACGGTGTCCTTACTCTCGAAGGTGCGGAGGCAGGCCGCGACGGGGGAGTCGGGGGGGGTGTAGTCCACGGGCCTCTTCTCCCGCTGGTCTCGGGCGTAGATGTTGGCGCCGAACTGCACCAGCAGCTCCACCATCTCCGCCCGTTTGGCCTTCGCAGCGTAGTGCAGCGGAGTCTCGTGCAGCCGGGACGCGTTCACGTTGGCCCCTGCAGCCACGCACATATACGCACACGCGCGTGCACACACACGCAGGTATACACACGCAGGTATACACACACACACATGGGTATACACACACGCACACACACACACACACACACACACACACACGTGTGGGCATACATACACACATTCATATACACACACATGCACACACACACACACACGCAGTACACACACACACACGTGGTATACACACACACGCGTGGGCATACATACACACACACGCATACATATACACACGGGCATACACACACATACACACACACGCGTGCATACACACATACACACACGAGAGCATAAAGACACACACGCACGTGCATAAACACACAGACACACGCATGCATACACACATATCAAACAAATCATGGGTCAGTGTGAATCATGGGTCAGTGTGAATCAGGGGTCAGTGTGAATCATGGGTCAGTGTGAATCATGGGTCAGTGTGAATCAGGGGTCAGTGTGAATCAGGGGTCAGTGTGAATCAGGGGTCAGTGTGAATCAGGGGTCAGTGTGAATCAATGTCCGTCTGCATTAATCCGCTCACCAGCATTAAGGAGCATCTTGACGCATTCTGTGTGCTGGTTGGCGCAGGCTACGTGAAGCGGGGTGCCGTGGTACAGGTCTGACGCCTCCAGACTGGCACCCACAGAGAGGAGCAGCCTCACACACTCCACCTTCCCTGCAGCGGGTTCAAATGCTGGCTGCGGTCGTTTGACAGGAGCAAAATACGGAAGCCTTTTGGCTCAAATTGTTGTGGAAATGTTTTCGATTTAATCAAGTCCATCCTCGTCTTGGACACCGTCGTCAATAATATTGTATCTCCTCTGAAGTTGAACAGTTTCAAAAGGATGGTGGTCATATTTCAAATATATTAACTTAACTGGGGACCTCCAGGGTTCAGATAAGCTGTACAGGAAGGTCTCTCTCTCTCTCTCTCTCTCTCTCTCTCCTCCCCCCCCCCCCCCCCCCCCCCCCACACACACCACCCACCCACCTCCCATGCAGGCTCCTATACAGGAAGGTCTCCTCTCTCTCTCTCTCTCTCTCTCTCTCTCTCTCTCTCTCTCTCTCTCTCTCTCTCTCTCTCTCTCTCTCTCTCTCTCTCTCTCTCTCTCTCTCTCTCTCTCTCTCTCTCTCTCTCTCTCTCTCTCTCTCTCTCTCTCTCTCTCCCTCCCTCCCCCCCCCCCCCACACACACACACACCCACCCACCTCCCATGCAGGCTTCATGGAGGGGGGAGGCGGTGCGGGAGGTGAGGGCGGGGTTGACCGTGGCCCCGTGGTCCAGCAGGAGCCTCACGCACTCCAGGCTGCCGGCCGAGCAGGCCTCACACAGCGGGGTGCTCCCGTCCACGTTCCTCGCGTCGACCTGGACCCCCCCCCCCCCCCCAGCGGCAGAACCCAGAGACCCCCCAGATGTGATACTGCAGTCACGCCGGAGAATCGACCCTCACCAAATCACTTAGACCCTAGGACCTACACTTTGGGTGGCAGTGGCTCAGGAGGTAGAGCGGGTTGACTGGTAACCGGAAGGTTGCTAGTTCGAGCCCCGGCTCCTCCTAGCGGAGTGTCGAGGTGTCCCTGAGCAAGACAGCTAACCCTAACTGCTCCTGATGAGCCGGCTGTCGCCTTGCATGGTTGACACCGCAGTCGATATGTATGACTGGGTGAATGTTAGGCAGTATTGTGAAGAGCTTTGAGTGGCCACTGGTTAGAACAGCGCTATATATATGCAGATCATTTACACTTGCACTAGGGTCAAACATGTTGTTGGTTACAATCGAGTATTAGACAAAGCCAAGCACCAGTGGTGAATAGTTAAACATTAATTAAAAATTGTTCACTTAAGATGGACATTTCATAATACAGAGCATCATATATATATAAACAAATAGCATCTGAAGTTGATACACAAAAATGCACTTAATTTCTAGGAAGGTTTCCCTAATGCCATCTGCACTGTAATAAAGTAATGGCATTTGTGTAATACATAATGCATTTGACCACCTGTGCCCCAGCGTCGAGAAGGAGCTTCACGCACTGGCTCTGCCCCCGGATGCAGGCCTCGTGGAGAGGGGTGATGGAGTCCACGGCCACTATGTTGACCGGAGCTCCGTCGTCTATCAGCTGCTTCAGCTGAGACGCGTGGCCCAGCGAAGCTGCCTTGTGGACCTCAGTCCTTTCCGCCCAGCTGCCTTAAAGTACAGCAATAATTAACGATTAAGTGTCATATACTAATGATAGCAAATGGCCATCATCACGAGTTAACACAATGTGAAGTAGTGTCTTTTAATAATTTTTTCTTGCTTTATCTAACAAGCAGCATCCCTGAATCAAATTGTAATTTCTGAAGCATTAAATAGCACTATTTGTGGGCCAGTGGCGCGCAGCCAGCGAAAGTGTCACAAGAGAGACTGGAAATTGAGGCTATTCTGTTCTTGAGCCATCACTTGAACGATTCGTCGATTATCAAACACATATTCGGTAAATGTCCTGTCGTTGCACCTGATCGTTGCAGCCTCGCACGTCAACGTTGCAGCCCGTGTCGTTAACAACAGTTAAACCTGCATTCACAAATTGGGTCAGTGTCGGCGAGAACGTTCACTTGGCCAAACATGCAATGTGGTGCGTTTACCTATATCCCCAAAGACGTATGGCGCTTCCATGTTTCCTCTTCACCGCGATCAAAACGATTTTGTAGCAAAGCGATTCGGCAGGCGGCGCGTGTGGTTGAATGTAAACACGGTCCGTGTTTACGCCGGATCAGCTGTCGTTCTTTAGGCCGCGTTGAATGCTGGGAGATGTAGTCCACCAAGTGTTTACATCTAGCTGCCAAACGCAATATACCATGAGGATATTAATATTTGTGAGACAATTTGCGAAATCACTCAAATGATTGTTAAGTGATTGTCTACACTGCTACAAATAATTTTATTTTATTATAAACAACGCTTATACTACTTTGATGAGTCCTGGTTTTTTCACTAGTCTTGAGAGCTACATTCAAGTAATTATAAAAGTCTTCCGGTTGAAGTTTAAGGTCAATGATAGGGCACTTATGACGTACATCCGTCGGCTTCTGTCCCTCCTACCACAAATGAGTGTAGAATCACGCTCCAAACCAAATCTCGACTTTTCCTTTATTGTGTAATAAAGCAAACAGACACAAACAAAATCCTAATGAAATGACAAGAAACAGCTTATATACAAACATAACAGGAACAAATTGATAGAACTTTGTTTTGCACTCCAACGATATTCAAAGGCTAAAAAGTTAAAGTAATACTTAAAAAAGATGGTGAAACGACGTGTCCCGCACAAGAGGCGACACGTTTCTAAACACTAAAGGAAAAACACACCAGGCTCCCTTTGAATAATTAAAGCAGCACTAGCAGAATACAGATAGCAAAAAAAAAAAACACTGCTGTAAATAACTTTAAAACTATTTACACAACGTAAAAATGAGGCGTTATTTCATGAACTGATTGACAACCTTTGCGACTGAACAAAAACATGTATATCTTGGATGTTTGGCGGGTTACATTGCACCTGGCAATTAGCTTACACCAGTGAGGTTTCTCATGAAAAAGTATATTCTAGCATTGAACATAGCAACACCGCAAAAGGCTAGCACCAAGGTTTACTTGTAAAGGGAAGAGTGCATTTTAGTCCAAAGCTGGTCCAATATAGGTTAATCATATTGCCAGAAAAATAAAATAAAATAAATCAATTAAACGCAGATCAGTTCACGAGCTCATCACAAACTGCCCTACAGCCTATCGAACACTTGACCCTCTCTCCAGCACTGCAGGCGCACCGTGCTGGCAGACCTCCAAGCGGTTCTTTCTTCTTCTACTACTAATAAAACTCAGTTCCTCGGGGGGACCGGGAAGACTGAACCATGAACATCAATCTATCGGCTCGACTGAACGGCTCGACAGTGCGTGAAGTCCAGGGTCGTCCAGTGTGGAATTGAAATCTATAAAGACAAATAGACACTCGCCCCATAAACATATCAGCTGCCTTGTTGTCTAATCTGTCGTCGCAGAGTTATCTATGAAATTATTACACTGGACACGTGTAAAATATAAAAATATCTTTCTTTTCATTCGTTTATTTACATTTTTCCTTTGCGCCCTCCCTTAAAAGAAACTAACATCATGTGGCTTTATCCCGTCGAGACCCGGCAGCTACTGAGTGTTTAAAGCAGCTAGCCCTTTCTACTTCTTACTCCATCTCACCAGGTGCCACAACCCCCAGAGCACCCATAGGGCCCAGAGCACCCTGAGGGCCCAGAGCACCCTGAGGGCCCAGAGCACCCTGAGGGCCCAGAGCACCCAGAGGGCCCAGAGCACCCTGAGGGCCCAGAGCACCCTGAGGGCCCAGAGCACCCTGAGGGCCCAGAGCACCCAGAGCGCCCAGAGCACCCAGAGCGCCCAGAGCACCCTGAGGGCCCAGAGCACCCAGAGCGCCCAGAGCACCCAGAGCACCCTGAGGGCCCAGAGCACCCAGAGCACCCTGAGGGCCCAGAGCGCCCAGAGCACCCAGAGCACCCTGAGGGCCCAGAGCGCCCAGAGCGCCCAGAGCACCCTGAGGGCCCAGAGCGCCCAGAGCACCCAGAGCACCCTGAGGGCCCAGAGCGCCCAGAGCACCCAGAGCACCCTGAGGGCCCAGAGCGCCCAGAGCACCCAGAGCACCCTGAGGGCTCCTCCCAAACGCCCCACCTCCTCAGAAGTCAGAGTCGGCGTCCATAAGCTCCGCCTCCATCAGATTGGTCCTAGAGTGGATGGGGCCAGGGTCCGCGACCCGGCGGCCCCCCGGGGCCCGTGGCGCCCCCCCGGGGGGCCGCAGGGTCCTGCCGGGGTGCCACGGAGCGGGGCCCACGAAGGGCCGACACCGGGGCCCCCGCAGGCCCAGGTCATCGGGGGCGTCGCTGAACGGCGGGGGGTCCTCCAGCGGGCCGGGGGGGCGGTAGGGCGGGTAGGGGTGGGAGGGCCGGAAGTCCGGGTAGGAGCCCGGCAGGAGGTCGTCGTCGTGGCGACGGTGGCGGCGCTGGTCCGGCCGCGGCCCGCAGGTCGGCCACCAGGCTGGGGTGGTGCGGCAGCTGGGGCAGGCGGGGCACCGAGCTGGGGCCGAACTCCCGGCGGCGGTACCCCTGGAGGTCGGCCGCCGCCTCTAGGGGGCGCACCTCCTTCAGCGCCCCCGCCCTCCTCTTCTTCTTCTTCTTCTTGCGCTTGATCATCTCGGGGGAGATCTCCGCCTCCACCATCCACAGCTGGTTCCGCTCCTCCGCTGGCGGGACTGGGGGGGGGGGGGGGGGGGGGAACAGTTTGGTTACCATGACAACCGAGGCATATCGACGGGAAAGACAAACCGACGATCGGAGAACACGGAGTTCAAACAAGTCAAGTCACTTTACTTTGTTTCGCCCTTAGTCACACTTAAGGGCTTTACAGGCCATGTATTTATGACACGCTCCCTGACCCTAGCCCCCCCCCCCCCCCCCCCCCCCACAGGGCAACAAAAAAAACTCCCTCAAGCAAGGAAGAAACCTTGAGAAGGAACGCAGAGTGGGGGATCCCTCCTTCCAGGGGTGTAAGGAGTGCAATGGGGGTGACACACGAGCAAACATTTTAAAATCATCTAGGTGAAAAAGCCAGGAGGAGTTCCGTTAAGGGAATCAGTTCTGTACCGGGACTGCGTGTCAGACTACCAGGATGTTACTCCCGTCACGTACGCTGGGCTGTGTGCGTACTGGGGATCGTTTCGGTGATATTCTGTTTGCGTGTTCACGTCATACTTTTCCGCTGAGCTTTTGTGCGTGCGCCGTAAAGTTGTGTGTGTGTGTGTGTGTGTGTGTGTGTGTGTGTGTGTGTGTGTGTGTGTGTGTGTGTGTGTGATCTATTCTAGTCCATTTTATTCTCCCAGAACCCCCGCAGAGACCCAAGAAGCAAAGCGCGGACGCGATGAGCGGAGGTGACGAACAAATCAAGTGTCCTCCCCTGAGGGGGAGGAGCCTATGGTGTCCTCGACATTGCGTTGGGACGCGTTTGGCGTGTCCTACCGGGCGTTCCCGTGGGAGTCACGGAGATGTCCTGGGGCAAGATGGCTCCCCGTCTGGCCACCATCTTGGTGACGTGCTGAGCCCAGGCCGACGACATGTCATTGGACGGTTCGTTCAGGTCAAAGTTGATCCCGGCTGCAAACGGGGACGAGGGGGAAAAAACAGTGAGTAAGCAAACAAACGTAAACGTTTCGAATGGTCACCTCTTAAGCAATTTGCATAAATCGGACATGTTGAGCGACGTAGAACTATCTCAGAGGGATAGCGTGGCGTCGAGAATAACATTTTGCCACAGCGCAGTTGAAACACGCCCGGACCATTCCCGTTACGCTAGCTCACGACGACGTGAGTTCTCTACGGCGAGCGTTTGAACGGGGGGCCGTGAGGCGTCGTCGCCCCCTGCTGGCGGGGCCACCCACCCACGGGGCCGTCGTGGGACACGGTGTGCATGCTGAGGGACAGCTCCTTCTCGGGGTCCTGGTGGAGCTCCTTGCGCTTGGAGAAGGCCTTGGCGATCATGCGGCTCTTCTTGATCCTCTTGGGTTCGTCGTCGCTGCGGCCGATCACCCTGCCCCCCCCCCCGCGGTGAGACAAAATGGAGGACATGTTCAGGACACCTCGGGTATGGGAATTCGTTCAACACCGACCGACCGGTTAGTTTCGCTGTGGCGTTGTCGCGCTCGAAGCAACACGCGTGGTACAAGTTGCACAGGTTGTACATACACTTTGTGCGTTATTACATCATTATATCGTTTTTGAGTATTGAGAAAGAACCGCTCCATTGATAAAAATGTACTTGCATTGAGAACACAAAATCCAACCAATCACAGCCAGATTCCATCCTGCTGTTGACATGCAGTTGCAGGTGGGGTGGAGGGGGGGGGGGGTGGGGGGGGGGGGGGGGGGTGCTCACCTGCACCAGGTGCGTTTCCAGATGAGGATGGTGGCCTTGGTCCACACCCAGGTGCTCATGGCGATGCCCGTGCCGAACATGGAGAACAGGTTGATCTTCTCCACCATCAGGCTGGGCCGGTTTTTGATGGTGCACTCTGGGATCGGCTTGTTGGTCTGAGAGGCGATTGTGACGTTGGCCTCACAGCTGCATCGACAAATGATTGATTACTATTGTTGTTATTATTGTTTGTTATAATATCGTTATGTCCATTATGTTCCAGTGTTGTTCAGAGAAGGTGATATAACATC
This sequence comes from Lota lota, assembly GCA_026745465.1. NCBI lineage: Eukaryota > Metazoa > Chordata > Actinopteri > Gadiformes > Lotidae > Lota > Lota lota. The sequence goes on from JACYXH010000520.1 coordinate 110,889, forward strand.
TAAAGCCAGGGGACTAAGGGATGGTCGGTTATATAATTATATAGGAGGGTTAGCGTGCGGTAGCGCTGTGTCGCTAGCATCTTTAGCCGCGGATTACAGGTCTCAGCAGTCAAAGTTTGGATTAATTGTCGACGTGAGGGCCGTGACTGTTACATTAACATAGAACTATATATTATAAATGTTAGAATAGCGCTGATGTTCTAATCCGTTAAACAAAAGGATGCGATTGGTGGTGATTGTGTGTGTGTGTGTGTGTGTGTGTGTGTGTGTGTGTGTGTGTGTGTGTGTGTGTGTGTGTGTGTGTGTGTGTGTGTGTGTGTGTGTGTGTGTGTGTGTGTGTGTGTGTGTGTGTGTGTGTGTGTGAGCAGTTAAATAAAGGTTTGAGGAGTTGAACTCACAGCACGTATTCCCTGAAGCTCCGCTCCCACTCGGCCTGGTTGAAGAAGTCGTAGAAATGGCAGCCGAAGGTGATGAAGACGAAGCCGAAGGCCAGGAATCCGAATATCCCTGATGAGGAAGGAGGGACACGTCACGGGAGAATAACAAACTGTTCTGAATTGGTTAGTTAGCATGGCTGAACAACTAACCTTTAACACCACAGAAATGAACTTTGACCCTCGCATATTTTCCAGTTCATTCAACTTGTCGCTCTTTCAGATGTTTAGGAGTTAGAGAAAGACAGTCTTGTGGTTCAAAGATTCATAATGAAGGAGATGGGTTCTCCTCCCCTAAAGGAACCAAGAGGAGGAGGGTTCTCCTCCCCTAAAGGAACCAAGAGGAGGAGGGTTCTCCTCCCTTAAAGGAACCAACCTAAAGGAACCAAGAGGAGGAGGGTTCTCCTCCCCTAAAGGAACCAAGAGGAGGGTTCTCCTCCCCTAAAGGAACCAACCTAAAGGAACCAAGAGGAGGAGGGTTCTCCTCCCCTAAAGGAACCAAGAGGAGGAGGGTTCTCCTCCCCTAAAGGAACCAAGAGGAGGAGGGTTCTCCTCCCCTAAAGGAACTTGGAGGAGGAGGGTTCTCCTCCCCTAAAGGAACCAAGAGGAGGAGGGTTCTCCTCCCCTAAAGGAACCAAGAGGAGGGTTCTCCTCCCCTAAAGGAACCAAGAGGAGGAGGGTTCTCCTCCCCTAAAGGAACCAACCTAAAGGAACTGCTAACAGCGACCAGTAACGTTGGGGTGAATGGTGACCAAGTGAAGGTCTGAGTAGAGGCAGCATGCGGGGGTTAATCCGGTGGTTCCCACCAAACCTGGGTCTCCTGGTTTGCCTTTGGGGTCGTGGGAGTTGCAGATCAATGACACACAAGATATTTGAATATGTTTTGGAATTTTTTTTAAATAAGAAAGTTACGTTAATGAATTCTAAATGTCGATCCGGATTAAACGATGTGTGTGGAAATGGAAAATGGGGCAACAAACGTTGGGAACTACTAGGTTAATCTCTTCTGGCCCACAGTTCCCACTGGGTCTGTCTGGGCTGTGTCCGGCCGTTGTATCACCAGTGGTGTTGCAACTCAACTCACATTCCAGATCCGAGCCCACATCCGCCATTTTTTATATTTGTACTTGACCATATTTGTACTTGACCCCCCACCCCTTTCTTCCTGAATGTGGTTCGTCCCTAGGAGGACGTCCGGTCTGAAGAGCGTTGGAACGTACCAAGTCTCAGCATCGTCTCGTTGATCTTACTGGCTGCCTTCTCGCTCAGCAGGCCGGGGTGGTTGCTCTTAATGGAGAACAGGGTTATGACCCCTGGAACAAACGTCAGGCCATCACTTGATTTGGTAAATGTGTCAACGTAAATATGCAACGCGAAATGCGGTGCATATTTACGTTGATACATTTATTACGTATTTGTTATTCATATTCATATTCATTCATTATTATGATTATACATATTAATTCATTCATATTCATTCATTCATATGCATGCATATTCATTCATTCATATTCATTCATATTCATTCATTCATATGCATGCATATTCATTCATTCATATGCATGCATATGCATGCATTCATATGCATGCATATTCATTCATTCATATTCATGCATATTCATTCATTCATATTCATTCATATTCATTCATTCATATGCATTCATTCATTCATTCATATTCATATTATTACATATTTGTCTTGAACGCCACATCCCCGAAATGCAATCTTGAAACTAAATGTATTTGGTTTTAGTCTGAAAGCAAGTGAATGTCTTGAAACAGATCCCAACATTTTGTTTTATTGTTTATCGCATGTGTTTCAGGCGGGGACGTGGATTTAGAGCCAAATACACAAAATAGCTCAAATGATTTGTTTCCGCCTCACAGGAAACTGGCAAAAGTAACACCAAGTGCGCTTTGCTTGTATTTTTACTTGACCCAAAAACAACTCGTTTAGAAGAACCAGTATAACCAGCCCAGCTCACCTCGAATCAGGAAGTAGCCACCGACGACCAGCACTACGCCTATGGGTGCGAGCACGAATCCGGCGCGGTAGTGGTAGTTTTTGTAGCCCACGAAGCAGATCCCGCTCACCGAGTCCCCGTCCACCTGCAGGCCGGGGAACAGGAAGTACCCCGAGAGTTAGACAGGAAGGTATGGGGGAGAGAGAGGGAGAGGGAGAGAGAGAGAGAGAGAGAGAGGACATGTAGCAAAGGACCACGGGCAGGAATCGAACCCGGGTCCCTGGCGTAAGGACTGAGCCTTAATGGTAGGAAGAACCTCATTTAACATATTTAATAAACATCACAGACGGAGACCACAGCCGTCCACGATGCGCTGATGCTACGCTATTGATGTTATGCTATTGATGCTACGCTATTGATGCTACGCTATTGATGCTACGCTATTGATGCTACGCTATTGAACAAAATCAGTTGATATTCATCATAGGCAGTGTCGCCAACAATAGCACAACAAAGTGCCACTCGCTACGGCAACCATCACGGAAGGATACAATGTTAATGAATGTTCAACAAAGCCCTTTAGTTATAGTTAGTATAGTATATATAGTTATACTCAAAGAGTACTAAAGGCAAGTAACAATTCCCCTCAGGATTTATAAACCACTCTGAATGTGGACCAGAGATATGTTGTTGAAATGGTGATTTTCACATGATGTCACACACATCCAAAGCCACCATCTTGGGACTTTTTCACCGTTATAAGAGGCCTCCTATTGGTCTACACTGCAATTCTAGAATAATAATAACAGCCACCGGGTGCCAAGATTGCAGACTTTCGATAAAGCTCCGTGTATAAGAGGGTCTCCTGGGATCTGGAGTTTCAAGCCCACCGTCTCGGTAGTTCTCCTGACCCAAGATTCTCGACTGACCAAGCATCCACTCGCTACCCTTCCTGCTCTGGTGGGTGAAGAGGCGCGTGACTGTCACGCGTCTGGGGCGTTTCTTCCTCTTCTTCACGCGCGGCGGGCCTACCTCGGCGATGGCGAGGATGACCACGGTGAGGACGAAGGGCACGGACCACGTGATCATGTGGAAGTAGGCGGTGCGGCCCGTCAGCGGCTGCTGGGTGGTGCCCAGAGCCTTGAAGGAGGTGTGCCAGGCGTAGGTGAGCATCACGAACCAGATCACGCCCGACATCAGAGAGTAGTACACGATGATGAAGATGGTGACGCAGGACAGCGTCTCTGAGGACCTGGAGGAGGAGGAGGAGGAGGAGGAGGGAGAGGGAGGGAGAGGAGGAAGGAAGGAGGAGGAGGAGGAGGAGGAGGAGGAGGAGGAGGAGGAGGAGGAGGAGGGAAGGAGGAGGTGGAAGAGGGAAGGAGGAGGAGGAGGGAGAGGAGGAGGAGGGAGAGGAGAAGGAGAAGGAGGAAGAGGGAGAGGAGGAGGGAGACGAGGAGGAGGAACAGGGAAGGAGGAGGGAGAGGAGGAGGAGGAACAGGGAAGGAGGAGTAGGGAGAGGAGGGAGAGGATGGAGAGGAGGAGGAGGAAGAAGGAAGGCGAGGAAGAGGAAGAGGAGGGAGAGGAGAAGAAGGGAGAGGAGGAGGGGACGTGGGGGAGGAGAAGGAGGAGGAGATAGGAAGTGGGAGGAAGAGCAGAAGAAGGAAAAGAAGGGGGAGGAGAAGGAGGAGGAACAACATTTGATTTTAATACCACTAAATAAATCATTTATTTTGACCTCCAATCTAGTGAAGTTAGCCAAGATAAAAATCAGCCAATTAGACCGTTTCTATTTTTTGATGCCTCGGGACTTTAGTTATCATAGCCGGTTGAGCCGGTTTCCTGTAATGTCGAGTGGGGGGGGGGGGAAGCAACGTGAAGTCTGCCCCCGGTGACTCTGTGGTCCTGCCGTCATCGGCCCCCGCTTCACACGCTGTCGCAGCTGTACAGGAATCCCGTGATCAACCACCATCTAACTATTAATACCTACAGCTGACTAACTCCTAACTACTATGACCTACGACCTAACACTATCCCTGTGTAACCCTAAGGAGGCTAAAGAAGGCGCTTCTTACGAGGGTTCGCCGAGACGCATGGTGTTGTCGCTCTTGCACACGATCTCCCGGCGCGCTCCGTCCAGGAACTGGGCCAGCCAGCCGACGCTGCCCACGAAGAAGCAGGCGTTGATGTAGAACAGGATGACGGCCGGGTAGCGGTTGGAGTTCTTCCAGTCCGCCAGGAACGTCGCCTGCAGCGGCGGGGGTGGGGTGGGGGTGGGGGGTGGGGGGGGGGAAACGTGGACGGAGATTGTTCACCAGCGTTGCGTAAAATCCTCCAACTGGTATGCGACACAACTCAACAGTTTGGCCAATGAAAAAACTAAAAAAAAAATATTGCGATATTTGAGGTAATGAGGGGAGCGTTGTTTTCCCGTTCATTGCAGGCACATCGGTGAAACCTGAATCAAATCCCTCTGTGCAGGTAAAACACAGAAGGGGAATTAGTAACCTTCACCTGTTGGCGTGACTTAGGGTTAACCGTTTCCCACAAATCCCTTCTTTTCTTTTTTAAAATACGTTCCACCACAAGTCCTGACCAACCTGCTTCTTTAACTCACTGCGGTGAACACTGCGACGAGCGCGTCACGCTAACTAGTTCACCGGGGGGGGGGGGGGGGGGGGGGGGGGCACGCTCGCTCGCCGCCGGGACCGCACTCACCAGGGTGAAGAAGGTGCAGAGCATGGTGACGGAGCCGAAGCAGGCGATGTAGGCGTGCATGTCGGCGTGCTCCTCCTCGGTGAAGAGAGGGTTGTCACACTGGATGCCGCAGCCCTCCACGTCCTTGTACCAGCTGGACTGGATGTCCGTTTTCACCAGGGGCGCTTCGCACTGGCCGGACGTGTTGAACTTCAGCTTCTGCCCGTCGTTCTGGGTGGGGGGTGAGGGGGGGGGGGGGGGGGGGGGGGAGACGGAGAGGGAGACGGGTGAGCCCATAGCCAGCGAGGTGTTTGAACGACTGGATAGACACAGCACTGCAGCGGCAGAGCGACCTTCATGTGTGTGTGTGTGTGTGTGTGCGTGTGCGCATGTGTGTGTGTGTGTGTGCCTGTGTGTGCGTGTGCCTGTGCGTGTGTGTGTGTGCACGTGTGCGTGTGTGCCTGTGTGTGCGTGTGTGTGTTTTCTAAGACCTCCTGGTGTTACGGTGTCCACAGAGCTGAAGCTGCACTGAGGGACGATTAAAACCCTCTCAGGATGGATGTGTGAGGGCAGGGGGCCGTGTGGCCTAGTGGGGGGGGGGGGGGGGGGGGGGAAGCTTTGCCCACCCCGCTAAGGCCGCCCGCTATCACTTAGCAACGCACAGCGTTTGGACAAAACAAAAAAAAAGACCCGGCATGGCTACGCCGGTGTGAGGAACACAAAACACGGCACCAGGCGGGGGGGGGGGGGGGGGCGGGGGGCCCGTCGAATGGCCGGACCGTACCGAGCAGCCCCCGGGGAACTTGTGGTTCTCCTCGCACTTGAGGAAGTCGGGCCAGCCCCTCTCCTGGTCCACGATGCTGCAGGGGCGCCGCGTGGCGTGGCACATTCCCTGGCTGGGCAGCTCCACGCGGCCCTGCTCGCACTTGGGCATGTAGACGGCGCACAGCAGGGGCCGGATCACCGACCAGCAGCGCGGCGCGTTCCGAAGACCTGGGGGGGGGGGGGGGGGGGGGGGTGCACAGAACTTTGTTATTTACGGTGCGGCAAAACACCCGCAACGCTGAATTGCCTGAAGGGTCCGACGATAACACGCTCTCGTCTTTGTCCTTTTTCCCGCCGGACCACCAGGAGGGTCAAGTTGTCTGCAACTCGGGATGACGCCGTGTGTGTTTACAGTAAGGAAAGTAGGCCTATGTTTACATTGTTGACTCCCCCCCCCCCCCCCCCCCCTCCCTCACTCGCAGTCTCCACATCGTCGCGATGCTTCCTGGAGAGGACTGTAACGGGACGGGGGAGGTGGGATAGAGATCTGGTGGTTTTATGACACCCCCCCCCCCCCACCCCCCCCCCCCCCCCCCCCCCCGGCGACATCCCCATCATCATTGACGACGATTGCATCCGCTTCCTAAAGACTCATTTGAATAATTGGCAGCCAATTTACATTTTGCCGTATGTCATTATAACATGTAGGTAGTCATGACGTGTTATCCAAGTAAGCCTATACTGCAAACATTTGTATTAATGACAGATGCGTGTGATAGTCTGATTTATCAGGCCTACTTGTTTAAAAATGAAAATTCCCTGGCGCTGGGTGTGTTCTGGGATCTGGATTTCGCCATGTTTGGATTAGCTTTGGGCTGTGTTTGAAAATCAACATTTGGCATCAGCAGCCCTTGATTGTACAGCAACAACGTTTCCACTGAAGGGCTTACCGGACCACATGGTCAATTTCTCGAACGCTTCTTCTTGCGTCGTCGAGTCGTCGGCCAGAATAAGAGACGTGTGCGTGTAGGGCAAGGGCGAGCCCAAACACGTGTTGTATTTTAAAACTTCACAAGTCGTCGATTTCTTGCAGGGGTCGTCGAAAATGGTGCCGTTTGGAGACAAAACGGCGTGAGCAGTCCCGACGAAGGAGGCAGCCAACACGCAAACCATCCCGCACACTGCAACAATGGGGCCACTGCCGTGGGGAGACATCTTGGGGGTTTCAAACCCGCAACTTTGCACCCCGACAAAAATAGACTTTTTATTCTAATGTTTTCTTATTCCAGCGCTGTAGGTTCTGTAACGGATGGCGTCTTCTTTGGACTCGTATAATCCCAGGTGCGGCATTGTAAATAAGAATTATCACGGATTCTTCAACGCTTTGACACCGTCTCCAACTATTCTGGCTCGCTTTTCTCATCCAAACATCCTTCCAAACGTATTCATGGTCGGATCTCGAGTATATTTTACAGAAACACTTCATTAAACATCACACACAAATGAGAAACAATTCCTTTCCGTAGTGATTCCTCTTTTGGAAAGGTTTTTTTTCCCTGCGCGTAAGAAGAAATCAGGCCGAGAAAGTTAGAGGTTTGCCCTCCCCCACGTCGAAAAAGTTGACTCGAAAAACCCAGAGTCTCTGTAATCCGATCTTTGCACCACCCACTTTCCAGCAGTCCATACTTTCCAAGAGGAATCCAAACGATCCCGCATCGCCGTGCGGATCCGAACGGTGCTTTCTAGATGCCCGTTAAGGTTTCGGTTGAAGACCGTTGCAGAGTTGTATTGTGTCTTTCAGCCTGCCGTGTCTGTTTTGTGCCCCACTGGTATGTAGGCCGACATGGTGGTGGAGGGGTGTGTGTGTGTGTGGTGGTGTGTGTGTGTGTGTGTGTGTGTGTGTGTGTGTGTGTGTGTGTGGGGGGGGGGGGGGGGGGGGGGGGGGGGGGGGGGGGGGGGGGGGGGGGGGGGGGGGGGGGGTCGATCCCATCCCCCCTCTCCGGGGGTAAGAATGTGCGGAATACCAAAACAATACACAAGCCAACAGTTCAGGGCACTGCGGAAGACTAACCGAAAAAAGTTCTCTCCCGCAACGGGGATGGCGATGCTCTAAACAGAGATGCTTTTTCATCTGATTAATCATTCACTTTATTCCGTTTTAAATCCGTGTCGTCTAGCCTACAATATTTAATTTAGGACAGTTTTAAAATTGTCCTATCGCTCCGAAGTCTTGACATTCAAATATGTTAAAGTGAATTACGGGTAAATAGGCCTATAAAAAGTGTTACAATATAAGTTATGTGTCCGTTGTAGCTGTTACTGTAAGGCTAAAAGGTAGGCCTCTTAATCCTTTGTGAAGGTAAATCTATGTCAACGGGTCCCAAAATGGGGTTCATGTTTCTTTTCCTCGTTTTTTCGCCCCCACCTCCAGACATCCCCGTGCACCCCCTTATGTAGCGCAGTGTTCAACTGTATTATGGTGACCGTTTCCTTGGAAGTGTATCAGTTGGACTGAGCACAATGCTCTGCTTCTCGTGTGTGTGTGTGTGTGTGTGTGTGTGTGTGTGTGTGTGTGTGTGTGTGTGTGTGTGTGTGTGTGTGTGTGTGTGTGTGCGTGTGCGTGTGTACGTGTGTGTGCGTGAGAGTCAGGACCCAGACCACACACAGGGCAGCTCCTACCGGCCCCCTCACTGCATCCCAGACAAACTACTCTCACTTGCTCCACCCCCCCCCCCCCCCCCACCCCCTTTCTCCCTCTCTCTCTCTCGTACACTCACTCACACACACACACACACACACATACACACACACACACACACACACACACACACACACACACACACACACAGCTATAAAGAGTAGTATCGTAATATCGCGTTAACGCGTCATTTTGTGTTACGTCAACGTGTCAATTTCGGTTACGTTAACGCGACCAAAACCGACGTGTTAGCGCGACATCTCCGAGACGTTTTTGCGCTAATGGCTTTCCATGCACACGAGCCTGTTGTTCCGACCGGTGGCTCACAGATACGATGTCTCTTCCAGAACCGAGGACGTTCCCCTTGAAAAGACGCTTCTCTTTAGTCCTGAAGGTCGCTAGCGCCATGTTTCAGGCGAGCGGTGTGTGTGTGTGTGTGTGTGTGTGTGTGTGTGTGTGTGTGTGTGTGTGTGTGTGTGTGTGTGTGTGTGTGTGTGTGTGTGTGTGTGTGTGTGTGTGTGTGTGTGTGTGTGTGTGTGTGTGTGTGTGAGACACAACCTGGCATTAATCGTAGTGGGATGGGTAGGAGGCAGCTGATTGGCTGGATCTACTGCATTTAGAGACGTGGACCACTTTTTAAAAGTTATCCATGTTGAGGATTTTGCTTCTTTAGTCTGTGTGAAGGTTATGCGTAAAAAAACTATTTTCAAATAGTCTTATTTATTCTTATTGGCCTCGTATTAATCTGTAATATAGTCTATGCCATACAAATGAGGTTCAATCAGAACATTAATCTACATTAATCTGCATGATATATCAAATAAATCAAATATAACGATATCCTAAATAATTAACACAAAGTATAGAGAAAACTTCAGCGAATGATGGAATAACAGTCTTCTCAACCCTACCGGCCTGTTACAGATGCTGTGTGGAGGTGGTGCGTTGGCGATGCATTGTAGTGCACAGAACGTGCCACCAGAGGTCAGGCGAGTCCTGTAAACTTGAACAGGCGGAAAGACGGACAACTGTGGGCGCAATTAAAAATAAGTTTGAAAGCCCTTATTCTCACTTCAAACTTCATCAACCAGCGGATATAAAACTTAGCCCAGTGTTTTAAACTTTTTCTGTTTAATGAATAGAATGCATCTTTGGTGGAAAGTGTACATTTATTAAAAGAATGGCTTTGAATGACAAAGCCAAAATAAAAAGATTAAAGGTTAAAACAGCATTAAAAAAACAATTAATATTGAAATGAATCTTAATAAATTGTGTTTTTCAGGCATCTCCTTAAGGTCTTCCAATGCGTTGCGAAAGCGCAAAATCAGCTCGATGACAGAATAAACTGCCCATTTTGCCTCAAAAGTAATACAAATACAAAAAAATACAAACAAATGTCTTTCCCTTGTAACACATCATGTCTCATTTTCCTTTGCATGCATTCATTTCACCCAAATGTATAGTGAAGGTTTCCAAAATGGATGTGCAACTATCTGGCGGGCATCATGGAGTATTTTGGAAGACTAAATAAGGCTGGAAATTAGTTGAGGTCTGAAAAATAGGGATGAAGTCAAGTTCCATTTTCATCCAACAGGGGGCGATGCAAGACCAGCCTGACGCTTCATGTAACCACGTGTTCTGTTCAGTCACGTTTACAGTCTGGTCACTTCCTTGGGAAAATCCACCAAAAGTGTCCAATGTGTTGCAAGTAGACACCAGAAGAAGAAGAGTCCTCTCAACCCAAATCTGGTGCTCCAAGCAACGAGTGTAGAAACCAACAAGAGACAAGAGAGCGAGTCCTCCTGCTGATCTCGGTTGCTTTCGTTAGCGGTTCCAGGTTCTCCTAGTCAGGTCTGGTGTCTTCAAAGCCAGGGGTCCGACTGGTGCCTTTGGTTGTAGTTCTGGAGCTCTATCTGGTTCCGTATCTGGTTGATCAGAATCTGGGACAGCATGATCCCCACCAGCTGTTCAACGGGGAGAAACAAGAGATTCAGACCGGGGTTCCCTTTGTGCACGGTGCAGTTCCTAAATCCCTTCCCTGTGTAAATCGACACCAGAGGGCTCTTTAACCGGTCCTCCCCCAGGGACCCCAAGACCCCTTCAGTGAGTCCTGGCCAGCGTGACCCCCACCCACCCACCCACCCACCCACCGCACGCCCAGAACGCTCTGAGCACAGCGGGGGTGGGTCCTGACATTGTTCGGAGCGGTTTCTACAGTGGGTCTGCGTTCCGTGGCCCCGTTTTAAGTCACGTAGAAGTGATGAATCCAACCGATACCACTCGACAAATGTTATTCTGAAGGGCCGCGACCTGGGCTGCGTCCAGCTCCTCGTGATGATCTGACGCAGAGAAACACTAACGCTGAAAGCGTTTATTATCAAAATCGTTCTGATCAGGCGTCACCACGCCATAGTTCCTACGTTACGTTTTGCTGCGGATAATTAATAAAATTAACAAAACAACAGCGGATACCGACAGAACTTTAGACCCCGAACAACAACGTTGAACGTTGAGGTTAGGGTTAGGGTTAAAGGTTAAACCCAAACGTTAAAGGTTAAACCCAAACGTTAAAGGTTAAAGGTTAAACCCAAACGTTAAAGGTTAAACCCATACGTTAAAGGTTAAAGGTTAAACCCATACGTTAAAGGTTAAAGGTTAAACCCAAACGTTAAAGGTTAAACCCATACGTTAAAGGTTAAACCCATACGTCAAAGGTTAAAGGTTAAACCCATACGTTAAAGGTTAAAGGTTAAACCCATACGATAAAGGTTAAACCCATACGATAAAGATTAAACCCATACGTTAAAGGTTAAACCCATACGTTAAAGGTTAAAGGTTAAACCCAAACGTTAAAGGTTAAACCCATACGTTAAAGGTTAAACCCATACGTTAAAGGTTAAAGGTTAAACCCATACGTTAAAGGTTAAAGGTTAAACCATACGTTAAAGGTTAAAGGTTAAACCCATACGATAAAGGTTAAACCCATACGATAAAGGTTAAACCCATACGATAAAGGTTAAAGGTTAAACCCATACGTTAAAGGTTAAAGGTTAAACCCATACGATAAAGATTAAACCCAAAGGTTAAAGGTTAAACCCATACGATAAAGGTTGCCCGCGTCCTCAGAAGTCCTCGGAGTTCCCCCCACACCACAGGATATCGGATCGTAAACATTGGACGTGTTCAATAAAGCCCTCGGAACATAACCCCCCACCACAGGATAATCGGGCACAAAAGAAAATGGGTAGGCCCGTCAAAAAGCCGGGGCCTTGCTTAGCGGGAAACGGGGCACCAGGTCGGGCTAATGACCCTGTAGTGTGCAGCCTTACCTGCGGGATGGCCAGCCCCAGCGCCAACCCCCCCAGGAGGAACATGTTGCTGTGGATCCAGTCCACCAGCATGTCTATGCAGCCGTTGGTGTGGATCACCTTCCCAGCCTCCTGAAAGTTCTGCAACTGGAGGCCACTTCCACACATGGTGTTGACGACGGTCTGAACGCAACCACACACACACACACACACACACACACTGTTCAGGAGACGGGTTCAACCACACACACACACACACTGTTCAGGAGACGGGTTCAACCACACACACACACACACTGTTCAGGAGACGGGTTCAACCACACACACACACACACACACACACACACACACACACACACACACTGTTCAGGAGACGGGTTGAACCACACACACACACACACACACACACACACACACACACACACACACACACACACACACACACACACACACACACTGTTCAGGAGACGGGTTGACCCACACACACACACACACTGTTCAGGAGCCGGGTTGAACCACACACACACACACACACACACTGTTTAGGAGCCGGGTTGAACCACACACACTGTTCAGGAGCCGGGTTGAACCACACACACACACACACACACACACACACTGTTCAGGAGCCGGGTTGAACCACACACACTGTTCAGGAGACGGGTTGAACCACACACACACACACACTGTTCAGGAGACGGGTTGAACCACACACACACACACACTGTTCAGGAGACGGGTTGAACCACATGGATGCAGGTAGTTCTCTCTCTCTCTCTCTCTCTCTCTCTCTCTCTCTCTCTCTCTCTCTCTCTCTCTCTCTCTCTCTCTCTCTCTCTCTCTCTCTCTCTCTCTCTCTCTCTCTCTCTCTCTCTCTCTCTCTCTCTCTCTCTCTCTCTCTCTCTCTCTCTCTCTCTCACCTTGTCTTTGGAGATAAGGCAGCAGGAGTAGGGTACGGAACAGCGCTCCCTGCTGGGGTTTTCCGGCGTGCAGTTGAAGTACTGGTTGTGTTGCCAGTCTGTGAACGCCATGCCCCCACAACAGCCAAACTACAGGCAGACAGAACAAACCCATCTGACGATGTTACCGACCACTTATTTACTACAACTTCCCAGTTCAGAAAGCTTTAACGGCGTCAATAGCTGCGGCCAAAAGGTAACATAGTGCAGCTTTAAAAGGGGGGACGGTCGAAAAATCCCAGAAAGGTTTGACCAATGACATCGCTGGTCCAGCTGGTCCATCGCGGTGGATGTTGCCGACCAGGACGCTTCACAGCGCACGTATGAAGCAGTGACCTCTTGCATTACAAAATAGTTTGCCAGCTTGCCAGTCGCCCTTTAACCCCCTAGGGTTTGGCTCGTAACATGCAAGGGAGAACATAACGTGTGGCTCAAAAAGGGACGCGCGTGTCTCACCTCTTTCTGACCGTAGTCAATGAGATTCTGGAGGTCAAGGTCATCCCTATAATGGACGACGGCGTTGTTAATTAGTTCGGTCACTTTAGTCCGCGCCTTGGGAGAACACAGGGGAAAAAACAACACAAACCCGTTGCAATGGCAAAAGCACGGCAGGTGAACAGGGCTAACATGTGGAAGTGTCTGTAAGCGTTATGATTAGGTTGTGTGATTGGAATGACCCAGGGTTGGGCCGTGTCCTGAGTTTAGGCGACGGGTCCGTCGCCAGCAGCACCTTATCAGAGAAGATGAAACCCAGGATGCCAGCAGCCAGCTGGAGCAGGAAGATCAGGGTCAGGAAGACGCAGAACTGGACGGACGGAGGGCAGAAGGAAAAGCGACAGGTTTACTCTGACGGGAGAAGAGCGGCCTGTGAAGGAAAGAGATCCGGGTGCCTCACTCCTTCCCAGGAAGGGGGTTCAGCTAACCTTTTGGTGTTTACCGAATAACTAGCAAAACACTTTTAGTACTTCAAACTACTTTTTACACGCGCTGATTGTGTTCCGTCACGTTCATCGCTCGAGCTTGAGAGTTTTGAGAGCTTTTGCTGTTAGAAAATGTTTCACGGAATACACACATAGTTCATCTGTGATAGATCATTTTCATGTTGCAATGTTTATGTCGCCTATTCAAGTTCATTTCTTAATTGAAAGCAACAACGCGGCGCCGGGTGATAGGAGATGGGTGTTCCCACCAGCATTTACACTTCTTTCCAAAAGGATCCAAGAATCTTGCTTTGCAACTTACGAAAACATGTTTTCAAGCTGCTATAACTGACATAATTCAGTCTTCATTCAAATATTTTATTCTACAAAAAATAACTTCTCCTAAACACCTCACTCTTTTACTATAACAGCATCCGTCATGCTTTCGTCAGAACTGGAAATGTGCTTCAGCAGTTGACTCACTGTCTGCAGGAGACAGATGTTCTCGCGCAGGGAGCCCACGCAGCCACAGAAGGTGATGACGAACATCAGGACGCCCACCAACATCAGCAGCATGGCCGGGTCCACTGACAGGCAGGCCATGACCGTCTCTGGGGAGAAGGTTAGACGCAACAGAACGGACGTGAGGACCGCGGATCAACTGACTGACCCCCCCCCCCAGGACACCAATACCCGTTTTCGGCGCGCGAAAACACTCTTGATGTTATCGTCACGATCTTCGGTTTTCCCGGCTCGTTTCTGACCAATCAGGGCATAAGAGATGCCCTGATTGGTCCGGGGAATCGATCTCATCTGTCAAATCACCTGAATGCAACGTTTCTAATTGGAGGGGAAATGTAGGACTCTTTACAACTCTCCAATCTTACCTACAGCCCCTTTCGTACGTATTAAAATAAACTTTACTTCGTTTAATTAAAGCCAGGACTCAGAGAGACCATACCAGGCCGTGACGGTCAGTCAGACGTGGCGTCTGAGCTTGCCACAGTGACGCACGGTGTGTGCGTTTGCGTAAGTCTACCGTTATTATCCACGGTGCTCGTTCCCCGTGTGGAGCGTCTGAGCGGCGACGCTAACCGCTAGTTACGGCGTAACTCCGTCCAAAGAGGACCTTTTACCTGCATGCTTCGAAACACGGGCGTACACCCCGATGGCCACCATCACCAAGGCGATGACCTGAAGACGACGTCGGGAAGAAAAAGGGGTTTTAATGTGTGTTCAAAAATAGGAATACATCCCTAATGCAGGCCTTTGCCGGCTATACATTCTAACGTGAGCATCAGCGGAGGCAGGGGTTCTGGAGGAGCACTGGTCAAAACAACGGTCTGCTGCTCTTGTTCACCATGGGACACACAAAAGGAGCCGAGCGCCACTGTGTGCGCTAGACCTCAACACAAAAGAGACCCCAACACAAAAGAGACCCCAACACAAAGAGACCCCGTCCGAGCATGACACGAGTTCTCCATCGCGCTTAAATCCACGATTTGATTCCCGAACGCTGGCGGCAACACTGAACTACAGTCGACGTCTGAGCCCGTGCCTCTTCGAGGAGTGAAGCCCCTTTATCAGTTTAGTTGTGCGCTCCTACTTGTCCAGGGAGCGGCAAGACCTATCAGGGAGCGCTCGATCTCAGCCGTCGGAGCGTTTTGGTCTGCCTCAATGACTCAGTGTTGTCAGTGAGACCATTGAAAAACAGTGAGTAGAGCGTGTTGCTACGCTAACTAAGAGGAACCATGTCTTAACCCCTTTCTGGCTTCTTCAAAAAATACATTTATATTACACAGAGACAGACGCACACCAAGAACGGGAACTAAACTCAGGCCGGGCGAGACATTTTAGCCTGCTTTTAAGGTTTAGGGTTAGTGCACTTTTAACGTGCACTTTTAACTTGCACTATTGTGGTCGTGTACGCGCATGTGTTGTCAACCGTATCTTTTAGGCGCTGACAATGCACAGGAAGTCTGTAATAAAGAACGTCATCTGAAGTGACTTGAACCTGTTGGCAGGCCAGCTACTGAATCCCCAGACCGGAGCGTTCCCTCACCCCTGCGCCCCCCCCCCCCCCCCCCCCCCCCCCCCCCCCCCCCCCGCGCCCCCCCCCCCCCCCCCCCCCCCCCCCCACCCCACAGAGGAGGACAGAGCTTCTAGCGTCCCAACCCAACCACAGAACAATGGGACGCCACCGGGAAAATCCTCTCTGCTCGCCACACCACACAAATCCAGTTACCTACCACACACACACGCACACACACACACACGCACACACACACACGCACACACACACTAACCCTGTGGTGTTCAGGGGGGGGGGCTTATAAATATACTTAATGTAGTCATGTGCCAAAGGAAGGCCATTCAAACTGTGCAAGGACACGTTTCAATTTGAATAAACACAGAAAAGAAACAGCCATCCACATCTACGACCACCGATATTATCAGCAAACACCCACGTAGCCCGTTACAGTCAAGTCTGGCAAGATATGAAATGGTGTGCTCAATGATACTGAGGCTTTAGGATATCTCCCCACCCCAGATGGGTGGTGGCTGGGTGTCCACCCAGCGTCAGAATACTGCAGCCCAAGGCAGTGAGCACATTCCATAGCTGACGGCCTCAGGTTTCTACACGACAGGAATGAGAAGCGTGCACTCTCTCTCTCTCTGACACAACGCAGGCTGTCGTTATCCTCCTACTGATAGGGTCATAACTACAACTCCTCAAATTGTACAGAACGGTTCATTCATAGCTGGCGCCTCAAAGGGCTTGTATCTACACAGCGCTTACGAACACTTACCGAGGAATCAATATCATTTTCATTCCGGATGAAAAGCTCATGATGAAACAATTGGGACCCAATAAAACAGATAGCGATAACAGAGAAGCTCTCTGCGCCACAAAGCATCACAGATTCATACTCCACCCTTTATAACGCTGATCAAAACACTCACAATAAATAATAAATCCACGAAGCAATGAAACAATAGCTTGCAGCGCGAGAGTGGCTAACCTAACTTCCTCAGTGGGTGAGGTGTTGAGGAGTGTGTTTTCGTTTGGGGAGTAGACAGGGAGTAGAATCTGGAGGAGTTGTGTTCTAGAAGGACGTGTTAATCATTATAGGTTAGCCCCAGCATGCGCTGACATGAACCCGATGACTTTGACAACTTCCTTGGAAACTCCAAACATTGCACGGTGACATGAGGATGGTTACATGAGGAGGGTTACATGAGGATGGTGACATGAGGATGGTTACACGAGGATGATTGCATGAGGATGGTAACATGAGGAGGGTTACATGAGGAGGGTTACATGAATCACTACAACAAACACGGAAACGTCATCCACACCAAAACAATTTGCTCACGTTCAGAATAAGTCTTTCCGCTGATTGTCTCTCGGCTTCCTGACAACACAACTCAACTGCATTCACTGTAGTCTTATATGAGGATGCAGGAGGTGAACGTCTCAGCCAGGCATTGTCCAAACAGGAGGTCATATGTTGTCCCCGTCAGCTTCCCTCTCCTCCCCCTCTCAGGCATTGTTTTGATTTTACGCATCCACGGCGCGCACCAGAACAAAAATTATATTATAAATAACTCGGGAGCAAATATGGAGAGAGTAAATGAATAACGGACATGAATACACATCCTTCCAGACGAAATAATGACAACTACTCACCCAAAAGATCATGTTGAAAAGAAAGAGTGTGTACTTGACAACTCGACTGACATACGAGAAGTTATCGTCGTTTGAGGGTGCGCCCCTTGGTCTGTTCGCCATGACGAATAATTGCCCCAATCTTTAGGACCAAGGAAATGTAGACCGCTGTAGTTTACACCATTTTGGAACACAAAGTACTGACACGAAGAGTGGCTGCTCTAAAGCGAAAGCTCTGGATTGTCTCGCGTATTTAGGTAACCGAGTGCACTGGCACTTCTTCCTCTTACGAACACTTGATCGGAAACCCTCGCTACCTGCTCTGGGAGTGGGCGTGTCCACTGGGCGTGTTCCATCTTCTCACCTAGGCCGTGTTCCAAAAGGTAACGTTATCATAGAACATTGATATTAAGTATTGGACAGTTATCTAGCCTAACACCCTCTGTGGAAGGAGAGCTTGTACAAGGTCCTGACTCGATTTTTGTATAATTTTTATTTGATCATTTCAATAGCCTTTTTTTTTAATATACATAGAACATTGCTAGAATTTTCACACAAACCCATCCATGTCTCGTCTAAATATGTTATTATACATATACATATACTACATATTATGTCAATGTAGGACTATACATAATATAAAAGCTTTCTTTCACTGAAACCCAGTGCAAACGATTGATTTTTTTCTCACTGAACAAGTGCATGTATTTGTAATAGCTAGTATAAACTCAGATTTGCCATATTTGTATCTATTAAAAGCTTTGCTCCTGTATCTTGTTGCTGTGTTGAATTACTGCGGTTTGCCTTTGTAGAGTAGTATATTATATTGTATATTGTTTAGATGCTTTTTTGTTGTCTAATCTAATTTTAAAAATGATTTACACAATACAATGCTTTCTTTTTACGTTTACATCATCCTATGGGTGAATAAGCTTGTACTTGAGCTTTTCTTTTACGTTCGGTGATTTTATGCATTGACATACGTTGTCCGCGAGATGTCACCGATGAGACAGGAATGCAATGCGTCGCGCACAGAGAAACAAAACATCCGGTTTACCCGGAAGTTTGTTTCCTGCCACTAAACGAGGTGGACGTTAGTCACCGGTTCCGAAACAAGTCGTTTCTCTTTCTCCCTGGGACCCGGACGCTGTTGATGTGATGGAAACGGGACCGAGCCGCGACGGTGTGTAGTGTGATTGATTCCGTTGCCTTGGTGAAGTGGTGAATTCGGTTAATTAACGGGCTGAGGGGATCCGGATTGGGGACCCACCCACCCCACAAGCGACGAAGAGGAGGACCTTTGCATTGCGACCTCGCACTTCCCTCCGTGGAGAGCCGTAGCCATGAACACATGGCGTCAAACTCACCCAATATTGCAGCTCTACGGACAGCTTGGCTCATCCTCTTTGTGTCGGCATGCCTTTGGCGTCACACGAATCAACGTTTGTCCTGTGTGAGCCACTTCCTGTCCCGTTTGGGAGGCGTTCCTTCGCCTCAAGCGCCTGGAAGCGTTGAACGCTTGGAGGACTTCTGGGCAGAACGTCGCTCGTACACTACAAACGTGTGGAAACGGGAAACCAGTGGCTGACGTTACACAAAGAGGATGGTCGGGGTTGTCTGTAGAGGTGCAATATTGGCGAGTTTGATCGCCATTAAATACATAAGATGAGACCCATAGGCTCATGAATGGGGCTCTCCGTGGAGGTCGGAACGCGAAGGTCCTCTATCTGTAGGTCGCATAATGATATGTTGGCTGTACGTTTAGTGGCCCTTAAGCCCGATCCATGAGGTCGCTTGGATGGTCTCTTTTAGGTGCACCAACTTGTATTTACATGTCTTAATTTCCCTCGGGGGATGAACTAAGCGTCCATTTAGGACTTGTACATCGTGACGTCATTCTGACGTCACTGATGAACAAGCCCTACAGTCTGCAGTCATGCTTAGATCTTGTTCAGGAGTAGGAGGAAACCAAGACATATCTTCTATGTCTTCTTGTCCTTCTCAGTTGTGATAAACACGACAAAAGCCCTCAACGTTAAAGAACCAGGGGCCTAGAAAAGAACGCCGAGACGCGTGGAAATACGCTCCGCTTTTTAAGAAACGAGACAAAACGAATCAAAACCCAAACGTGGTGGGTTGCATACGCAATGATCCGGTCACCCTTCTGTCAGGAAGCGCGTCCCTTCCCCTGTCGTCCCTTCGCCTGCTGGTCTCCCCTGTGCGTCTGCGGTCAGCCTTCGCCTGGCACGTGGTCCAGCAGCGACGCGTGCTGCACTACGACACACTGGCCGACTTCGTGGCCCTCGCAACGGAGGCGGCGCCGGAACTCCTGGGGCCGAGCCAGAAGGCAGAGCTGATCCTGGGTCTGAGAGCGAGGGTGAGGGGTCGTTGGTGCACCTCAAACACGAGAAAAGCACACAGCGCTTCCGTTCCTGGTCGTTCACCAAGCGGTGACTAAAACACACATTTCGTAAAGCTTTCACGAATAGTTACGGTTAGAAATGACTGAGTGTATTTTTTTAACTTTATTTAACGTTGTTAATGAGTCAATATTTATTTTGGCGTATTATGCCACATACTATCAAAGGAAAAGACAGTCAAATTATGATCGTGACAAATAACTTGAAAAGATAGATGGATCATATAAATAGATGATAGCTGGGGAAGGTCAAACATAGATCAGGCATGCACTGTGCAACCATAAAGGTACAAACCATCCTTTCACTGTGCTAAGATAAGGGACGAAGCTTGTGAAAATGGATGTGTACCACATACTATTATGGCTTCACGCATGTTAGCGCACGATTAGCTTTATTAGCTTATCCTGCTGCATTATTTCAATGCCTCACCATGATTCTGGTCCCGCCATGCTTCTGAATGTGTACAGTGTGAAGCCGTGAAACACGCAGCGTGGTCACGCTGTGTGTTTCACTGCTGGTCACGCTGTGCCCTCCTCTTACGCAGCTCATTCTGGAGCTCTGCAAGGCAGATGCGCCGGCCGACCTGCACAGGATCCAGGACAACCTGGAGAAGATCCACAGCTGCAGCGCAGAGCTGGGCTCCGTCCACCGGGAGGTAGGTCCTGACCCCCATGAAGGAAAGACCAATACCACATAGTACCATGTAGAAACCATCAGTACCACATATAAACTATCAATACCATGTAGAAACCATCAGTACCATGTAGAAACCATCAGTACCACATATAAACTATCAATACCATGTAGAAACATCAGTACCATGTAGAAACCACCAGTACCATGTAGAAACCATCAGTACCATGTAGAAACCATCAGTACCATGTAGAAACCATCAGTACCACATATAAACCATCAGTACCATGTAGAAACCATCAGTACCACATATAAACCATCAGTACCACATATAAACCATCAGTACCATGTAGAAACCATCAGTACCACATATAAATTATCAGTACCATGTAGAAACCATCAGTACCATGTAGAAACTATCAGTACCACATATAAACTATCAATACCATGTAGAAACCATCAATACCACTTTTTTCCACATAAGCGGAGATTTTGAACTCCCTAACAACCATTGAAAATATTGAATCCATGACGCCTAAGAACGATCTACATAGCAATAGACTCATGATGTGTTCCTCCGGCTGGCGTGATCATCTGGTGTCTGGTGGCAGAACGGCGAGAAGATCCTGGAGAGCTCCTGCACCACCTTCTCCCAGCTGGTCCTCAGGCTGATGAGCGTTCCCTCCGAGAAGGAGTTCTTCCTCAAGGTGGGCTCCTTGCTTTGCTTTCATTCCTAAAACGAGATGGCACCAAATGCTAAATCAAAGCCCTCAACTCCTATCACGGGGTGTCGTCGTTGTTGTTGTTGATGCCATAGCGACCTCAGTTAAGTCTTGATACAAACACGAGAGTGGCTGTGACTCTGGGATGTAACCGCTGGTGTTGATAGGAGGTGTTCCCCGCGACCTACGGCCGGGCCTACGACCAGAACCTCAGACGGCTGCTGTCCGAGTTCCTCTCCAGACTGGAGCAGCTGCTGCCCACCCCCACCCTCGCCCAGGTACCCCCACCCTCACGCAGACACCCCCACCCTCACGCAGGTACCCCCACCCTCACGCAGGCAACCCCACCCTGACGCAGACACCCCCACCCTTGTCCAGGTACCCCCACCCTCACGCAGGCAACCCCACCCTGACGCAGACACCCCCACCCTCACCCAGGCACCCCCACCCTCACCCAGGTACCCCCCACCCCCTGACGCAGGCACCCCCCCTACCCCCCACCCTGATGCAGGCACCCCCACCATCACCCAGGTACTGGGTCAGACGGTAGTAACTCTCTCTCTCTGTGCTCCACTGGTCAGACGGTAGTAACTCTCTCTCTCTGTGCTCCACTGGTCAGACGGTAGTAACTCTCTCTCTGTGCTCCACTGGTCAGACGGTAGTAACTCTCTCTGGTCAGACGGTAGTAACTCTCTCTCTCTGTCTCTCTGCTCCCCCCTGCTGGTCAGACGGTAGTAACTCTCTCTCTGTCTGTCTCTGCTCTCCCCTGCTGGTCAGACGGTAGTAACTCTTTCTCTGTCTCTCTGCTCCCCCCTGCTGGTCAGACGGTAGTAACTCTCTCTCTGTCTCTCTGCTCCCCCCTGCTGGTCAGACGGTAGTAACTCTCTCTCTGTCTCTCTGCTCCCCCCTGCTGGTCAGACGGTAGTAACTCTCTCTCTGTGTCTCTCTGCTCCCCCCTGCTGGTCAGACGGTGGCATGGCTCCCCGACAGCCCCTCCGCAGCAGAAGAGTTGAGTCAGTCGCTGCTGGATCCGTCTTCGCTAGAGACTCTCCTGCTGCACCACCGGGGGCTGGGAGCCCTGAGCCGCGGTGGGTGACCGTACGCGTCCTGACTCGAACGCACGACGACAACACGAAACACGCCCAGGGTCCACATTGTCCTTTTTACAATACTGTCTTTTTATCTGCGGAGTGGAAGACTCTCCTGGCCCAGCGGCGGTCGCAACACGTACCCCTGAAGCCCCCCCCTCTCCGCCATCGCCCGGTGGCAGGCGTTCATAGCGGACGCTGATCATTTCGCTGACCCTCAGGCTCGCCCTGCGCTGAGGAGATGAACCCCATCATGGCCGCCGCCGCCGCCCACCCGGAGGAAGGCCAGGACAGCGGGGACGTCTGCGGCAGAGAGGAGGAGTTCCGGGACAGCTGCACGGCCCACAGCCACGGGTGGCTCCCCACAAAACCGCCAGGTGAGACACAGTCCGCTGAAGACAGGGCCCCCCCCGCTGAAGCCACGGCCCCCGCTGATGACGATGAGGAGGGATTTAGTTTATTTGGAGTCTGTTGACGTTCTCCTACTTGGCGTTGTCGCTTCCTGCCGTCCTTCTCTCTGTTTGTTTGTTTCTTTGGTCAACGCTTTACAACAAGGAAACATTAATCAACCATTAACTAACACTAGTTAATGCATTAATAAGCATTCTTTTGTTGCATTAGCGTAGGTGTTAAGGTCAGGGATAGTGGGTTAGGGTTAACCCCGTATAAATAATACCTTAGCTAACATGAGTACCATTACCTTAGTTGACGTGAACACCATTAGTCAAGGATTACTAGACCATTAGTTAACTGTTAGTAAATGCTTATTACTGCATTAACTAATGTTACTTCATTGTTAATTAATGGACCATTATTGTAAACGGTAACCGTTTCTTTCGTGATTAGTGATTTTTCCGTAATTCTGTAGAAATAATGTTATTTATCTTAACACTCAATGATGTGTGTGAGTGATTCAGTTCTTTACCTGGGGACGCTCACCTGGGGACGCTCACCTGGGGACGCTCACCTGGGGACGCTCACCTGGGGACGCTCACCTGGGGACGCTCACCTGGGGACGCTCACCTGGGGACGCTCACCTGGGGACGCTCACCTGGGGACGCTCACCTGGGGACGCTCACCTGGGGACGCTCACTCTGCTCTCCTCCTCTCCAGGCGGCAAGCGGTCCACCCCTCGCCAGCCCACCTTGAAGCTGGTGAAGATCCACCTCCACAAGATCTGTCCCCCCCACACTCCCTCTACAGAACCCCCCATCCCCCCCTCTGCAGAACCCCACACCCCCTCTACAGAACCCCCCACCCCCTCCTCTACAGAACCCCCCATCCCCTCCTCTGCAGAACCCCACACCCCCTCTACAGAACCCCTCATCCCCTCCTCTACAGAACCCCACGCCCCCTCTACAGAACCCCCCATCCCCTCCTCTACAGAACCCCCCATCCCCTCCTCTACAGAACCCCCCATCCCCTCCTCTACAGAACCCCACACCCCCTCTACAGAACCCCACACCCCCCCCTCTACAGAACCCCACACCCCCTCCTCTACAGAACCCCCCATCCCCTCCTCTACAGAACCCCCCATCCCCTCCTCTACAGAACCCCCCACCCCCCCCCTCTACAGAACCCCCCACCCCCCCCTCTACAGAACCCCACACCCCCTCCTCTACAGAACCCCCCATCCCCTCCTCTACAGAACCCCACACCCCCCCCTCTACAGAACCCCACACCCCCTCTACAGAACCCCACACCCCCCCCTCTACAGAACCCCACACCCCCTCCTCTACAGAACCCCCCACCCCCCCCTCTACAGAACCCCCCACCCCCCCCTCTACAGAACCCCCCATCCCCTCCTCTACAGAACCCCCCATCCCCTCCTCTACAGAACCCCACACCCCCCCCTCTACAGAACCCCACACCCCCTCTACAGAACCCCACACCCCCCCCTCTACAGAACCCCACACCCCCCCCTCTACAGAACCCCCCACCCCCCCCTCTACAGAACCCCCCACCCCCCCCTCTAGAGAAGCGGGTCGGCAGAGCCGGGGCAAAGCGGTGGACGGAGCGGTCCGGAAGGGACGGCGAAAGGAGAGCGACGATGGGGTGGAGCAGGCGGCCACGCCCGCCCAGACTAGGAGGAGGAGGAGGAAAGGTGTGGAGGAAGAAGAGCGGGCGGTGGAAGAAGAGGGGGAGGAGGGGGCGGTGGCGGCGGCGGCGGCGCCCAGGGGGGAGGACCGGCGGTTCCTGAGCACGCGGCCGGGGCACCCGCGCTACGCCGAGGCGGAGACGCGGTGCCCGCGCTGCGACAAGACCTTCCAGCTGCCCAACCAGCTGAAGACCCACCTGAGGCTGCACGCGCTGCCCTACCGCTGCCTGCCCTGCGAGAAGGGCTTCGGCAGCAAGTCGGGCTACTACCAGCACCAGCGGCTGCACAAGAAGGGCCGCGCCTTCCCCTGCAGCCACTGCCCCCTGAGCTTCCTGTGCCGCTACTCGCTGCGGCAGCACCAGCGCACGCACGCCGACGGCCCCGCCCACCTGTGCCCCGAGTGCGGCAAGCGCTTCAGCGAGGTGAGCATGGTGCGACACGCGCGCATGCACGCCGGCCAGAAGGACTACCTGTGCCCGGCCTGCGGCAAGACCTTCCTGTCGTCGGGGGAGCTGCTGCTGCACACGCGCACGCACACGCGCGACACGCCGTACACGTGCACGCACTGCGGCAAGGGCTTCACCACCAAGAGCCACCTGACGGTGCACGGGCGCTCGCACACGGGCGAGCGGCCGTACGCGTGCGCCGCCTGTCCCAAGCGCTTCCTCACCGTCAGCTGCCTGAAGAGACACATGCTGAGCCACGACGGCATCAAGCCCTTCAGCTGCCCCAAGTGCCCCAAGGCCTTCTCCCAGAACGGGAACCTGAAGAAGCACATGGGCACCCACCAGCTCGCCGCCGCAGCACCCTCATGGCAGGACGGGGCCCCCGAGGAACACATGGGCACCCACCAGCTCGCCGCCACAGCACCCTCATGGCAGGACGGGGCCCCCGAGGAACACATGGGCACCCACCAGCTCACCGCCGCAGCACCTTATATGGAAGGGGGGGGGGGGGGGGGGGTCCAGTGTTTGAGGTTGTCTCATAGACGTCCTGTACGTACGGACTGACCGCCTAAAGACTCCTGAGCCCGTGCAAACGAGTACGAATCAGTCAGCGGGACTTGGATATCACCGGCGGGTGATTGGGTGAAAGCTTATCTGTGTGGAAGCAGACGCACACGGCTTTAAGTTGGGGTCGCGAATATTTTCACAGCTAGAAATGGGGTCACGGGCACAAAAAGGTTGGGAACCACTGCTCTAACGGTGTGAACATGGTGTAGTAATAACAGGAATGATACGCTGACGACATGATGTACAAGAGTTGCTTTATAGGTGACATGCAAAGAGATAGAAAAAATACAGCATTTGTTTTATTCCCCTTTTTTATATGTAATAAGTTTATATTGGTATAAATACTATGAAGAGTGTAGTGGACTAGAAGTTTGAAATAGAGAAATCATGTAGGGGGTAAGAGAAAGATTGTACTTTTACGTTGATAACCATGAATTATATTCATTACAATAAATGATAAATGGACTCCAAAGCGCTTTTCTGACCCCAAAGCAAACATTCACCCATTCATACACACGTTCACACACCGCGACCCTCGCAGAGTTCCCACGCGTCCTGGAAAACCTGGAAGCTTGCTTTCCAATCATGGAAAACATATGGAAAATGTCCAAATTGATCAAATGCCCTGGAAGAGGCTACAACTTCCATGGGAAATTACCCCACAAAACACATTTCATGTTTTTCGATAATATGTTTTGCCGCCACAATTATTTCCTGTTGCACGCTCACCATTCATACCAGACAAGGGTGTAGGATTCAGTCCCCAATGCAAAGTGTAGGGGGAGGGACTATAGCTGACCGGATGAGTGTAGGGGGAGGAGGGACTATAGCTGGCCGGATGGGTGGAGGAGGGACCAGAGCTGACCGGATGGGTGGATGAGGGGGAGGGACTATAGCTGACCGGATGGGTGGAGTAGGAGGAGGGACCAGAGCTGACCGGATGGGTGTAGGGGGAGGGACCAGAGCTGACCGGATGCTGTCAGATGAGGCCCAGCACCCACCGCAGGACTAGGGCGGAGGTGAGGGTGGAGCGTGGCCTGCGGTGGTGTTGAGGAGGCCCATGTTGCTCAGGGCGTGGTTGACCAGTTCCACCAGAGTCTGGGCTACCTTCAGCAGACCCTCGTCCCGGATCAGCTCCCCCTGCTGGCTGTTCTTCCTCCGGCGGACGTGGTAGAGCTGACCCAGCTCCCGACCGACCTGGAAGGGGGGTATCAACAGAATTCATGCTGTCACAATAACCCTTGCAAATTGCCATGAGTGTTGAAACGTTTAGTCAATTGTTAATTGAAGAACAGTGTCTTCTTATGATTTGTGCGATCGTTTTCATTCAAATGTAAAAACACTCTTGAAAAGTCATTGTGAAGTCTCCAAAATATGTCACCTCTGCTAATTTGCAATTGGCATTTTCACCAATTCAAAAACTTTTATGATATTCCATAGACCAAATGATTAATTTGGTCTATGAGTTAATAATAATTCCTGATCCGAGTTATTATAGACGGAACAAGGAAATCGGGGCATCAAAGGTGCTGTAGGTTAGATTAGAGAGTTGTAACGATAGAGCCGCCTCCTACATTTCCCCTCCAATGAGAAACGTTGCATTCAAGTGATTGACAGATGAGATCGATTCCCCGGACCAATCAGGGAAGAGATGCCCTGATTGGTCAGAAACAGAACAGAAAAGAGCAGAAGCTAACCGAAACTAATCCAAAGACATGTCCCCTCCCTCTCTGCTCCCGCCCTCCCTCCTTACTTTTCCCAGCCATTGAAAAGCGCTGCATCCATTTCAGCTGCGCATGTGATTGACAGGCAAGCTGTATTCCCCGGACCAATCGCGGAAGAGACGCCCTGATTGGTCAGAAATGAGCTGGGCGCGGTCTAGAATCGAGATGGCTTCATACAGAGGCCGGCGTATTTAACAAGGGAACAATAATAGTACAGTACGCGTCGCTGACCCTCTCCGTGCGGCCCCCGGTGATGTGTTCCTGGACACTGTGGACCTCCATCTGCAGGACGCTGCGGGGGTCCAGAACCAGCTTCCCGGTGTTGTAGCCCGAGGTGTCCCGCTCCCGCCACACATGCCCCAGGAAGTTGTTGCCAGGAACATTCCTCCACTCTGGAAGGTCATAGCTGAGGAGA
Organism: Lota lota; assembly: GCA_026745465.1. Taxonomy (NCBI): domain Eukaryota; kingdom Metazoa; phylum Chordata; class Actinopteri; order Gadiformes; family Lotidae; genus Lota; species Lota lota. Next base: position 138,414 of record JACYXH010000520.1, read on the forward strand.
GACATCATAATAATTCTCTCAATCCATCGGTCTCCATCTCTTGTTTCTATACCGTGGCACTGTGGCAGGGGGGGGGCGTGGGGGGGGGGGGGGCGTGGCCTAGCGCCGGCTGCAGACAGAAGGGGCGGAGCGGCTCAATTGGGGTCACAGACGCAGCTGTAGGGGATGAGCGCAATTAGGTAGTTATTAAAAGACTGACGTGTGTTGTGCTCTCCCCACAGTGAGGTCGGGTCCAAACACGTGGCCGGCCGGGTCCAAACACGTGGCCGGCCGGGTCCAAACACGTGGCCGGCCGGGTCCAAACACGTGGCCGGCCGGGTCCAAACACGTGGCCGGCCGGGTCCAAACACGTGGCCGGCCGGGTCCAAACACGTGGCCGGCCGGGTCCAAACACGTGGCCGGCCGGGTCCAAACACGTGGCCGGCCGTCTGTAGCAGCCCAGAAAGTGGTCAACCAGCACGCGTCCAAGTGGGACGACAAGCTTTGACTTTTTGTTTGATTTAAGGAAAGCAATAAAAGCTACGTTTGCTTCCTGACTTTTGGTGTGTTCTCGTTACTACCCTGGTCTGTAGCCGAAAGCGCGCTACAGGCACTTAAAAGCAGTTGCTTTGCTTCTTTGTGGGGAATTTGTTTGCACTTTAATGAATCTCGCACCTTTTTTGGGGGGGGGGGGGTGTATCTTCAGTGTTGAATGCACTTACGGTCGGCCACTAAATAAATGTGATGAAGTGAAACGTTTCGCCGTACCTGCTGTTTTCCTCCTTTTCATCGTAAGGGAAAACGTTGTTGGGAAAGTAGAAGTTGACCTTCTCTCCGTGGGGTTTCTCCAGGTCACTTATCAACGTTTGAAGAGACCCGTTGCCTGTCAATAGAGGCACGTCACGGTCATGCAGTCACGGTGGGCTGGACACCCGGAGACACAACAGACACTTCCTTATAGCTTCCCTGACTTACTCATCAATCAACGGAGCAATTTGAAACGTTTTCTGTTTGATCAAAAATAGAATGAATAACGATATTAAAAGATGAAGAGGAAACTGCATTGGCAGCGAAGAGAGCATGCACTTAGTCATTCAATCTAATTGGCCATTGTCCTTTTTTAACAACATAAGGCCGTGCCCATATTTGGTGATTCAACTGCTGAGCCAAGGCCAAATCCGACCTACCTGTGGGCAAGATCACCTCATCGGCGTCGTGCATGAGGACATATCGGGACTGGTACATGTTCCTGTAAATACAGTCGTTGCTGGAGGGTATCTGGCCATAGTAGTGGATTTGACCCGGCGACAGAGAAGGCAACCAGCTTGAAGAAGGTTTCAAGTAGGCGTCGATTGGCCAGTGCAGGACCTGGAGGAAACCCACCTGTGGAAAATGCAATCATGTTTTCAGGGACGCTTTTTTGGGATATAGCGCGGAAACAAGTGTACACTTATTTTATGGTGACAGCCCAAACAGTGTGTTATATAGGGCACACGGCACATGAAATGTTAAGAGAGATGTGACAAAATGTTATGACCCTGGGATTTGTGGCTTTGGGGTCCAGGCCATGAACCTGACCTTTGACCTAATGATCATTTAGCGCACTCC
>JACYXH010000520.1:145000-150000 GCA_026745465.1 Lota lota
TCGACGTGTTCCTCCTTTTAATCTCCTATATTATATTTCAATAAAATGTCAAATATGTAGTCAGGAGAATGTGATTCTTTCTACCAGGCTATTCCTATCTATAGGCTATTCCCCTATATAGGCTATGTCAAAATAACATTAATTTGCTAGTGGTGGGGGTCAACCTATATATTTTACACACGTGACCGATGCCTTATTTTCTTGGAGGGAAAAACCCTGCAGTGAATTGACTCACTTGCCATCTCAAACCCACACTGGTTAACCAACACAACTTAGACATCTCCACCACAATGAGGCCTTTGTGCTTCTGAATGACGTTGCACTGATTGATGGACATGTTGGGTTAGTCCCACCCTGTCCCAACCTAATCCTACCTGATCAAACCTAATCTAGCATTCTTCACAGTGACAGTGTGTCAGTGTTTCAGTATTGACATGAAGGCCAGTTTCTGTGCTGAACTATCGAAACGGTTCTGTGTGTCCAACTCGTCGGACAACTTGAGGTATGTGGGCAGAGGGGCGCGGCCGGGGGTGCGGCTTCAGATGCGGGGGTTCAGTTTTGTTGGGGTGGGGTGGGGGGGTGGTGCTCGGCTCGCACCACCATACGTCACTCACGGCGGACACAAAGTAACACAAAGTAACACAACGTCTAAACTGAGTCAAGCACGCACTCATCTCGGAGAAGTTCTCGACCGCTGATTTTTTTAAACAGTTGTATTTAGTTTCCAGCTCTTGTTTTTAGCTCTCTCGGTGACCTCATAGCTGGCTACGGGCGTGGTCATGTTTACAAAACGTAAAGTCATCAGAATCACAATCACAATTGCTTTTATTACATCTTAACGTAAAAGTAAAAGTACGCAAATGCTGGAAGTAAAAAAATGAAAAGCTTAAAGTACGCAAGAGTAAAATTCTTAGGCTTGGATCCTCAACAGTCACATAGCAGCATCAATACAAGATCAATAACAAAGTAAGTAATAATAAATAATAATAAGTAGCAACATCAATTCAAGTGTTCAAGTGGTAGTGGTACCAGCCACGGTGGTAGTGCAAAAAAGAAATAAACGAATAAATAAAATGCTGTGCAAAATACAGAATATAATGCAGATAATCAAATAATCGAATGATATAATCATCTACATGTATCACTGTTAAAGCTAGGGTAGGCAATTTATTTTAGAAGCATTTAGTGTCATATTTGTTTAAATTCTCTTTACGTCCCAACAGCAACCAATTAATCAAATGGTCTGAAAAATATCGAGATAAAATCCGGTATCTGTGGCTATCGCAGGCCTTGTAATAAGCCCTTCCAATCAAATGATTTGGCCCGAATCAAATGATTGGTTGGCCTGCCTGTCTGTCTAAGGGCCGCTGCTAGCCATTTGGGAGCCCAATGTGTAATTGTTTTGTGGTGCCCCCCCCCCCCCCCCTCCCCCCTAATAATGTAATCGTATTAAATAAATAAACTAAATAAATATATTTTAATTATCAATGTCGCCACTGTTGTTCAATTGATATGTTGTATAAAATGTTCTGTTGACCTGCTGGTTCTCTGTGGTTGTATCTTGTTGAACTGCGGGTAGATGGTTCAGGGTCATCCTCTTCTTCTTGGTCCTGGGTTCATCCAACATGCACCAATTTGAGCATTGACCCTGAATTCATTTAGAAATACAAGGGAAATTAATTAGCACATACATGAAGAGTTTTTCTAGACACTCGAACTTCAGGAGTTAACTGGGCATTGAGAAAGATTGTTCAACATTTTAAAAACTACCAAATAGATAATAATAATAATAATACACGAATCAAACTGTATATTTTACACTTACATTCATACTAGAAATGAAAACACAATGTATAGGCTGCAACTCATACAAGACCTTAAATTCCTTGATCTAAACATTATAATCCATGCTAGATAAATCTACATAGCCTATAAACCTATATAAAATAGACAGGGGGTGTAAAACCGTCTGCTAAATGCCCTAAATGTAAATGTCTAAATGTAAATCTTAACCCACATAAGACCACTCTAAACACAAACAGGGCCTTCCTCCCAAAACAAAGTTGATCTCCTGAAAAACATTGGATAAAGATTTTTCTTAGTGCATTACTTGCATGGTTTTGGCGCCAAACGGTTTGTCCTGTAAATGTTGCAGTAGATGCAGTTACATGGATCTGGATGGGCTGATGATGATCATGCACACGCACGCGTGCACACACACATACGCACACACACACACGCACGCACACGCACGCACAAACCAGCAGCAACACATTGTAAAACAGATGAAGATGAGGATGATCGTGGTTGATGATGAAGGCTGTGGACAGCCGTGTCTTGTGCACACACACGCACACGCGCACACACACACGCACGCACGCACGCACGCACACACACGCACACACACGCAGCAATAAAACACAAGTCACGCGCCACGGTGTGATCTCACACTGCATGAGAGGAGGAGGCATGAGGAGATAGAGGAGAAAGAGAAGGAGAGAGAGAGAGAGAGAGAGAGAGAGAGAGAGAGAGAGAGAGAGAGAGAGAGAGAGAGAGAGAGAGAGAGAGAGAGAGAGAGAGAGAGAGAGAAAGAAAGTAGAGCAGTGTCACAGATCCCTGCACATCCTGACTTATTACCGGACAGATCTGGGCTGTTACCCCAGGGGCCCACCAGGGGCCTCCCTACACCAGAGAGAGAGAGAGAGAGAGAGAGAGAGAGAGAGAGAGAGAGAGAGAGAGAGAGAGAGAGAGAGAGAGAGAGAGAGAGAGAGGGGGGGAGAGATGGAGAGAGAGAGAGAGGGGGAGAGATGGAGAGAGAGAGGGGGGGGATGGAGAGAGGGGGTGAGAGAACGAGAGAGAGCGAGAGAGAGAGGTGGAGATAGAGAGGGGGGTGAAAATGAGGGAGAGAGAGAAGGGTTCAACACAATGACTTGAGTACAATAGGGATTTAATTTGTCCTGGGTGGCTGCAAGCCGTGCAGCATTTATTACACACACACACACACACACACACACTCACACACACACACACACACACTCACCAACACACACACACACACACACACACACACACACACACACACCAACACACACTCACACACTCAACAACACACACACACACACACACACACACTCACCAACACACACACACACACACACACACACACACACACACACACACACACACACACACACACACTCAACAACACACACACACATAAACTGACTGATGTATTGGTAAAAGAACCAATCTTTTGACATGTTGACGTTGCTGCGGCAGCTGGATGCAGCTGTTCTCCGTGTGGACTACAATTCCCATAAATCACCTCAAACCACCTCAGCATGTTCGTGTGTGCGTAACAATCACTTAACTTCCATATTGCCGCTGTATGTGCTTTTCAAAGTTGTGTTCCCGCGTGGACCCTCTGGCGGAAAAGGGTAATTCTGCTGCAACAGCACATTTTACCCATCCACTATAGTTTACTCTCAACGTGGATAATAACGTGGAGAGTATTCTCTATATCTGATATTTCAAACACAAACTGGAACATTTCCGGCGTTCTAATAGTAGCCATTGAAATAAACAAATGCAACCCTTCTTCTTATGATATGTGTAAGGTTTGGAAATGTAGTCCACAATTACAAATACTAAAAGCAATCAATTAATAATGCTAGCATTTTGCCATGCATAAAAAAAAACCTCAGATTTGCCGTTTTAATGAGTTTGGAAACTTTATTTTGGGTCAGTGACAGGGCATAGCCTAAGAGATGCCATTTCAATCTCTGTATTGTTCGTGTTGATCAAATAGAAAACGCACAGCCGGCCCTTCAACGCATCAATCAAAGAAGAAAACACAATGTCCCTCTCTCACAGTTAACGGTTCCTCAAAGCATGCCATCCTACTCAGCCGCGAGGGGGCGCCACAGCAGAGGACGCCACCTCCGCCGTCCCCTGAACGGTGCTACAGCATCGTCACGTGAGAGGGCGACGCCTCGACTCCATAGGCGGTACACACACCGCAATACCCAGAGCCGACCCTGAGATTAAACAACACGAGTTTAACACGAAGAAAGGGGGAAAGAACCGTCGGACGTCCCAGCGTCACTTAAAGTTGCTTCAAGTAACTTACCCGTGGTGGATTCCGACACACTGACGCTGTACTTGGGTCCAGCTGCATGTTTGCTTAAAACTTCTGCAGTCATCATGGCTGGGAGAGTGACGGCTGTTTTGGGCGGGAGAGTTACGACGCCTCGAGCGTGACAATGCTGGAGCACGAGCCCGGAGGCACTGACAGGCGACTGGTCCCACAGATCAACGCGGGGATGAAGATCCAACAACCGGGCACGTGCAGCGGCGGCGGGGCCGACCACGGGGTGTGTAAAGGCGGGGACGGAGGCATCGACCGTGGCTTGTCTCTGCAGCGTCCCGAGGAAGCGGTGCAGGTGGCACAAGGAAGCCCTCGGGCCGTGGCCGCGCGCCTCTCGTCCGGTTCCGCAGGTAAATGCAGCAGTAGGCTAACGACGATGACGCCAATAATAGACATGAATATGACGATGGTCGCGTGTCTTTCTTAACATTGTTGTTTATTAGCTGTGTTGTTAATTACGGTGGATGTTACAGCTGTGGGAGAAACTGAACACAAAGCTATCGATCTTGCTGTCACGTAAAGTGTGAGCGTCTGTAAATAATTAAAAAAAAAGAGAGAAAAGAACGGAAGTTACTTTTTTGGCATCAAGTAGAAGGAAATTAAATGTACAAAATTATTATTATTAATTTGCACAAAATTGGATGACATGGAGATGTATTCAGTTGAAGTGCAAGGTGAGGAATCCACAGATAAGGTCTCGTTCCACCGCAGCCCACCACGCAGCTCCAAGACCGCTCTGCGTCTAAAAGCGTTAGAACCTCCACAGTGACCAACCCATGGACCCAAAAGAGCTGGACCGGGCTTCCCTGTTCAACTCTGCTCCCCTGCCTCACTGGCTCTCCCCCCCCCCCCC
>JACYXH010000520.1:155000-212500 GCA_026745465.1 Lota lota
GGGTCTAATCAGTGGAGGAAACAGGGTTCAGAACACACTGCTGGGGATTAGATGAAATGCAGTACTCACATTTTGACGTGTTTGGCTTCCAAGCAAAATAAGTGGAATTACAATGCAGAACCTCACTGGGTACGTCCACTTGTGCTTTCATGTGGACATTGAGCTGCCAGTTTGTGGAGTATATACATCTCAGAGATACAGGGACGGTGCATCTGTACCTGTGCACTTTACATTGTAATATATGTGTATGTACATGGATGTTATTGTACATTAACTAGTCCGTGCTAAATAGTTCCTTTGTGGGTTTAAATCAAAGGTTGTATAGAATAATTGAAATCTGACTCTCTTTCTCTCCATCTCTCTCCTCTCTTTCTGTCTCTCTGTCTCTCTCTCTCACCCTCTCTGTCTCTGTCTCTTTCTCCATCTCTCTCTCTCTCGCTCTCTCTCTCTCTCCGTCTCTCTCTCTCTCCATCTCTCTCTGTCTGTCTCTCTCTCTCCATCTCTGTCTGCCTGTCTGTCTGTCTGTCTGTCTGTCTCTCTCTCTCTCTTTCTCTCTCCGTCTCTCTCTCTCTCTCCGTCTCTCTCTGTCTGTCTCTCTCTCTCTCTGTCTCCCCCCCTCTCTCTCTCGCCCTCTCTCCATCTCTGTCTGTCTGTCTGTCTCTCTCTCTCTCTCCCCCTCTGCCCCTCTCTCTCTCTCTCCATCTCTGTCTGTCTGTCTCTCTCTCTCTCTCTCTCTCTCTCTCTCTCTCTCTCTCTCTCTCTCTCTCTCTCTCTCTCTCTCTCTCTCTCTCTCTGTCTCTCTCTGTCTCCCCCCCTCTCTCTCTCTCCCCCTCTCCCCCTCTCTCTCTCCATCTCTCTCTCTCTCTCTCTCTCTCTCTCTCTCTCTCTCCCTCTCTCTCTCTCTGCAGGCTTTGATGTTGGGGGTCAGGTGGCCATCGGCATCTCCCATTGGAGCAGCCCGTTTCCCGCTGCCGGCCGGACGCTGCCCAGTCCCGACAGCGTCCAGTCCGAGGCCACCTCCGTCCCACCAATCAGCGGGGACCCCGAGCCCGTGTCGTGTCCCGCCTCCCTGTCAATCACCCCGTTGCCCTCACTCACCGCCAGCCAGGAGACCCTCAATGACACCAACACCAGTAAGGACAGTGCTAGTGGAACCAGTGACCGTTTACGCTAAGGGATTAGCATACCCCATCATCATCACCTCATCATGGTCACCATGGTAACCGGGTTACCGGGTGGAAGCTAGGTCAACTGAGAACACTATATAGCATCATACAGCCGCACTATATAGCATCATACAGCCTCACTATATAGCATCATACAGCCGCACTATATAGCATCATACAGCCGCACTATATAGCATCATACAGCCTCACTATATAGCATCATACAGCCACACTATATAACATCATACAGCCGCACTATATAGCATCATACAGCCTCACTATATAGCATCATACAGCCGCACTATATAGCATCATACAGCCTCACTATAGTATCATACAGCCTCACTATATAGCATCATACAGCCGCACTATATAGCATCATACAGCCGCACTATATAGCATCATACAGCCTCACTATATAGCATCATACAGCCGCACTATATAGCATCATACAGCCGCACTATATAGCATCATACAGCCTCACTATATAGCATCATACAGCCACACTATATAGCATCATACAGCCGCACTATATAGCATCATACAGCCTCACTATATAGCATCATACAGCCTCACTATATAGCATCATACAGCCTCACTATAGTATCATACAGCCTCACTATATAGCATCATACAGCCGCACTATATAGCATCATACAGCCGCACTATATAGCATCATACAGCCTCACTATATAGCATCATACAGCCACACTATATAGCATCATACAGCCTCACTATATAGCATCATACAGCCACACTATAGTATCATACAGCCGCACTATATAGCATCATACAGCAACACCAGTAAGGACACATGGGTAGCCTACAGCAAAAGATTTACAACATAACAGTGTAGCAATGTCTATGCTACACTCCACCTAGGTGTCTTTTACTGGACAAGGACGTGGACAAGGACTGGACAAGGACGCAGAGTGGTGGTGTTGGAAGCGGTTTATTGCAGAGGTTCAGTATAGCGATACAGAGCAGGAGGTGGACCATGCTGCCATGCAGGAGATCTCCCTGAGTGTGTGTGTGTGGCTGATGGCTGGTTTAACCTGTTGCACACTGATCACTCAATGAGCAACAGGTGTGCAACTCCACCCAGCCCCAGAGTCCCACCAGTCTGGCTCGGGCCAGGTGAGGCTGCTTCAACCAGCCATCGTCCACACACACTTCACAAACGGGCGTATTGCAAAAAAACTGCAACCCAATGACAGCATTGAGTGCACGTCCTCGTGAGTACAGTAAAGCATGGTGCCTTGCAGCTTAGACTATAGAGTGCATGGCAGCTGTTATGACGCCATGTTGAGACGAAACCGCAATGAACAAGCTTCGATATCAAGACCTATGTTTACATTCATCGATATAAGGTGAATGATCGACTGAATGAATGGCGGACTGATACGAAATGGGAATAATCAAATACAAATGAACAAATTACGCTAGGTCATACGTTGGTGGTCTAACTAGTGGGAAAGGATCCAGTCTGAAAATGAGCTGAGGTTCTAAGTACGTTGCAAAGTCTTGCTATAAGTGCTGCCTCGGTCACGGCTCTGGCCAGGGTGGGGCACTGGCCATATTCAAGTCTCATATTAAGCTTTAAGTCCATTGGAATCATCAGAATTACATTTCTATGGCTTGGGATCACAAGCCTACAAATGGGCGTGGCTAGTTCTGTCAGCTGACCGCTGGCACGGGCCAATCAAGTTAAGACCTTCCATCTCACACACACACTCTCTGTGGAGTTAAGTGTGCTGGGCTGGATTTCACCCACCACCACCACCACCCCAGCCTCCACCTGCTTTGGTTCTGCTCTGTATGTAACCTACACGATGGCGTGAGATATCTGATGTACCCCATGGGGGATTGTATAGTTGTCCCTGTTGTCAAATGTTGTTTCTGACATCTGTAGGTCGTGCAGCAGGAAGCGGCCAAAAAGAGTTGAACATTAACGCCAAACTAAAGTGTTTTACCTGATTACAAATGCATGAAGTCTGACAGAATTGTATTAGAAATCCTCCACCCTAGACACTCACCTCCACCCTAGATACTCACCTCCACCCTAGATACTCTCCTCCACCCTAGATACTCACCTCCACCCTAGATACTCACCTCCACCCTAGATACTCTCCTCCACCCTAGATACTCTCCTCCACCCTAGATACTCACCTCCACCCTAGATACTCACCTCCACCCGAGACCCTCACCTCTACCCTAGACCCTCGCCTCCACCCTAGACACCCACCTCCACCCTAGACCCTCACCTCCACCCTAGACCCTCACCTCCACCCTAGATACTCACCTCCACCCGAGACACTAACCTCCACCCTAGATACTCACCTCCACCCTAGACACTCACCTCCACCCTAGATACTCTCCTCCACCCTAGACACTCACCTCCACCCTAGATACTCACCTCCACCCTAGACACTAACCTCCACCCTAGATACTCACCTCCACCCGAGACACTAACCTCCACCCTAGATACTCACCTCCACCCTAGACACTCACCTCCACCCTAGATACTCTCCTCCACCCTAGACACTCACCTCCACCCTAGATACTCTCCTCCACCATAGATACTCACCTCCACCCTAGATACTCACCTCCACCCTAGACACTCACCTCCACCCTAGATACTCTCCTCCACCCTAGACACTCACCTCCACCCTAGATACTCTCCTCCACCTTAGATACTCACCTCCACCCTAGACTACTCACCTCCACCCTAGACACTCACCTCCACCCTAGACACTTACCTCCACCCTAGATACTAACCTCCACCCTAGATACTCTCCTCCACCTTAGATACTCACCTCCACCCTAGACTACTCACCTCCACCCTAGACACTCACCTCCACCCTAGACACTTACCTCCACCCTAGATACTAACCTCCACCCTAGATACTCTCCTCCACCTTAGATACTCACCTCCACCCTAGACTACTCACCTCCACCCTAGACACTCACCTCCACCCTAGACACTTACCTCCACCCTAGATACTAACCTCCACCCTAGACACACACACACACACACACAAACAAGTACACACACATTTACACACACACACACACAAACATACACACACATATACACACATACACGCATACATACACACACACCCATATACACACACACACATATATACACACACACACCCATATACACACACACACAAACATACACACATATACACACATACACGCATACATACATACACACACACACACACACCCACATACACACTAACACACACACATATACACACACTAACACACACACACACACTAACACACACACACACACACACAAATGTATAGCAGCATAAAATACTTTGGCTGTCTGGCTTTGCATATCCCAGTGTTCTGGTGGTGTTGATGGTATGTTGGTGGGTGTGAGTGTGTGTGAGTGTGTGTGAGAGAGAGAAAGAGAGAGAGAGAGGGGGGGGGGTCTTTGTTTATTTCCAATCAGGGTGCACGTGCGTTGGTGCAGCGCGATTCACAAGCCGTGACTGGTGCAATGCACTGACATCTCAGCACCTTCCTGAGCCACACTGAGATCACACGGGCATCTGTGTGTGTGTGTGTGTGTGTGTGTGTGTGTGTGTGGGACAGATTAGTGATCTGTTCAAGAGAGTGAGAGAGTGTCTAAAGAGTGCTAAGAGTGTCTCAGCGCGTCGCGTTGTGACACTGGACATGTCGCTCCTTGCGGTCTACAACCGCACCAGCGCAGCCTGCCCGGACGCCCTGATTGGCCGCTGTCAGCGTTGCGGGGCCTCTGATTGGCTGCCTGGGGAAAATAATGAGAATACCGATGGCATCATGCAGCGTTTTACTCTCTCGCCCCTCTCTCTGTCTTTTGCTCTCTCTCTCTTGCTCCCTTCTGCTCTCTCTCCCTCTCCCTCTCTCCCTCTCTCTCTTGCTCTCCCTCTCTCCCTCTCTCTCTCTAGTAAACACTCCGATTGTATTCCCGCGGAGCGCTTTTGAGTTGATTTCTGGTCGTGTTTTAAAGCTTTCTTTAAGCCTCCAGTCCTTCCCTAGTTTTTCTCTTTTCTCACGGCAGTCAGGATCCACGTGATGTTGTGACGGTCGGACACATCGGGGTAATCCAGTAAGTGAGAGAGAGAGAGAGAGAGAGAGTGAGAGAGAGAGAGTCAGAGAGAGAGAGAATGAGTGAGAGAGAGAGAGAGAGAGAGAGTAAGAGAGAGAGAGTCAGAGAGAGAGTGAGAGAGAGTGAGAGAGAGAGAGAGTGAGAGACAGCGGGATGGGGGGAGGGGGGCAGACCAGTCGACGCAGTGACCAGGAGCTCCCTGGGCTCCGGTGTCGGGGGTGGTGGTGGTGGTGGTGCTGACGACGGTCTCCAGTATCGCCTGTCGTAGAATTTGGCGACGGCTCGCCTTGGAAGACCCCGGCGTGTGTGAACGCTTGCCTGCTTCTACGATCCCTGCTGATCCCCCCCCCCCCCCCCCCTTGCTCTGAGGAGTGAAGCTCGCTCTACCGCTCTCTCTTGCACTCTCTCTCTCTCTCGCTCTCTCTCTCGCTGCGTGTTCGCGACGGTGAGTGTTGTCAAGTTGTCATTGCTCCTCGCACTGATTGTTTCTTTTTTCCTCCTGCTCTTTTTACTGCAGTGCGCTCTCCGATTGTCTGCTGTCTCCCACTCTGCCTGTCTCTCTGCCTGTCTCTCTCTCTCACTCCTGTTCTGTACTTTTCCTCTGACTCCTGCTCTCTCTATCACTCTCATCCGCTCTCGCTCTCTCATCCGCTCTCGCTCTCTCTGTCTCTCTCTCTCGCTCTCGCTCTCTCTGTCTCTCGCTCTCGCTCTGTCTCTCGCTCTCTCTGTCTCTCTCTGTCTCTCGCTCTCTCTCTGTCTCTCGCTCTCGCTCTCTCTGTCTCTCGCTCTCTCTCTGTCGCTCTCTCTGTTGCTCTCTCTCTGTCTCTCTCTCTCTGTCTCTCTCTCTCTGTCTCTCTCTCTGTGTCGCTTTCTCTCTGTCACTCTCTCTCTTTCCCTCTATCTCTCTTTACCACTCTTTTTTGCAGCACCTTCTCACAGTGTCCTGACAATGTGCTTGACCTTCACACACACACACGTCACACACACACACACACACACACACACACACACACACACACACACACACACACACACACAATACACATTATCTCTCTCTCCCCCCCTCTCACCTTCTCTCCATTCCTCCCCCGCCCTCTCTCTATTTCTCTCTCTCTCACCTTTTCCACCTCATTCTTCTCCTTTATAATAACTGAATTAGTATTAGTATCGCTCGCGTGTCTAATGACTCCAGCGGTTTCTTGGTAATACGCATGATGGGACTATGGGACTGTGGAATCCAATTAGGTGAAGCCTTAGGAGAGTCCACTCAATATAAATAGTATTTCAATACATCTATATTTAGTACCAGTATATGATTACCAGTAGGCTACTGTTTGAAATATTTCCCTACCACTACATGGGTTTCGGTGCCAGTACCAAATGAATCGTTTCCCCGGTGCATGCGTGTAAACACATCTTTCGGAGAAGAACAGAGATGGCGAGGGCTCTCTTTTCATCCCTCCAGGCGTAGAACCCGTACTGTCCCGTTGTTAGACCAGCCTTTGTTCAATCAGAGTTTCAGCCCGAGTTTCACGTTCTCTTTTCATTTCAAATGAAGTAACGCTAAGCGCGGCGCGCCACTGAACAGAGGGGGGACATTGGAAAGACAGCCGGGCGTGTTTGATGGTGGATTTTGCGTCCGTAGTTTAGCAGTGGGACCCGTTTATCCATACCCAGATGTTTGCGGCCGTCACAAACCAAACATCTGTGCCGAAGTCTTGGTCCAGTTCCGGTCCAGTTACCGCCGTGTTTCGGCCGGTTCCTATAAAGTTATAGAGGCTCGGTTTAACCCAGGTCACCAGAACCAGCAGAGTGGTTGTTCCACTGAGCCTAAGGAGACCCAACCAACCAGAACCCTTGATATAAAGCATCCTGTCAGGTGACACCTGATCCCCCATAGCAACGCATCATCACATCCCCTCCTCCTCCTCCTCCTTCATCCTTCTCCTCCTCCTCCTCCTCCTTCATCCTTCTCCTCCTTCATCCTCCTCCTCCTTCATCCTCCTCCTCCTTCATCCTTCTCCTCCTCCTTCATCCTCCACCTCCTTCTTCCTTCTCCTCTTCCTCTTCCTCCACCTCCTTCATCCTTCTCCTCCTTCATCCTCCTCCTCTTTCATCCTCCTCCTCCTTCATCCTTCTCCTCCTCCTTCATCGTTCTCCTCCTCCTTCATCCTCGTCCTCCTCCTTCATCCTTCTCCACCTCCTTCATCCTTCTCCTCCTTCATCCTCCTCCTCCTTCATCCTCCTCCTCCTTCATCCTTCTCCTCCTCCTCCTTCATCCTCTACCTCCTTCATCCTTCTCCTCTTCCTCCACCTCCTTCATCCTTCTCCTCCACCTCCTTCATCCTTCTCCTCCTTCATCCTCCTCCTCTTTCATCCTCCACCTCCTTCATCCTCCTCCTCCACCTCCTTCATCCTTCTCCTCTTCCTCCTCCTTCATCCTAGTCCTCCCCCATCTCCTTCATCCTCCTCCTCCTCCATCCTTCTCCTCCTTCTGTCGATCAGTTGTCGTCTTTATGTTCCAAACTAATGTAGTGGCCATCAGTGAAGATCATGTAACTATCCTGAGGAGAACTCATGTCTAGGGCTGGTTCTGAACATCTCAATAGTAGAACCAACTCTGCTATTGAGAATGGGTGGTTTACACCCAGGAACCTAAATTAGTTGTGTTGGCATAGGCAGTATCATTTATACGACATATAATATCAATCTATTCCCTAACACATTTGTATTGTTGTCCTATTTTTTATTATAACTATTCTGCCCTTTTCTGTTATTGATGTGGTTTTGTTACACCTTGAATTCATAATTAACTAGTTTGAATGGAGTCTAACATGATAAGAATAATAATCGAATCATAATCGAATCTGGTACCAGAGATTCTAGCAATGTTAAACTCTCTCAGGTCAACCTTTTCTGTTACTGTGTAGAGCGTTTGCCAGATCTAGCTAAGAAAGTCTTTCATCCGGATATATTATAGCCACGGGGGGGGGGGGGGGGGGGGCAGATGTTTCATCTCTTCTCTACGTGGGCGGGGAAGTGAGTGTGTGGGACGGGAACCATGTGCTGTTAACCTCAGCTTTCAGGCAGCTGTTTCAGCTCTGTGTTTTCCGCCTCCATTTCATTTAGGGTCTAGTCATCAAATTACTGGCCATTGAGACTATAAGTGTTTTCCTTGGTGCAACCTAGTCATCGCTGGAGGTTCTGTATAACTTGTATTCTGTATTCTGTATAATAATAACTGTAAAGTTTTATATAGTGGATTTGATCTCCATTTATCTCCATTTAGTTCATGTATTGTTGTTTCATGACTCAAACGTCTTGCATGTTTTTGTCATGCAAACCCGATTTTTTCCGCCAAATAACAGATAAAAAGTCGAATGAAATATCGCTCTGATATATTTGTCAGCAAAGCACTACAGATTGTCTAACAAAATGTCTGCGACGAGACAATATTTATAGCCAGAAAGTCCTTCTCCTTAACGAGACCTCGAGTTAAGAGGGTGCGGAGAAGCCTATAAAATATGTTCTGAGAGCTTCACTGATTCAAGGAAGGGCGCCTACGAAAAGAGCTGAGCATGCTTGTTTGGGTGAGAACAGCCACCTCGTCTTTCTTTCGCTTGGACTGAATGGGAAGCATCTTCATAATATTCTGCATCTCCAATAGGCGACCATTCATCATCCTTCAGACACTCTCACCCAAAGGGAATTACAGTGAATTCCGATGTTCTTAAGGTAAGGGTCAGTCAACAGACATGGGGATTTAACCCAGTACCTTTCGGGTGGGAGGTGAACACCCTTGCCACTAAACTATTCACAATCCGTTCAAAAGAGAACCGGAATTCCCCCCATTTTATCGAGGATCACCTGCGTCAGCTAGGGAAAGGGCTTCGCTAATTAAGGTAATTAGGATCAGGTGGTCGAGGCCGGCAGCTAAATGTGCTGTGCAGCTGGTTTGTCTGAATTCATAAAAAGCTGCTGATTCAGATTGAAGAGAGGCCGTTTCACTGGATTTGATTAGTCGACAGGGATTAATGAAAAAGCTTGTTTGGTTAATCGCAAGGCAAAAGCTAAGTGTGTGTGTGTGTGTGTCATACAGCTAATGTTTGTTTTTTCTGCTGTGCTCCCTGGGGGGGGGGGGGGGGGGGGGGGGGGGGGGGGGGTCCAGATGCTGTCTCCATGACTCCTTATCTCTGTCCTCCTCGCTGCACCGTGACTCAGCAGAAACAAAATAGATTTGTATTTTGTTTATTTTGTTTATTTCGCTGAGTTGCTTCAACTGTCACAAACGGAGAATTCTGCACAGTGGCTTCGAGCGCACTCGCAAATACAAAGAATCATCAAACTCCTCTTAAGCGCTGACAGAGTCGTTCAGTGGAGTTATTTGTGTGCTGTTGGGGGGTTTTACACACCGCCACAGCGTCTTGGATGCATTCCTTGCATCTTCAAGGTTGGAGCGGGGGGGACGGGAATCTTGGCGGACCTAAAAAGGGTTCAATTAGCTTAAGCGTTCACCCTGGGGGATTAGTGACCCATGACCTTTCAAGGTGAAAACTGCTCCGTGTCCGTCCCCTCCCGCCTTCAGCCGTTCATCGTTTTTTAATGTTTGATGTAACGTGAGCGTGGCGCCATCTCTCTGCCCTGTGACGCGCTGCCTCAGAGGTCGATGCACAATCTCAACGAGCGCACGGCACTTTGTGTCCCGTAGCCGACACGGCCCCGGCCAAGTCCTGCCCTGCTTTTTTACTTTCTTCCACGCAGTCGAAGCGGCTCACTAGCTCTCGTTAGCTGTACCTCAGGACCGGGCTAACTAGCCGAAGCCCGGACAGAGCTAACTAGCCGAAGCCCGGACAGAGCTAACTAGCCGAAGCCCGGACAGAGCTAACTAGCCGAAGCCCGGACAGAGCTAACTAGCCGAAGCCCGGACAGAGTTCAGTCGGCTTAACGAGGCGGGGAGGCTCTGCTAGTCCTAAGGGCGCCATGACGCAGTCCCTCCCCCTCTTTCAGCCCCCGCTGCTATGGGTCTCCATTGTCCTCTGGTCCAGAAAGGCACACAAAGCCCGCGGATGTGACGATGAGGGATGACTCACTGGAGGTTCTGAAGAACCTGAGTGTTCCCCCTCCTCATCAACCCGGACCCCGAGGATCTTGTTCAGAGATCTCGTTTAGTTCCTGAGGAGTACTTTTACCATTTAGTCATTTAGCAGAGGTTTATACAAAGTGACTTACAGTGAATACTGTGAAAACAGATACAGTGAATAAAGATACAGTGAATACAGATACAGTGAATACAGATACAGTGAATACAGATACAGTGAATAAAGATACAGTGAATACAGATACAGTGAATAAAGATACAGTGAATACAGATACAGTGAATACAGATACAGTGAATAAAGATACAGATACAGTGAGAAGAGATACAGTGAATAAAGATACAGTGAATAAAGATACAGATACAGTGAGAAGAGATACAGTGAATACAGATGCAGTGAGAACAGATACAGAGAATACAGTGAATACAGATACAGTGAATACAGATACAGTGAATAAAGATACAGTGAATACAGATACAGTGAATACAGATACAGTGAATAAAGATACAGATACAGTGAGAAGAGATACAGTGAATAAAGATACAGTGAATAAAGATACAGATACAGTGAGAAGAGATACAGTGAATACAGATGCAGTGAGAACAGATACAGAGAATACAGTGAATACAGATACAGTGATTTCAGATACAGTGAATACAGATGTATTCAGTGTACATTTGAGTATCAGGTAAGGGGATTAGGGCATCTTTGCTCAAGAATGGTCATTACAGGTAGACTAAAGAGGTATCAAACCAGAACCTTCAGGGTCCAACACCCTCACCACTACTCTGTCCTGCCTCGTTTCTTATGTTCCTATCATATACAAAAAAACCCTGGCCAAGCGCAACGTTTACAAAAATGTATTTATACCAAATTCAATCGCTCTATTGATTGAGGCCGGATGAACCGCTGCTCCCAAACAAGAGACGAGTGCATGCTTCTGTTCTGATGTGCCATGTGTCCGCAGGTACCCTGCTGTTAAATGTCTGGGAGGAAACTCATTTCCAACACAATGAAGATGTATTCTATTGTTTTCTATCATTGGTTCCAGACCCCTCATGGTGTGTTGTTGTCCCCCCCCCCCCCCCCCCCCCCCCCCCGCCATCCCCAGGTGTGAGTTTATCTCTCCATGGGTCGGACCCCCGCTGGCAGAGCCCCCAGCGCTGCCGAGCGTCCCTGCGTCCCTCCACCTCCACCTTCGCCCGGGGCCCCGACGCCCGCGGCCCCTCCTTCCTCACCCGCGGCTGGGCCGACATCATGGAGGAGTCCTCCGCTGGGGTCCCCAACGGCAGCCTCATGCCCGACCGAGAGGCGCCACCCGTCGGTGTGTGTGTGTGTGTGTGTGTGTGTGTGTGTGTGTGTTTGTGTGTGTAAGTGTGTGTTTGTGTGTGTAAGTGTGTGTGTGTGTGTGTGTGTATGTGTGTGTGTGTGTGTGTGTGTGTGAGTGTGTGTGAGTAGGTATTTGTGTGTGTGCGTGTGTGTGTGTGTGTGGTGTGTAAGTGTGTGTTTGTGTGTGTGAGTGTGGGTGTTTGTGTTTGTGTGTGTGTGTGGGTGTGGGTGTGTAAGTATGTGTGTAAGTATGTGTGTGTGTGTGTGTGTAGGTGAGTGGGTGTGTGTGCGTGTGTGTGTGTGTGTGTGGAAAAGCCTTTTTAAAGTCTGTAAATTAAAAAAGATAGAGGTATTGATACCTACGATTGGCCTACTGCTATATTACAGGTTTGTCTGTTTCAGATCAAAACATTTGAAATTAATTTTGTATTTTTTAATGTCTCTATATTTATAAAACATTTTACTTACCAGATTTTCGATTCATCCACACTCAAGGGAGGAGGTCTTGGAGAAACGTCTCCAACACTTAGATCTTTCTGTCCAGTGCTGTCCAATCCTCTCATTGTGGGGTGTGTGTGTGGTGATGGTTTAACCTGTGCAGCCTCACCTGGCCTGAGTCACACTGATTGGACTCTGGGGCCGGGTGAGGCCGCCTAAACCAGCCATCATTCACACAAACCCCACACTCACGTTCTCCCGTTCCAGCGGTGAAGGACGTCCAGGTGGTTCTGGAGCGGGGCCGGTCCGAGGGCCCCAGCAGCCTCTCCACGGGGGACGACTCCACGCTGCTGAACCCAGCCACCCACAGCAGCATCCTGGACGACAACACCCAGACCGAGCCCGGCCTGCCGGAGGTCAGTGTTCAGCCGGCCGGTTAAAGACCTACCATGGACCAGATACCAGGCCTTCAGGGCTCATCTGGTCCTAAAGACCTACCATGGACCAGTTACCAGGCCTTCAGGGCTCATCTGGTCCTAAAGACCTACCATGGACCAGTTACCAGGCCTTCAGGGCTCATCTGGTCCTAAAGACCGACCATTGACCAGTTACCAGGCCTTCAGGGCTCATCTGGTCCTAAAGACCTACCATGGACCAGTTACCAGGCCTTCAGGGCTCATCTGGTCCTAAAGACCTAGCATGGACCAGTTACCAGGCCTTCAGGGCTCATCTGGTCCTAAAGACCGACCATGGACCAGTTACCAGGCCTTCAGGGCTCATCTGGTCCTAAAGACCGACCATGGACCGGTTTTTATTTCCAGTCCTTAATGTAATTTATTTAGAAAGAACCATTTCTTTTTCTTGGGGCTTTTAGCGCTTTTTGTTTTTATTGCCGTGTTTATTTATTTTATCGCTTTATTCTGTCGAATTTATGTTTCTGTTTGTACTTTATTTTTTTTACTTTTTGGTAAAAAAAAGTGTGTGTGGGCCGGTCTCTGGATTAAATCAAATCGAATTTGTTTTTACTGATTTACCTTCGTAATTATAGTGTCAACAGCATCCAGTGTGGAAGCATGAAAATATAGATCAGTTGGGATATGTGTGATCCTCCACTGAACCATTTTGGTTATGAATCCAGCGTTCAAACACATTAGTGGGACAACCATGTCAAACTGATCTTCACACACAAACTAGGATTCATGGTTCTCGTCAGCAGAACAATCACAAATTTGTTTTACAGTTTCAGCCCCGATCTCATTTTACTGTACCTTTTTCCTGTAGCACTTTTGTATCGTCACCCTAATGTTGTTTGCATACTTGGCTTTTTTCTCAGCCTCACTTGTAAGACGCTTTGGATTAAAGTGTCAGCTAAATGACCTCATGTGCAAGTAATGTGAAATGTAAGCCACAGTTACACACTGCTACTTTAATGTCCATCGAGGCTCTGAGGGCTGCAGTTGAACTTGACAACGCGAAATTGCATTTCTGATCCGACGCTGTTTTTGTGTCCCCTCCCCCTCACATTGACGGCGTCCAATCAGAGTGCGAGGAGCCGGTCCAGCGGCCTGTGCTTCAGTGACGGGAAGTGCCGCATCGACTACATCCTGGTTTACAGGAAGTCCAGCAGCCAATCGGAGAAGAGGGAGGTTTTCGAGAGGAACATTCGCGCGGAGGGTTTGCACATGGAGAAAGAGGCGAGGAGAGTTCAAACATTTCACTGTGGAGACTCTGTACATAATATATTATACATGTAACTGTGGCTATACCCTATATGCTATTATATCATATATTATATATTTAACTCTGAATACTCTACATACTATTATATCATATCTTATATATTTAACTCTGAATACTCTACATACTATTATATCATATCTTATATATTTAACTCTGAATACTCTACATACTATTATATCATATCTTATATATTTAACTCTGAATACTCTACATACTATTATATCATATCTTATATATTTAACTCTGAATACTCTACATACTATTATATCATATCTTATATATTTAACTCTGAATACTATACATACTATTATATCATATCTTATATATTTCACTGTGGATGTATACACCTGTATTGTCATTATATACATACATACATACATAGATACATATTTATAATAATGCTATATTTTTCCATGTGCGTATTTGAAGCTTTAATACGACAGTAGAGGACATGTTCTGTCCAAGAGAGAGATCCTGTTTTGATGCGTCTTCGGTTCATTTCTCTCTGTACCCTTCCTTTCGTTGTCTGCTTGTTTGTGTTGATGTGTGTGTATGTGTGTGTGTGTGTGTGTGTGTGTGACAGTCCTCGGTTACCAATAGCGACGTGATCTTCCTGAAGCTCCACGCTCCTTGGGATGTGCTGTGTCGCTACGCGGAGCTCATGAACATACGCATGCCCTTCAGGTGTGTGTGCGTGTGTGTGCGTGTGTGTGAGTGTGTGTGTGTGCGTGTGTGTGTGTGTATGTGAGTGTGTATGTGTGCGTGTGTGTGTGTGCGCGTGCGTGTGTGTGTGTGCTTGCGTGCGAGGTGTGTGTGTGTGTGTGTGCATGTGAGGTGTGCGTGTGTGTGTGAGGTGTGCGCGTGCGTGTGTGTGTGTGTGCCTGTGCGTGTGTGTGCGCGTGCGTGTGTGTGCTTGCGTGCAAGGTGTGTGTGTGCATGTGAGGTGTGCGTGTGTGTGCGTGCGTCAATGCGTGTGTGTGTGTGTGTGTACACCTGGCTGTTCAACCTATATAGTATCAGAGTGCTGTTATGTGTAATGACGCTCCAGCTAGTAACATCATAGTAGTAGAATTTGGTCCTTTTGTTCTATTGAACTATTTTATAACACAATGTGGATTTTTGTTGACCTGTAGTTTCATTTGTTTGTCGATATTTTAGGAGGAAAATCTTTTACATGCACCGAAGGCACAAGTTTATGAGTCGGTGAGTCGTGCGATCGATGTGCAATCATTTCTTGCATCCTTCCTCGATTTAATTTCAATCAATGATTTATTTTTCAAAACACAGTGTTTAGCGGTTTTGAACCGTGTTTTGTCCTGAACGCACCTTGTTGAGCGGTTCTTAACCGTGTTTTGTCCTGAACGCACCCTGTTGAGCGGTTCTTAACCGTGTTTTGTCCTGAACGCACCCTGTGCGGTTCTTAACCGTGTTTTGTCCTGAACGCACCCTATTGAGCGGTTCTTAACCGTGTTTTGTCCTGAACGCACCCTGTTGAGCGGTTCTTAACCGTGTTTTGTCCTGAACGCACCCTGTTGAGCGGTTCTTAACCGTGTTTTGTCCTGAACGCACCCCGCAGGATGGAGAAGAGAATCAACAAGGTCCGCGGCTGGCTTCCACGCAAACCCATGAAGTTCACCAGCGACACGCTGCCGGACCTGGAGGAGAACGAGAGCTTCACCGCGCCCTTCAGCCGCTCCAGGATACACCAGTGAGCTTAACTTAACCTAACTATACCTAACATAACTTAACTATACCTAACCCTAAATATACCTAGCTAAATCTAACTATACCTTACTATACCTAACATAACTTAACTATACCTAACTAAACCTAACTATACCTAGCTAAACCTAGCTATACCTAACTAAACCTAATTATACCTAACTAAACCTAATTATACCTAACTATACCTAACCAAACCTAATTATACCTAACTAAGCCTAACTATACCTAACTATACCTAACTATACCTAACCAAACCTAACTATACCTAACTATACCTAACCAAACCTATCTATACCTAGCTAAACCTAATTATACCTAACTAAACCTAATTATACCTAACTAAACCTAAGTATACCTAGCTAAACCTAATTATACCTAACTAAACCTAACTATACCTAACTATACCTAACCAAACCTAATTATACCTAACTAAGCCTAACTATACCTAGCAATACCTAGCTATACCTAGCTATACCTAGCTATACCTAACTATACCTAACTAAACCTAGCTATACCTAACTAAACCTAAGTATACCTAGCTAAACCTAATTATACCTAACTAAACCTAACTATACCTAACTATACCTAACCAAACCTAATTATACCTAACTAAGCCTAACTATACCTAGCAATACCTAGCTATACCTAGCTATACCTAGCTATACCTAACTATACCTAACTAAACCTAGCTATACCTAACTAAACCTAGCTATACCTAACTATACCTAGCTATACCTAACTATACCTAACTATACCTAACTAAACCTAGCTATACCTAGCTATACCTAGCTATACCTAACTATACCTAGCTAAACCTAGCTAAACCTAGCTATACCTAGCTATACCTAACTATACCTAGCTATACCTAACTATACCTAACTAAACCTAAGTAAATCACTGTTGTAAAGCCGTGTTAAATGATCATAACCAGGGTCCTAAAGCACCACCAGACACCAGCAGATACATCAAACCATTCTGGGTTAAACGATGGCCCGGCCAGCCAGTTCTTTACACTGTAAAAGGTGAAGACAACGTTTTGGACCCTGTATTTAACGTGCATTTATTTTACCGCTGTATTATTTCTTCCCCCGTTGGGAATCTGAGCAAAGGAAGTGGTTAGTGGTTTCAGCACCAGGGATCACAGGCCATTACTGGACCCAGTGCTGGCTTCACATGTCAGCTGTGCCCTGCCATTCACACCCTATGCTGGGCCTTGGACACAAGCCTATCGTGACCAGGGCTCTAACGCTGTAGTCTCTGCTCTCACCGGCTCTCTTACTCGCTGTAACATTCTCTCTCTCTCTCTTTCTCTACCTCTCTCTCTCACTCTCGCTCTCTCTCTCTCTACCTCGCTCTCTCTCTACCTTGCTCGCTCTCTCTCACTCTACCTCTATACTTCTCTCTCTCTCTCTCCTCTCTCTCTCTCTCTCTCTCTCTCTCTCTCTCTCTCTCTCTCTCTCTCTCTCTACCTTGCTCTACCTTGCTCGCTCTCTCTCACTCTACCTCTATACTGCTCTCGCTCTCTCTCTACCTCTCTCTCACTCACTCTTTACCTCTCTCTCTCTCACTCACTCTTTACCTCTCTCTCTCTCTTTCTCTCTCTCTCTCTCTATTCAATTTCCTGTGTTTGACCTTCGCACACAACACACATTGTGTGTGACTCTCTCTCCGTCTCTGTCTCTCGTTCTCTTTCTATTCTCACTGGCTTTATGTCTCACCCCCCTCTGTTTTGCCCTTTGACCCCTTGCATACATGCATACACACTTACGCACACCCCCCCCCCACACACACACACACACACGTATAGAAAAGTATATATCCTGATGTTAAACCTGCACTATGTAACGCTTCTACTGCAGCTATTTACTCCGTCCAAACCTATATGGACTTTCTGAAGAATAAAGGAGGGACACCCAGGCGAGCGTAACCGTATTCGGCGCATTATACAACTAGAACTGTGGCGAAAACTCCAGCCACTAGAGGCCGCCAACGGGAAGAAAAACAAAACGTACACAGTGCAGCTTTAACGTAACACCTCCTCCTTGCTCCTGAACAGTTTCATCATCCACAACAAGGACACCTTCTTCAACAACGCCACGCGCAGTCGCATCGTCCACCACGTCCTGCAGAGGGTCAAGTACGAAGAGGGCAAGAACAAGATAGGTGAGACTTTCCGGGAGCCTTCTGTGTCTAGTTTTTTTTCTACTACGTCATTGGACATACCCCCCGTAAAGCACATCTGAAGGTCGACTTCCACGCTGCTCCTTCCCTCCTGCTCGTCATCTCCCACTGCCTGGAGGAAGGTTTAGCGAATGGGCAGAAGGAGGAAGGGCATAGGAGTCGCCTTTTTGCAACGCAGCCTTAAAAGTAGTTCCAGTGTCACGGCGCTCCGCTGGCCCACGTCGATTCATTCAAGTTTCTACTCTTTTCAGGACCTTCAGCATCCCTCGGCCAATTTAGCTGAACAAGAGTGCCCAGAGAGAGAGAATGTAGACGCAGATGGGGGGTGGGTGGGGGGGGGGGGGGGGGGGGGGGGGGGGGGGGGGGGGGGGGGGGTATAGCTCTTTCAGGCGACTCAGCTCAAATCGTGTGGAGCGTGTCACATTCAAAGGTGGCGCCGACGGGATCCTGTCGAGCCAGCAGCGCCGAGGTCTGGCCTCCGGAGGGATTCCTGCAACACGGGCAGAGCTTGTAGTGCCTGACGGTGTGGTTTCCCCGGACCTTCGTCCAGCGCTGCGCCGCGCCGCGCCGCGCTGCGGCTTGTTACAACCAGCCAGCGCGGCTATTTCTGTAGCATTGACCCAAATCAGAGCCATGTCCTGTTCCGGCTCGTACATTAGAGGGGGTTTTTTCTTTATTTTCGTAGGTCTTTTTTTTTTTTTACATTTTGTTATTTAGCGGTTGCTTCAGAACTATTATAAACATACAATCCGTATAGCATTGGAAAATAAGGTATGGAAATAAACAGCTGGACAGAGTGCAGCTTTAGGAATCTGAAGCTAAAAAGGTTAAAGTACACAATAGGGCTAGGTAAATATGAGATAAAAGACGAAGATGTTGTAAATAAAGTTGCACGCTAAGGTGATACTAAGGAAGTAGTACAGAAGTCTGTTGATACGGTTTTGATGGATCTTCAGATATTTTCCCAAGATCTAACCGTGCCAGGCCAGTGCCCACTGCAGTCCATGCAGTGGGAGGCGGTGTTTTAACTGGAAAACACTGGCGTTACTGAAATGTTTTGAGGCCTGATTTCTGGGTGTTTAGGTTTTATTGTGGGTGCAATTTTGTTGTTGTTGTACTTTTTCTGGATTTCTGAAACTTGTGATTTATGTTCTTGGTTTTTAATCTCCAGCCTCTGTTCCTCTTGATTAGAAGACTATCTCGCCAAAATATCTCCTTAGTGGATTCAACACATGAATAATTGCTTTGTTTGTGTTGGTGTTTCCTTGAATGTCTGCTTCTTTCTTTGTGTTTGTTTGATTTCAGGGCTCAACCGGCTTCTGAGCAACAGTTCGTACGAGGCAGCGTTCCCTCTGCACGAGGTAATGGCTCTGCCTCTAATGGAGACTGCCGATTGGTCGACTTGTGCCACTGCGTCCTCGTTATACTTGATGGACGGTCTTATGTTCGCTTTTGTGTGCCCGCCTGCATGTTTGTTTTCCTCTGACATGCGTTGTGTTGGTCCATCTATGTGTGGGTTCATTACCTTGGTCTTATGTGCACGTTTGTATCAGTGTATCCACAGATTGCTTCATTTAGATGTGTTAATTAAGATCATACAATTAATGTAATCTTCCTAGTAAATAAGTCAAATTGTAAAATATCAGGGCCTGGTGCTTGATTATGCATGTGTGTGTGTGTGCGTGACTTGAGGTTCTGGTTAGTGTGTGTGTGTGTGCGTGACTTGAGGTTCTGGTTAGTCTGTGTGTGTGTGTGTGTGTGTGTGTGTGTGTGTGTGTGTGTGTGTGTGTGTGTGTGTGTGTGTGTGTGTGTGCGTGACTTGAGGTTCTGGTTAGTGTGTGTGTGTGTGTGTGCGTGACTTGAGGTTCTGGTTAGTGTGTGTGTGTG
This sequence comes from Lota lota, assembly GCA_026745465.1. NCBI lineage: Eukaryota > Metazoa > Chordata > Actinopteri > Gadiformes > Lotidae > Lota > Lota lota. The sequence goes on from JACYXH010000520.1 coordinate 174,674, forward strand.
TGCATGACTTGAGGTTCTGGTTAGTGTGTGTGTGTGTGTGCGTGACTTGAGGTTCTGGTTAGTGTGTGTGTGTGTGCGTGACTTGAGGTTATGGTTAGTGTGTGTGTGTGTGTGTGTGTGTGTGTGTGTGTGTGTGTGCGCGCGTGACTTGAGGTTCTGGTTAGTGTGTGTGTGTGTGTGTGTGCGTGACTTGAGGTTCTGGTTAGTGTGTGTGTGTGTGCATGACTTGAGGTTCTGGTTAGTGTGTGTGTGTGTGTGTGTGTGTGTGTGTGTGTGTGTGCGTGACTTGAGGTTCTGGTTAGTGTGTGTGTGTGTGTGTGCGTGACTTGAGGTTCTGGTTAGTGTGTGTGTGTGTGCATGACTTGAGGTTCTGGTTAGTGTGTGTGTGTGTGTGTGTGTGTGTGTGTGTGCGTGACTTGAGGTTCTGGTTAGTGTGTGTGTGTGTGTGCGTGACTTGAGGTTCTGGTTAGTGTGTGTGTGTGTGTGTGCGTGACTTGAGGTTTTGGTTAGTGTGTGTAACCGTATGCATGTGTGTGTGCGTGACTTGAGGTTCTGGTTAGTGTGTGTAACCGTATGCGTGTGTGTGTGCGTGACTTGAGGTTCTGGTTAGTGTGTGTAACCGTATGTGTGTGTGTGTGTGTGTGTGTGTGTGTGTGTGTGTGTGTGTGTGCGTGACTTGAGGTTCTGGTTAGTGTGTGTAACCGTATGTACGTATGTGTGTGCTTAGTGTGTGTAACCGTATGTGTGTGTGTGTGTGACGTGAGGTTCTGGTTAGTGTGTGTAACCGTATGCGTGTGTGTGCTTAGTGTGTGTAACCGTATGCATGTGTGTGCTTAGTGTGTGTAACCGTATGCATGTGTGTGCTTAGTGTATGTAACCGTATGCGTGTGTGTGCTTAGTGTGTGTAACCGTATGCATGTGTGTGCTTAGTGTGTGTAACCGTATGCGTGTGTGTGCTTAGTGTGTGTAACCATATGCGTGTGTGTGCTTAGTGTGTGTAACCGTATGCGTGTGTGTGTGTGTGCGTTCCAGGGCAGTTACCGGAGCAGGAACTCTGTCCGAACCCACGGGGCAGAGAACCATCGCCACCTGCTGTTTGAGTGCTGGGCCTGGTGGGGGGTGTGGTACAAGTACCAGCCCCTGGACCTCATACGGTACTTACCCCCCCAAACGGATGCTACTTAGCGTAGCAACAACCCCGTATCCATTCCCATCCATGTCAATCAGTACGTTTACACGCACACACTGATAAACTGATCTGAATCGGGTTAAGGCAATCGTTGAATTATTGTGTCAATCAAAGTAAGGCACACATGCAAATGCATTATCAACAGTATTTCTCAACTCGGCTCCAGTGTAAATACTGATTTAAAATGTTCGTACACTGAGGACAAACACAGAATGAGCCAATGTGTACATGAGTCTGAGGAGTGACAACAGTCCTTTCTGCTCACAGTGTTCACCAAAAATGTTAAATGTTGTCCGCTTGATTGTTCCTTCGAGCTGCTCCCCTGAACACACCATCAAGAGGTCAGACTCTGAGCTCGATGTAGGACCGTATTGATCGCATCGGCTTGAGTATGTCTCCTTCAAAGACCACGCTGATGAAATTGTTCTCATCGGGCGCTTAGCTGATGCTAACGTTGATGTACAGTCATTCAATTGTAAACTATATAAATGAGTGGTCAAGTCGTCACTATTAATGCACTCACTTCTTGAAGTCTCTTCGGATACCTTTTGTTAAATGTAGGCCTACAGGGGGCGGAGTGTGGTCACTGCATCAGTTGGTATACATATAGAGTGAGACTGTCAATACAAAAGCTGAGAGCTGAGAGCCTCAAAGCTGAACAAGGTCCTTTAGTGCCTTGCTCCGGGATATTAGGGTAGTGCTTGTTGTTTATGGGGGATTTAATCCAGCGCAGGGGCGATCGGGTTGATGCGTGCGTTCGTGTCAGGCTTGGAACAGAGAACAATTGATTTGACGGAAACAAAAGCAACTTCACTGCATAACACAGCTGATCATAATTAATAACCACCAACGGTGACACTCGTTAGGCTAACGACGCACAGGGAAAACACGCAGGGGGTCGGATTAGGGCAGGATGGTGTGTGTGTGCGTGTGTGTGTGGTGTGTGTGTGTGTGTGTGTGTGTGGTGTGTGTGTGTGTGTGTGTGTGTGTGTGTGTGTGTGTGTGTGTGTGTGTGTGTGTGTGTGTGTGTGTGTGTGTGTGTGTGTGTGTGTGTGTGTGTGTGTGTGTGTGTGTGTGCGTGCGCTGTAATGACGGGGGTGCTTGCAGGCGGTACTTTGGGGAGAAGATCGGCCTGTACTTCGCCTGGCTGGGCTGGTACACCGGCATGCTGTTCCCCGCGGCCCTGGTGGGCCTGCTGGTCTTCCTGTACGGTCTGCTGACTCTGGACCACTGCCAGGTCAGGTAATGAAACATCTCCTCTGATCTTCATCTCTGAGCTCTACAGTATGTGTGTTTGAACTCATCATCATCATCATCACCATCATCATCATCATCATCACAACCATCCTCTTCCTCTAACTCCACTAGAGCTAGATGTGTAATGTTGTTATGACGTTTGTTTCGTTTTATTCTTCAGTTGTGCGTTTGGACCGTGCGTGTGCTTGCAGATTGTGTCCTCCCGTTGTGAAAGTGTTGACGTTGGTGGTTGATGAACCCCTTCACATGGAAGGGGTAGGAGCACCCTCATGTTGTGTTCCGGTCGTTTCTCCCGGTCTTGACGACTGGCTAAGGAGAAACGCCTGACGTTATATTTTCCCTGCTCGTAAAACTAACCGCCGTCATCCCCTCTGCAATCTGAACTTTTAATGCTCCTTAGGTGCTCTTTATTTTCTAAATTGTATCGCGTATTTATACATTTTATCCCACATTTGAGCTCCTCTGTGTATTTCTTTGTTTGTATGTTGTTATTACTATAAACGAATTGCCCCCCCCCAGTGGTATTAATAAAGTTGATTTGAATTTGAAAATGCGCCATCTTAATCATCCCCGAGCTCAACGCCACCAAATGCCGCACTAGATCAAGCACAAGGTTTACCGTAGCCGTTTGCTTCCTGGCGCAGAGCATCGAGTCGTTCGCTGGCCTGTTGACATCCAGTTCTGATTTAAGTGGTGTAGCGGCCATTAGATATTCGGCTTCCAGACTTGAACGTTCATACGGTGTTCGTGTGCCAGGTCTTTGAAAAACGGTTTGATGTGAGCACTCTGTGCTGGCTCATAAAATGAAGGCGTTTTTTTAATAATGTTATGAGTGATGGCGAGTCCTTGTTATGCACTCTTTATAATGGTGATGAGGCAGCTGTAATGTTTCAGGCAAATCATATATATTTGGGGAATTGTATGATTATTATTAGTTATAATTTCCTGCTTCTCCACCGAAATCATGGAAGGAACATGACTTCATATAAACATCCAGTATTACTGCAGTCATTCGTTTTGGTGGTTCCATCTGCGATGCTATTGATATGTCCCTGTTGAGCTCCACTGAAACTGTGTTTCACTGGATCGACAAATCCAACGGTACACGTTCCAACCCCTTCCCACTGAAGTGCATTCACCTGGCCTTGACGGTGTCCCCCTATTTGTCCTCCAGTAAGGAGATCTGCCAAGCAACGGACGTCATCATGTGCCCCATCTGTGACCAGTACTGCCCGTACCTGAAGCTGTCTGACAGCTGCATCTACGCCAAGGTAGTCCCTGGACCTCCACGCACCTCGTCCCCTCCCCCACACACCTCGGGTCGACACGCACTTCAAAAGGCGATCTCACATCCACACACCGTTAAATGACATAAAAATGTGTTAGAGTGCCTTTGTTTCGAACCTATGTTATCTGTTAGATACACAAAATGGTGTCTTTTTTGTTGTTGTTGCAGGGTTCATTGTCTCTAGTCAATATTTTATTAATAATTTTTTTATATATTATTTATTGATTTCTTATGCCCTCTTATATTCTGCCTTCATTGCCACACAATTCTTACCCGTAATCATATTCACGTTCACAGTAAGGCATGCATTACATTTACATTGCATGTTTCGGTTGGAAGCGTGGCCACAACACCCTGCAGAGAATATACAAATAGGAGGATGTGATGTCTTACATACCCAACAGGTATTAAGAAAAGACCGGTGACTTAATGTAATTACGTTATTAACTATGACTTCAGTTTTCTCCATAATTGTCATCATCACGCATAGAAATCACTGTCTCAATTTTGATCCCTATTCTATGTTTCATGTTAATTCTATGCTATATTTATATGTTTATCATTAGAAACGTATCAATATTTGTAGATGTTATATTTGTATGTATGATATATGTATGTTATACACATGTTTTAATCACCGTAGGTGACTCATCTCTTCGACAACGGTGCCACTGTATTCTTCGCTGTTTTCATGGCAGTTTGGGGTAAGTTGAAAATCTGCAACCGCACCTTCATTCAAGTGTCCTTCGAAGTTCACGCATTCAAGGGATCACCGCTGACGTCTAAGACTCGCTCGCGTGTACCTCCTGACACACCTCAAGATGCTTTTCGATTGCCCTGAGGTGGTCTGCCTTTCGGTAATATCGTCAGCAGTAAGCGATGTCCCAGTGGATTGGTCGTCCAGGCATGAAAGCATTGCACGGATAATAACGCCGGTCGTCTTCAAGCCAACAACACGATCCAGACATTGCAGGCGATAACAGAGTTGCGGAAGATGGCGCTCCATTGTTGGGAGATCTGGAGTCCGCTCTTCTGATCACGAGGTCAGCCTCATCGGAGCTGTAGGACCCTGAGAAAATTCAGAGGACGCAGCAGATCCATTAGCCATCCTGCATGGCCAATAGCCATTTTCATATCATTAATAGAATCATCTTAGTTTTATGAATGCAGCCTTTTCATTGATACAAAACAACGGAAACCCAGGGTTTTGACCGGCTGTTTAGAGAAGGGTTTGAGTTAAAGACAGTGGAAAAAAAACTAAATGACTTCAACAATAACAAGGCAGTAGCAGCCGAGGAAGGTGTCATGACGCAGAGGGAGGGAGGGAGGGAGGGAGGGAGGGAGGGAGGGAGGGAGGGCAGACCTGGCCGCAGTTTGTCTCGCGCTGTCCTGTCGTAGCTCCAGCACTTCCACAGGACGTACAGAGCCAGGGTCAGCTGGGCCAGGAACGTCAGGACTACGAGTAACCAGATGGTGTACACTGAGAGAGGGAGAGAGAGAGAGAGAGAGAGAGAGACATATTTTTTTCCCCGTCTGGCTGTTGGTTTACATGGCCATTAATTAATATAATACAAATATATATTAAATAAAGATGATCCAATATAATTATAATATCATATATCATATTATCCATTTTAATATGATATAATTTGTGTAACTTTGTGTATAGTAAAATATTTAATGAATCAAATAGAATAATGTAACATCATAAAGATATTTTCCCAACAGAATGCAAACACAAAGCATAATTTGATCATATCTTATGTGTCCGCTAATATCTCCACAGATCAAATTAATCCCATGGGGTTGATTGAGCCGCGGGGTCTTTGAATAACGCAGGACCCTTAGAAGTTTGAATCGTTTCGTAAAACCAAAGCGACACCCAGAGTGGAAAAGTGACCGCACTGGTTTGAACGACCACGGACCACCCCCTGTTCTCCCCACTTCAGGGGGGTCGACACTTCAGTTCACACTCATTTGTGCAGTTGTTTTCCAGTTTGGTTCCAGTTTGGTTCCAGTTTGGTTCAAACAGGGGGCTTTGTGGTGGACCCTGTTGCAGCCACCGAGTTAATCATTAATGCTCAGGATCTGTTGAAGAGCCTCTCCGTGCCATACTTGTGCGTTTCTAAGTACAAGTACAGTACAGACGGAAAAGATAGCTGTCTGTTCCAGCTCCGCTTGTTCCAGTAACCGAATTCTTTGTCCTTTTTTGAACGATGATAGTAGGTTTGGGGTTCACAAAACACATCCAACAAATCATTAAAAACATACTTTTTTTTAAATGTATTTTAATAATATTTTGAATAGAATATATATAAATAACCCATTCAAATAACAATTCAAAAATCACTAGAATACGGGAATAGAATCGTCCTTCCTGTATTCACTGCACACTACAACACTTGCCTTTTGAAGAACTCTGTTGTTCCAACTCGCTGATGTCGGGCTCAGAGAAGCCTGAAGAGAGGCTGTCGTTCTGGGCAGGCTCCATCTCTCAGCTCCCCCCCTTCCTCCTGGTACTTCCACAAAGTTAAAAATGTGCAAGAACTGGACAAGGAAACCGAAGAGGGAAAGTTAACCCACTAGCACACCCAGGGGTTCCATATTTGTGTAAGAAATTGTTTTGGCACCGTTTGAGAGCCAACAGCGGTAGACTAATATTTGCAAAGAACCAATACATGTCGTTTTTAATTGCGTTGGAACCCATGAATAAAGCAGGTTTGTGAGCAGTTAACACTCAAAGACATCATTTTTAAACCAAAATGGTGTTGATGTTGGTGGTTTTTCGTCATGCATGACATCCAAATTGTTGAACTAAAAGTTGTAAAAGTTGCATTCTAACACAGTCTGGCTGGCTATTGGCTAATGGGGTCTTTTTACTGAATCTATGAATGAAACTAGTAGTATATTTGCTGCAGACTCTATATGCCACTTCATTAGCTGTGTTCATATCAATTTGCTCATAATGATAAGTCGGAACCCAAAACAGGTGCAACCTCTAACAGAACTAAACTCTGTGCTTGATCGACTTTGACCAGGGTGCACCCTGTTTTCACAGCTGCTGAGGAGCATTCTGAGCATTCTGTCTGTCAGGAAAACGTTACCGCTCATTTGAATCTGTGACACACACACACATGTGCGCGCAAACTGTAAAATAAAAACTAGATTTGAGCTTACCTTGCATTCACTGCTCCTTGGTCCTCGCTGGAGGCGAAATATCCGTAAAGATCAAAGTTTGTCAGCTCTCCGTTAGAAGCAGTGCCTTTCCCTGCAGGACTGCTCGGTAGAACTAAGCCTCAGACTCCACAGCTGGATCTCCTCAGAACCAAAACAAACACGTCCCTGCTGTGAGTGTTTGGGGGGGGGGGTTGGGGGGGTCAGCTATGCAGACCGGACTTGGTACTGGAATAAACGGCAAACCCAACAAAGTGGTCGCATCATATCAACAGATGCAGCTCGTCTTGTGTCCCTGGTGAAATGTGTGTTATGCAATGAGTAAGCTATCCTGAGGACTTTGTTCAGTGGAACAAGCCTCTGTGTCCACACAGCTCTTAGCAGGAGGGCTGGTGCCCCAGCGGGGCGGAAAGAGACCCGAGTCACAGGTGTTTTAGAGCCAAGCACACCGCGGGAGCCGAAGCAAACGCCACGCTGGTACGCCTGGCGCAAGACACGTGCTGCGATTTCAATATTTAACAGTGTGGCGCAAAACATTCCTCTGTTTTACCCTCACTTAACTGAACACCTGCGAATGAGTGTGTCACCATTTGCACTTAAATATGCTACACGCCACCTAGGTGTCTTTTACTGGGCTCCTCCAGACAAGGACGCAGGGTGGTGGTGGTGGTGTTGGTGGAAGCGGTTTATTGCAGCGTTTGAGTATTGCGATACAGAGCAGGAGGTGTCACGTGCTGCCATGCAGGAGATCTCCCTGAGTGTGTGTGTGGCAGGTACACATGTGCACATTGATCGCTCAATGTACAACAGGTGCTGTACATTGGACTCTGGGGCTGGGTGTACAATCGGTCTGACTCGCGCCAGGTGAGGCTGCTTAAACCAGCCATCGTCCCGCCACACTGCACATACTGATAGGCCAGATTAAGTAGGAGTGACACGCGAGACGGCCAATCAGATTGCATTATGGGAGAGGGGGGCGTGGACACCTGATTACAAACAATGTCTGGAAGTAAATATCTTTACCCTCCCTGTTCGAAAGTGAATATATCAATATTTATCTTTTCAAAAGATTTTGATTATAGTGGCATCGGATGAACGTGTGAATTAATTAGTTACTAACTATTAGTTAGTTTGTAGTTTCGATTTGTTGTCATCACAGTCGAGAATAAGTCTAGTTCCCAGACACGCTGTTGTCTCATACATGTTATGGTGTGTGTCACTCGACACAGCATATATATGTAATAATTCATATCATTCTTTATTAATATAGATTACATGGATATGGAGGATGGTGTGTTCCTGGGTTTGCTGCTCCCAATAGAACACTAAAGACGTACATTTAAATGAGTGTTTCTCAAAGAACCCATTCCGGTACTCATCCTGAACCCTGCGGCCGTTTACGAAGACTAAATGTTCCGACCCGTTGCCATGCCGAAGTTTCGGGATAGAGTTGAAAGTTCCTGTTGTGTTGTAATCCAAAAGCGTTGGAACAAAGCTACACTTGATTTACAAAAAATGCGTACTTTTCATAGACACGCAAAGACAATAAGTCGATCAACTCATCGATCTCAGAGAATTCTGTGTGCCCGGATCACAGAAAGACTGGCTGGGGAGCAGGAGAGATCTTATACTTACTCAGACACTGTTCATTTTCTTCACAGCACAGCGCTTGAAATGGACACGTGAAGCGTATTAATGGCTACTTCGTGCATTTCAAACATTGATTAACATTTTAAATAAAACTTCATTTGTATTCATCCAAACAGGGCTTGGGGGTGGGGGCACTTGCACATGGGTGTCCACAAGCCGGCGTCTGACCCCCCCATACACCAGCTTGTGGACACCCATGTGCAAGTGCCCCCCCCCCCCCCCAAGCACCAAACACACTTATACTAAATGACCCCCGCGCTGTGTCTGAGATGGTCTGGTCCACTCCCCCTGCATGTCCCAGCGACGGTGTTTCTGGAGTTCTGGAAGAGACGCAGGGCCGTGCTGGCCTACGACTGGGACCTCATCGACTGGGAGGAGGAGGAGGTGAGGACAACACACAGTAAGACGCGACGCTGCATCTGCATAGAGCCAGGGGTGTTGGGGTCCTACCATCGTCACAGTGGGGGGGGGTGGGGGGGGGGGGGGGGGGTGAAGACCTCCGGGGCTAGACACCTCACCTTTCGTAATGGTTATCTTTTATTTGGAAGAAGGAACCAAAGGACTTTAAGAGACACCTGTTTTTATTTCTTCATTCCCCTTTCCCACCCCGTCCCATATTGCCTGTACAAGATTTAGTGTGTGTATGTTCATAAAATACACAATATAATGCAAGTTCACAACATGAGGCACGCACACGTTCCAGTATTCACCTTAAAGGTGAACAAAAACACAATGAAGTAAGAAGAGTACAAAATGGGACCAGCTGACGAAACCACATCCCAGATCCGTCGTCACGGGAACGGAGCGCGTGTTTAACATGACGGGAGGGTCTCGAGCCTTTCCCAGTACAAAATTAAACGACCCCCATTTTGCACGGGCTCCGCTTGGTCATTAACCCCCCCTCGTGTCTTAATCTTGTCTTTTTATGGGTTTGTCTGTCGTCTCAGGAGGAAATCCGTCCCCAGTTTGAGGCCAAGTACTCCAAGAAGGAGCGGATGAACCCCATATCCGGGAAGCCCGAGCCCTACCAGGCCTTCACCGACAAGTACAGCCGGCTGGTGGTGTCTGCATCCGGGATCTTCTTCATGGTGAGCCCCGTGGTCCCCACCTCTCCATGGGGGTACCCCCACCCCCCCCCCCCCCCCCCACCTCTCCATGGGGGTACCCCCACCCCCTGTGGTCCCCACCTCTCTATGGGGGTACCCCACACCCCCCACCTCTCCATGGGGGTACCCCCACCCCCTGTGGTCCTCACCTCTCCATGGGGGTACCCCCACCCCCCCCCCCCCCCCCACCTCTCCATGGGGGTACCCCCACCCCCTGTGGTCCCCACCTCTCCATGGGGGTACCCCCACCCCCTGTGGTCCCCACCTCTCTATGGGGGTACCCCACACCCCCCACCTCTCCATGGGGGTACCCCCACCCCCTGTGGTCCCCAGCTCTCTATGGGGGTACCCCACACCCCCCACCTCTCCATGGGGGTACCCCCACCCCCCGTGGTCCCCACCTCTCCATGGGGGTACCCCCACCCCCCCCCCCCCACCTCTCCATGGGGGTACCCCCACCCCCCGTGGTCCCCACCTCTCCATGGGGGTACCCCCACCTCTCCATGGGGGTACCCCCACCCCCTGTGGTCCCCACCTCTCTATGGGGGTACCCCACACCCCCCACCTCTCCATGGGGGTACCCCCACCTCTCCATGGGGGTACCCCCACCCCCTGTGGTCCCCACCTCTCTATGGGGGTACCCCACACCCCCCACCTCTCCATGGGGGTACCCCACCCCCTGTGGTCCCCACCTCTCTATGGGGGTACCCCACCCCCCCACACACCTCTCCATGGAGTACACCACAGAGCATCATGAACCTCTTCAAAACCGTGTGTGTGCTTATGTCTGTGTGTGCTTGTGCGTGTGTGTGTGTGCGTGCGCTTATGTGTGTGTGTGTGTGTGCGTGTGTGTGTTTGTGCTTATGTGTGTGCATGTGTGTTGGTGCATGTGTGTGTGTGTATCTGCTTATGTCTGTGTGTGTGTGTGTGTGTGATTGTGGTTGCGTGTGTGTGTGTGTTTGTGATTGTGGTTGCGTGTGTGTGTGTGTGTGTGTGTGTAGATACTGGTGGTGATTGCGGCCGTCTTCGGCATCGTGATCTACCGCGTCATCACCATCAGCACCTTCGCCGCCTTCGGCTGGGCGCTGATCCGCAACAACTCCCAGGTGGCAACGACCGGCACCGCGGTCTGCATCAACTTCTGCATGATCATGCTGCTCAACGTGGTGAGTCCGCTCACGCCACTGCTCTTATAACACTCGCTCGCTCGCTCTCTCTCGCTCACTCACTCACACTCACTCGCTCACTCGCTCTCGCTTTCTCGCTCTCTCTACTGCTCACACTCACTCACTCACACTCGCTCACTCACTCTCGCTCACTCGCTCTCGCTCGCTCTCACTCACTCACTCTTGCTCACTCGCTCACTCACTCTTGCTCACTCGCTCACTCACACTCGCTCACTCACTCACTCACTCTCGCTCACTCACACTCGCTCACTCACTCACTCACTCTCGCTCACTCGCTCTCACTCACTCACTCGCTCTCGCTCACTCGCTCTCGCTCACTCACTCACTCGCTCACACTCACTCGCTCACACGCACTCGCTCTTGCTCACTCACTCTCGCTCACTCGCTCTCGCTCGCTCGCTCACTCACTCACTCACTCTCGCTCACTCGCTCTCGCTCACTCACTCACTCGCTCACACTCACTCGCTCACACGCACTCGCTCTTGCTCACTCACTCTCGCTCACTCGCTCTCGCTCGCTCTCACTCTCACTCACTCACTCTTGCTAACTCGCTCACTCACTCTTGCTCACTCGCTCACTCACACTCGCTCACTCACTCACTCACTCTCGCTCACTCGCTCACTCACTCCTCTCGCTCACTCGCTCTCACTCACTCACTCGCTCACACTCACTCGCTCACACTCACTCGCTCACACTCACTCGCTCTTGCTCACTCACTCTCGCTCACTCGCTCTCGCTCGCTCTCACTCTCACTCACTCACTCTTGCTCACTCACACTCGCTCACTCACTCACTCACTCACTCACTCTCGCTCACTCGCTCTCGCTCACTCACTCACTCACTCGCTCACGCTCACTCGCTCTCGCTCACTCGCTCACTCACTCTCACTCACTCTCGCTCACTCGCTCACACTCACTCGCTCACAGTCACTCACTCACTCTCACTCACTCGCTTACACTCACTTGCTCACTCTCACTCACTCGCTCACACTCACTCGCTCACTCGCTCTCACTCACTCGCTCTTAGCTACATCACCTTTAAGGTGTGTGGGGGGGGGGGGGGGGGGCTTATTAGGTTTCTGGGTGTCGCTTGTGGCCGCAGGGTGCTTGTCATCAGTCAACGCTTGAAAGACACAGTTTCATCTTCACCCCCCTGTTTTATAATTGGGTACGGTGTTGTCCTTTTGTCTTTCGTCCCCAGGGAAGAATTGATTCTGTAACCTGAAGGAGAAGATAAAGAACATCAATTGTGTTTAATCCTACAGACTAGACTAGCCCACACAGAGAAAAACAAGCAACGTTGCATTTTTAGCTTTCATGCATTTGTCATTTTCATCAAAGCCTGAACACAGTGATGTGTATTAACAGCCGGGTAGACATAATCACGACTCAACTTTGAACACATTCAGGCTTCTGAGACAAACATAAGTGTTGTTCTACCAAAGTGTTACGGCCAGTCAACCGTAATTAGTTTTTCAAAAAAGTTGTATTATCTTTCAGTTGGTGTATTAAAGGGGCTGTAGTGTAGCTGCTAGCGTGCTCCACTCCCGTCCTCAAGGTACTGTGTTCGATCCCCAATACCCGTAAGATACTTAGGGCAGGCGTCCATGAGCAAAAAAGCCTAACCCCCCCCCCACCCCACCCCCCACACCATGCTCCTTAATGACATGCACCGGATTTCACAGTATGTCGCTTTGGGGAAGAGCAACTCGCTAAATGGTGGTTAATAGTTGGGGAACACAAATCACATTAAATATCAAACTGTGATGATGTTTGCTAGCTGTGTGCGAATGAGACGCTGAAGAGCATTGCACAGCGTGGAGCCGGTGTTGTTTCGGCGCTCACTTCTGTAGTCAAGGGTGTAATAAAAGCTAACGTATTTACGACCTCAATTTGAATCTCGTCTTTTCTAGCTGTATGAAAAGGTGGCCATCCTGCTCACCAATTTGGGTAAGTTGGACATTCCTTAAGACTTTAAGTGTCCGATAAAGGCTTGTTCTATCAATAATGTCACATTTTGGAGCAGAGCGAAAGTAAAGCTTTCATTCAATGTCTGATTTCTATGTAGTCCAATAAGCTAGGATTGGATTTTGTAAGATTTGCTTTTTGTTTTCATACATTCCACTGTTATTAAAAGTATTTTTCCGTTTAGTTATATCAACATTTGCTGTACAAAGATTTCCATTGCTATAATACCTACTGTAAATATTGTAAAATATCTAACTACTGTCAACTAATGTGAGCCCTTTATTCAAAGCTTTCTTTATTCACGAGGGCAGAATTAGCCTGAATAAAGCTTGAGCAGAGAAGTCGGAACATGAGTACGTGTGTATAGGGAAATGCTGTATCTTCGTAGTTTGTATGTTGTTTCTACATCTCTCTTACAGAGCAGCCTCGCACCGAATCCGAGTGGGAGAACAGCTTCACGCTGAAGATGTTCCTCTTCCAGTTTGTCAACCTGAACAGCTCCACGTTCTACATCGCCTTCTTCCTCGGAAGGTCAGGAGACCTTTCTAAAGAGCCAGGGAACCCAAAACCGTTTTATTTGAAGCTTCTCAGTAGAAAGCATTACAAAGCTCACAACGCAACGACGATGCTAAGAAAGTATCACACCACCCCCCCCCCCCCCCTCTCAAAAAATCTCATATAGTGTTCGAATGCCAGCTGAAACACCTTAGTGACGGCAGAGCATTCAGAGAACAGAGACCTGGCCTCATCGCTGCGTGCCCTACACTCCGCACCGTATGCCGTTCACTCTTAATGCCCCCTCTAGTGTTTGCACGCCGTACTGATCTGACCGGTTCTCTGCGCCTCATTCCCAAAGTACCTTGTGCACAGAACAGCAGCTTCAGAAACGGGCTGGAGGTCGGACGAGTGGTCCTCGCGCGTTAAGTGTATCGCGAGGGACCGTCAACATCTGTCGAATCAACACGTGTTGATTCGACAGATGTTGACGGTTACGGGGAAGTGGATGCTGATGCTGAGAGGAGGGGGGGGGGGGGGGGGGGAGTAGCCCAGATTGCAGCAGTAGTTCATCAATTAAGCACTGAACCCTTTTCACAATGGCTACTTTCATGCATTTCAACCCCCAGCCCAGAAGAAAACCCCTATACACAATGTTCTTAATGTTCTTAAAGAACCAGCCGTGAACAGGGAAGATGTAGAGAACGGAAGATATTATATCTCTCGCTCTCTCTCTCTTTCTCTCTCTGTCTCTCTCTCTCGCTCTCTCTCTCTGTCTCTCTCGCTCTCTCTCTTTCTCTCTCTCTCTCTCTCTCTCTCTCTCTCTCTTTCTCTCTCTCTCTTCTCTCTCTCTCTCTCTCGCTCTCGCTCTCTCTCTCTCTCTCTCTCTCTCTCTCTCTCTCTCTCTCTCTCTCTCTCTCTCTCTCTCTCTCTCTCTCTCTCTCCTGCAGGTTCACAGGTCGTCCGGGTGCATATCTACGCCTCATTAATCGCTGGAAACTAGAAGAAGTGAGTAAATACTTCCAAACTCCCTGGAGGGAACCGCAAAGCATTGTGGGAGCTTGTGAAAAAAAAAAATCTCCACCATTACTGTAAACCCCCCCCCCCCCCCCCCGTCAGCCATTTAACCCCCATCAGCGGGAACCATTACTGCCGGCTGTACTTAGAAGAAAATCATAACAATGATTACAATATCAGGAGACCTTCCAGTGGTACGTTTGTGTGTGTGTGCGTGTGTGTGCGTGTGTGTGTGTCAGCATAGCTCTGAGTTTGCCGTTCTATGCTGCCTGCTGATTGGTCACGCAGCTGAGTAACTCAATTAAAAGCAAACTAAACAATAAGTGTTGACTGGGAAAAAAGCTCCCGGTCGTTTCAAACACACAGCAGGAGCAGGCGCGTTCTGGAATCGATGCGCTGGGTGTCCAGGTGTCCACCATCGATTGGTTTATGTTTCTGAAAAGGCGATGTAAACCTACGGCCTGGTGGTAGTAACAACCAGAAGATGGCAATACAGCCGAGTTAATGACGACGTGGTTATTCCTCAGTGTGTTCTTATGTGCTTCTCCCTGTGTTGTGTGGCTGTGTTGTAACCGTCTCCCTGTGTTGTGTGGCTGTGTTGTGTTGTAACCGTCTCCCTGTGTTGTGTGGCTGCGTTGTGTTGTGTTGTAACCGTCTCCCTGTGTTGTGTGGCTGTGTTGTGTTGTGCGTCCGTGTCTTGTTGTGTGGCTATGTTGTCTTGTGTGGCTGTGTTGTGTTGTGTGTCTGTGTTGTGCGTCCGTGTTGTGTGGCTGTGTTGTGCGTCCGTGTTGTGCGTCTGTTGTGTTGGGTGCCTGTGTTGTGCGTCTGTGTTGTGCGTCCGTGTTGTGCGTCTGTGTTGTGTTGTGTGCCCGTGTTGTGCATCGTGCGTCCGTGCTGTGCGTGTGTGTTGTGCGGCCCAGTGCCACCCCAGCGGCTGCCTCATCGACCTCTGCCTCCAGATGGGGATCATCATGGTGCTGAAGCAGACCTGGAACAACTTCATGGAGCTCGGATACCCGTGAGTCTCCTCCGCCCACCGCCGCGCTCCAACAGCTAGTCCTACTAGGGAGGCATGAACCAACACCAAGAGGTCTGATCGAACCCCCCCCCCCCCCCCCCCCCCCCGTCCACACCGCAGCGAGGTTAATGGGTTTTTTAGGAGGTCGTTAGTGGAAAACCCCGTGGAGCGCGCGGGGAAGCCACTAAACGCAGGCTAACGAACCTACTTTAATCTCAACAACAATGCAACGGCGAGGTCTCTATGTCCGACGATTTAACCATACATCCCGCTTCAAGGCTTTGCTTCAGAATACAAATAACACGTCGAAAGAAATAAGCATTTTTCGATACCACTGCTTTTGTTCCTGGTTTGCTCGGGTAGCACGCCTAGTTCCTATAGCGCTGGTCCACTAATCTCTGCGGAGAGGGACGCTGTGGAGGAGCTGTGTAGAGGCTTGATCAGGAGGAAAGGAGCCGTTAGTGTGGATATGAGACATCAGTGAGGTGTGTGTCTATTGACTTTAGTGCGGGAAATCACACTCCGAAGCACTTCCTGTGTCGGATGCACTTCCTGTGTCGGAAGCACTTCCTGTGTCGGAAGCACTTCCTGTGTCGGATGCACTTCCTGTGTCGGAAGCACTTCCTGTGTCGGATGCACTGACGGTGGGAATCCTGCGCCAGGCCGTTCCCATAGCCGCAGCAACTCTCCGAGGACAAGAGCCTCTCATGACGGAACGTCATCACCCATGGTCTGAAGCCGCTTAGGTCTGAAGCCGCTTAGGTCTGAAGCGGCTTCAGACCTAAGCGGCTTCAGACCTAAGCGGCTTCAGAGGATACGTGTCTGAAGCCACATTGGTGTCCGGTCTAGGCTGTTTCTCTAGCCTGCTCCGTAATGGATACCATGGCGATCGAGGAGAGCAAACATAGGGAGTCCCTATGGAGCGACTATTGGAATGCAGCCCAAAAGCCAAGTGGCAAGTTCCAGCGAAGCAAGTGAAGTATAGGTCCACTTAAAAAGCCCAGCTGGGAGAAAGCTCTAGGGACAACAAGGAGCAGATGGCGAAGCCCCTTATTGGCTGTTTCTGTCTCTGCAAGGAGTTTACTTTTGGATGAATTCCTACTGGAAGCCAGGCTTTGAGTTAACGCTCACCATCACACTTGTCCTCTGCAGGACAGCTTCGGTCCGAAACTGGAGTGGAATTTGCGACGCCAAAACAAATACGCACATGGTCTTCTCACATTCTGAACGAATGTCCCACATGGGCCCCTTGGTAGGAAGAGTCGTATTTCTTTTAATTGGAATATAACGATCCTGTCGTTGCGATAGGCTGATCCAGAACTGGTGGACCCGGCGGCGGCTGAGACGCGAGCACGGCCAGAAGGCCAAAGACGGCTTCCCTCAGTGGGAGAGGGACTACAACCTGCAGCCTATGAACGTCTACGGGCTCTTTGACGAGTACCTGGAGATGAGTATGTTACAGAGGCCCCCACGGGCAGTATGTTACAGAGGCCCCCACTGGGCGGTATGTTACAGAGGCCCCCACGGGCGGTATGTTACAGAGGCCCCCACGGGCACTATGTTACAGAGGGCCCCACGGGGCAGTATGTTACAGAGGGCCCCACGGGCAGTATGTTACAGAGGCCCCCACTGGGCGGTATGTTACAGAGGCCCCCACGGGCAGTATGTTACAGAGGCCCCCACGGGCAGTATGTTACAGAGGGCCCCACGGGCAGTATGTTACAGAGGCCCCCACGGGCAGTATGTTACAGAGGCCCCCACGGGCAGTATGTTACAGAGGCCCCCACGGGGCAGTATGTTACAGAGGGCCCCACGGGCAGTATGTTACAGAGGCCCCCACGGGCAGTATGTTACAGAGGCCCCCACGGGCAGTATGTTACAGAGGGCCCCACGGGCAGTATGTTACAGAGGCCCCCACGGGGCAGTATGTTACAGAGGGCCCCACGGGCACTATGGTACAGAGGGCCCCACGGGCAGTATGTTACAGAGGGCCCCACGGGCAGTATGTTACAGAGGGCCCCACGGGCAGTATGTTACAGAGGGCCCCACGGGCAGTATGTTACAGAGGCCCCCACGGGGCAGTATGTTACAGAGGGCCCCACGGGGCAGTATGTTACAGAGGGCCCTGTATGTTCGTATTTACAGTTAACTCAATATGGAGTTAACATGGCTAAACATTTTATAAACCTTTCAAAAAGTTTTTTATTATAATCTGAACTAGAAAGGGTTTAGTCAGGTACATTTCCACATACTAAGGATTTTGTTAAGGATCTGTAAAATGTCTATTAATAAGTTATTAAATTGTAGTTGTAGTAAAGTAGTAGGTAAAGCCTCGTAGATTATAGTTAAATTGTAACTGCCACCACACACCAAAAAGTAGAAGCGTCTGCTAAATGCCCGAAATGTAAAAAGTAGAGATTTCAGCCGAGCGTGGACACCGGGGTCAGGCGTGTGACGCCCCCTTGTGGTGTGTTTTCACTTCTCAGTCCTGCAGTTTGGCTTTACCACCATCTTCGTGGCGGCCTTCCCCCTGGCGCCGCTCCTCGCGCTGCTCAACAACATCATCGAGATCCGCCTGGACGCCTACAAGTTTGTCACACAGTGGCGCCGCCCGCTGCCCTCCCAGGCCAAAGACATCGGTGAGCAGACCCACCGAGACCAACGAAGAAGAAAGCTACTCCCGCTACGCACGACACCGGAGGCCCTGCTTAGAGCCGGCTGGTGCCTGGCCTGAACACAGGCTGTAAGCAGGCTGTAAGCAGGCTGTGTTCTGGTGCCTGGCCTCAACACAGGCTGTAAGCAGGCTGTAAGCAGGTTGTGTTCTGGAGCCTGGCCTGAACACAGGCTGTAAGCAGGCTGTAAGCAGGCTGTGTTCTGGTGCCTGGCCTCAACACAGGCTGTAAGCAGGCTGTAAGCAGGCTGTGTTCTGGAGCCTGGCCTGAACACAGGCTGTAAGCAGGCTGTAAGCAGGCTGTGTTCTGGTGCCTGGCCTCAACACAGGCTGTAAGCAGGCTGTAAGCAGGTTGTGTTCTGGAGCCTGGCCTGAACACAGGCTGTAAGCAGGCTGTAAGCAGGCTGTGTTCTGGTGCCTGGCCTCAACACAGGCTGTAAGCAGGCTGTAAGCAGGCTGTGTTCTGGAGCCTGGCCTGAACACAGCCTGCTTACAGCCTGCTTAACACAGGCTGTAAGCAGGCTGTGTTCTGGAGCCTGGCCTGAACACAGGCTGTAAGCAGGCTGTAAGCAGGCTGTGTTCTGGAGCCTGGCCTGAACAGAGGCTGTAAGCAGGCTGTAAGCAGGTTGTGTTCTGGAGCCTGGCCTGAACACAGGCTGTAAGCAGGCTGTAAGCAGGCTGTGTTCTGGAGCCTGGCCTGAACACAGGCTGTAAGCAGGCTGTAAGCAGGTTGTGTTCTGGTGCCTGGCCTGAACACAGGCTGTAAGCAGGCTGTGTTACAGGCTGTAAGCAGGCTGTGTTCTGGTGCCTGGCCTGAACACAGGCTGTAAGCAGGCTGTAAGCAGGCTGTGTTCTGGTGCCTGGCCTGAACACAGGCTGTAAGCAGGCTGTAAGCAGGCTGTGTTCTGGTGCCTGGCCTGAACACAGGCTGTAAGCAGGCTGTAAGCAGGCTGTGTTCTGGTGCCTGGCCTGAACACAGGCTGTAAGCAGGCTGTGTTATGGTGCCTGGCCTGAACACAGCCATGCAATACAAGTTCCTGAAGCTGAAGAGCTAATTAAGAACATAATCTATGTGGGTAATCAATTACTAAAGAGACTCCAAAAGGAGAATATAGATATTGATCTTGTTGCAGTTATTGTAGCTATTACAAACTATCAATAGCATTTCTAGAACACCTTTCTTGCCAGAACAGCAAATTAAAAGCACTGTAACAGTGAATGCCTCATATTCACTAAACACACAGACATGCACACACCGACATCACAGTCAGTAGCAGTCAGAGGGGGGGGGGGTTAGTGCCTTGCCCAAGGGGAACTCAACCACGTACACTAGGAATCGCACCTGCCTGCATCGCTTGTGTGCATGTTTGTGCATTTGTACCTGTGTGCGTTGTGTGTGTGCGTTCGTGTGTGTGTGTGCGTTCATGCATGTGTGTGTGTGTGTGTGTGCTCGTTCGTGTGTGTGTGCGTGTGTTCATGCGTGTGTGCGTTCGTTCGTGTGTGTGCGTGTGTTCATGAGTGTGTGCGTTCGTTCGTGTGCGTTCGTTCGTGTGTGTGCGTGTGTTCATGCGTGGGTGCGTTCGTTCGTGTGCGTGCGTTCGTGTGTGTGTGTGTGTGTGTGTGTGCGTGCGTTCATGCGTGCGTGTGTGTGTGTGTTCACATCAGGGATCTGGTACGGCATCCTGGAGGGGATCGGCATCCTGTCGGTCATCACCAACGCCTTCGTCATCGCCGTGACGTCCGACTTCATCCCCCGCCTGGTCTACGCCTACAAGTACGGCCCGTGTGCCGGCCAGGGCCGCGCGGGCCAGCGGTGAGCAGAACCACGCCCGCCGTCAGCACGGCCTCGCCCTTTCTCAAGGCACGTCTCACGGTCTGCTCACGTGCCTTACCTTATCCAGGTGCATGATGGGATACGTCAACGCCAGTCTGTCCGTGTTCCGAGTCGCGGACTTCGAGAAGAAGTCGGAGCCCACGAGCAACGGATCGGAGACGTTCGGAGACGCCGTGAAGTTCTGCAGGTAGGCTAACGTTGCTACTGCAGGTAGGCTAACGTTGCTACTGCAGGTAGGCTAACGTTGCTACTGCAGGTAGGCTAACGTTGCTACTGCAGGTAGGCTAACGTTGCTACTGCAGGTAGGCTAACGTTGCTACTGCAGGTAGGCTAACGTTATTACTGCAGGTAGGCTAACGTTATTACTGCAGGTAGGCTAACGTTGCTACTGCAGGTAGGCTAACGTTGCTACTGCAGGTAGGCTAACGTTATTACTGCAGGTAGGCTAACGTTATTACTGCAGGTAGGCTAACGTTATTACTGCAGGTAGGCTAACGTTATTACTGCAGGTAGGCTAACGTTGCTACTGCAGGTAGGCTAACGTTGCTACTGCAGGTAGGCTAACATTACTGCTGGCAGGCTAATGTTGTTACTGCAGGTAGGCTAATGTTTATACTGCAGGTAGGTTAGTAGGCTAACGTTAGTCCTGCAGGTAGCGTTACTAATGTGGGTTTAACGCTAATTAGGGTTAGCTCGGGTTTTGAATCTGGTATATTCAGCACAACTTGGTTCTCATCTTTTTTTGTACTTTCTGATTGAAGAAAGAACCTAGACTTTTATCAAAACTATTAAAGCAATAACTAGCCACAGTCAAACGATCTACACCTAGCTGTTTTAGCTGTTTCTGTGTGAGTGTTTATGTTCGTGTGTGTGTATGTGTGTGTGTGTGTGTGTGTGTGTGTGGGCGTGCATGCGTCTTGTTCAGTGTCATTGACCTTCATCACATGCATCTATATATGAGATCAGACCGACTAAATTAAATTCTGGGGCAGTATCATCATCATCAGCATCATCCTAAGTGCTCGACGACCTTTGACCCCCCCCCCAGGTACCGAGACTACCGGGAGCCCCCGGTCTCAGCGGAGCCGTACTCCTACACTCTGCAGTTCTGGCACGTTCTGGCGGCCAGGCTGGCCTTCATCGTCGTCTTCGAGGTCAGTTCGACATCTCCTCGTCCTTCGTCTTCCACCGCTGGCGACACGCTCAGCGGAACCTTCTGGGTGACAAGCAGGAGGACATCTTGAAGGGACACCTCTTACCCCGTTTCACAGCTGCCCGTTCCTCGGTTCTTCACCTTTCTGTATTTGGTGAATGTGTTTCGATGCGCTCTCGTTTTCTGAGAGGGCTTTTAGGAATCGTGGCTTACCTTTCCTCTCGCTCTCCCTCGTACACCAGTGTACACTTTGGCTGGACCATTGACCAAACTGGTGCCCGACACAATAAGATGATGTCATGTTGTACAATCAACCAATCAAAATGCGTGTCATTCTTAGCAGAATCCTATATATATGTATATCTGTATACAGATATACATTTATACAAATATATATATACATACATAATATTGGTAGTTTAATAATGAATATGTTCAAATGTGTAACGATTGCCCAGGTAGCTCGCTGCAGGTGTGTGGCGGTCCTTCTAACCCTCTGATTGGCCGGCTCCACAGCACCTGGTCTTCGCCATCAAGACCCTGATCGCCTACCTGATCCCAGACCTGCCCAAGGACCTGCGGGACCGCATGCGGCGGGAGAAGTACCTGATCCAGGAGATGATGTACGAGGCGGAGCTGGAGCGGCTGCAGAAGGAGAAGAGCGAGAGGAAGAAGAGGAAGGAACGGGGACATCACAAGGAGTGGCCCTGAGGGGACCGGAGCCAGCGCTGCTGCAGGTGAGGCGCGGGACCGGCCCGGAGAGCCGAACGCACGCCCGTGATTGACGGGGCGAGATGGAATCCCTGACTCAATCAGGGACGAGATGGCCTGATTGGTTAGAAATGTCCCGCGGTTTAAAAATCGAAACGTGTTCATACAGAGGCAGGGTCAGGCAACCAGAACTGACATCCCCACAGAACCTTTCACTCACTGGTAGCTGACGGATGACTATGGCATTTCTAACAAATTAGTAAAAAATCATAAAGGTAACTAAGTTTAGAGATCGTACATTCAGGCACTCTTAAAGACACTCTTAAAGGCTATACTCTTAAAGGTTATACTCCTAAAGGCTACACTCTTAAAGACACTCTTAAAGGCTATAATCTTAAAGGCTATACTCTTAAAGACTACACTCTTAAAGGCTATACTCTTAAAGACTACACTCTTAAAGGCTATACTCTTAAAGGCTATACTCCTAAAGGCTACACTCTTAAAGACACTCTTAAAGGCTATACTCTTAAAGGCTATACTCTTAAAGACTACACTCTTAAAGGCTATACTCTTAAAGGCTATACTCTTAAAGGCTATACTCCTAAAGGCTACACTCTTAAAGACACTCTTAAAGGCTATACTCTTAAAGGCTATACTCTTAAAGACTACACTCTTAAAGGCTATACTCTTAAAGACTACACTCTTAAAGGCTATACTCTTAAAGGCTATACTCCTAAAGGCTACACTCTTAAAGGCTATACTCTTAAAGGCTATACTCTTAAAGACTACACTCTTAAAGGCTATACTCTTAAAGGCTATACTCCTAAAGGCTACACTCTTAAAGACACTCTTAAAGACTACACTCTTAAAGGCTATACTCTTAAAGGCTATACTCCTAAAGGCTACACTCTTAAAGACACTCTTAAAGGCTATACTCTTAAAGGCTATACTCTTAAAGACTACACTCTTAAAGGCTACACTCTTAAAGGCTTAACGACACTCTTAAAGGCTACAATTCCAAACCTCCGCGGACCTCACGAAGCTACTGTGCATCCTCAGCGTTGGCGTGCCACAGCGCGATGCTAGAGCTCCCCCTGGTGGCCTGACCTTGACAAGGCCTGACTCTAGAGCATCGGCTGCACTATGCACGGCACGTTGACTTGCACCCAGACTCAAAGACCAGGGCCACATCACTCTCGCCAACGACCTAGACAAAATGAAAATTATTTGTCAGAAAATCTGAAAACATTCTTAAAGGGCCCCTATTTTACCACCAGGTGTGAGCCTGATTGGCCATTACGAGCCGTTTCCAAATCTGCACAGGGAAGGGCAGATTTGGAAATGGCTCGTAATGGCCAATCAGGCTCACACCTGGTGGTAAAATAGGGCCCCTTTAACTGTCGACTTAAAAATATGAGCTGAATCCTATCGTGTGTTTCTCCCCAGCGGCCCCCGGTTTCTTCTCCTTTAGAACCCCTGAGGACCATGTAGTGGGAGGGGTAGTTCCTGCATGACGTCGGGGTCCCCATGCCCTCCTCTCGGTCTGTCTGACCAGGGGCCCGACTAAGTTTTTTGTTTTTTTTAAGACAAACAATGGGGGGGGGAACCACTGCATCCAGTGGTGTCCCTCACGGTCTCACACACACACCCTGTGTTGGGAGTCGTTGGCTTCTCACGTCCCCTCGCAAGAGAGGGGCCCTGGATCTAAAATGGACGCCTGGAAGAATTGACAACTGGGGATAACTTCCTTGTGTTGGTTTTCCTTTGACAGCTGCTATTAATTCAATTGTTTGTTCAGTGTTGAGCTCATCTGTTTTGTGTCTTTGTCTTTTTATTTGTTTATCTGTTGTATGTTTGTTTGTCTCATGCTTCTGCCTCGTAAGACTCATTAACCTCAGCCTGGAGCTCCTGAATGTAAAGCAAAAATAACTCTGAAGTCTTTTACATTTTTCAAACTAACCTGGGCCTAAGGTGCTCTCTGCTACGCTAACTGAATGAGAAGTTCTGTTTACATCTTTCCCGTTGGTCGAGAAATGTGTACGATAAGAAGCTGATAGTGTTTCCTTTGTTGTAAATAAAGAGATATATTTAAGGGGATGTCAGATAGGCCATTTGCTCCTCTGTAGTGTAGTACAATAAATAAATAAACTAATAGATTATTCACATTTAGAGATGTGATTCATCTAAATTGTGGCAGGGGCCAATGATAGCTTACACCTGCATTGCCTTTCATTGAATTTAAATTGATGACCGCAGTAATAAAATAAAGAATATTTATTGTCTATATATTGTGTGGGTTTCCTCTGTAGGATTTGAATCCTGGATCCAAATGTCGATTTTCTGGACTCTGAAAAGGTTTTACATAGAGAAGGGAGATTTTTATATGCATGGAATATTAATGAAACCTTTGTCCACTCCTAACCTGAATATTTCACACTCTGTCTCTCTCTCTGTCTCTCTCTCTGTCTCTCTCTCTCTCTCTCTCTCTCTCTCTCTCTCTCTCTCTCTCTCTCTCTCTCTCTCTCTCTCTCTCTCTCTCACACACACACACACACACACACACACGCACACGCACACACGCACACACACACACACTTGAATGGATTCACAATGCTCAGCAATCCTGCAGAGGGCAGCATTTCTTTTGAAACTGACCGTTGTTTAAAAAAGAATTTATTTCGGTTGGCATGACGTTGTATACCAGAGTGAAATGATTCATATGTTAATGTGAGCTTATTATTCATAGCTTTTTTAATTCTCTGCAGTAAATTTGAGACCGTCACTGCCGAACACTGAATCCGTGATGATATTCGCGTAACTAAGGATGCTCTTTGAACGCATCAGTAGTCCCATCAGGTTAATAGGTTACTACACTTAATCTTATAGACTTTATCCAGGATAAGATATTATTTACTAACCCAAATGGACAAAACACCTGGATGGGACTTGTTTGACCTACCAAGTACTTAAGTATACTTATAAACACATGCGTCACCAATTACATTTCTTTGGGAAAAGCGTGATTTTTAAAGTGTTTATTTGCCGAGACCGACGGTACTTTATTCCACTGGGATGTCTGAATTAAGGCAAGTCGATGTGTTTCCTACACATCGACATGGTTTTCCACCCCACACCCTAAGAGGATTAACTCCGAAACACGCTTGGGAACGTTGCGTAAGGCTTCCAGAGGATCATATTTTTGATCTGGTCCGATCGGTGCGTCAGATGGGTTTTCTTATGTTTTGTTTGTTGTCGTATGAGAATGTGTCTCTGTTCACTTTACCCCTTCTCCCCTTTCTGTCGCAAGTCTTTATACTGGTGGACGCTGGTTCATGCCCAGTCTAGGGTTTGTACTGGTGGACACTGGGAGCTGCCCAGTACAACCACAGTCTTACTGATGGACACTGGTAGCTTCCCAGTACAACCACAGTCTTACTGATGGACACTGGGAGCTTCCCAGTACAACCAGTCTTACTGATGGACACTGGTAGCTTCCCAGTACAACCACAGTCTTACTGATGGACACTGGGAGCTTCCCAGTACAACCAGTCTTACTGATGGACACTGGGAGCTGCCCTGTACAACCACAGTCTTACTGATGGACACTGGGAGCTGCCCTGTACAACCACAGTCTTACTGATGGACACTGGGAGCTGCCCAGTACAACCACAGTCTTCTACTGGGAGCTGCCCAGTACAACCACAGTCTTACTGATGGACACTGGGAGCTGCCCAGTACAACCACAGTCTTCTACTGGGAGCTGCCCAGTACAACCACAGTCTTACTGATGGACACTGGGAGCTGCCCAGTACAACCAAAGTCTTCTACTGGTGGATGCTGGGAGCTGCCCATTACAGCTACAGTCTTCCATTGGTTAAAGCCAGTCTTCGAACCAGTCTTCTAATGGTGGACACTGGGAGATATCCAGTCTAACAAAGTCATAAAACTGGTAGACACTGGTGTTTGCCCAGTAGAACAGCACTATCCTCCTGTTAGCTACTGGGAGCTTCCCTATCAAACCACAGTCTTTACTGGTTGATGCCCAATCACTAACCACTACATGTGGCACTACATGTGGTTAGTCACACCTCTTCCTGTTGACATGGCGCCTATATTGTAGGTTACCAGCAACCCTGTGTGTGTGTGTGTGTGTGTGTGTGTGTGTGTGTGTGTGTGTGTGTGTGTGTGTGTGTGTGTGTGTGTGTGTGTGTGTGTGTGTGTGTGTGTGTGTGTGTGTGTGTGTGTGTGTGTGTGTGTTGGTGCACGTGTCACACCAAGGCCCGCCCCCAAAGACACAACCCTCTGTACGAAGCAGGACAACAACAAAACAACAAAGCCTGCCTTCCTGGTTGCTGTTGCCATGGTGACAGTTCCACGTCCGTTGACCTTCAATCTGAGCGCTCTTCCCTCTCGCTGCCCCCGGTTTGATTTATTATTATACGTATCTACATTCTATACATCTCGATATTTATACATGTATAATATTTCACACACACATACATGTATCACATAGAAAATAATATTCCCAGCATTATTTTTATTCCCGACTCTGTTCTTGTTCAGACCAAATCAAGGAACCCAGCCTGTTCATTTATAATCGGATGAATCAACACTTTACCAAGAAACTCGTCCACCCTTCCATGAATTCATCCGAGCGACTTTATCCCGGCGTCGTGGTGGTGGGAGATGAAAACCGCAGCTCATTAAATTAATGACGTAGGCATGCGGTGCCCCTAATTAACATAATTCGATTCACCTGTGCTTCCTCCACCTTTACGCCTGTGTGATAGAGGCCGTTTTCGCAGACGCGTCACCGCAGGACTGACAGATGGCGCGCATAACACTAACTGAACTCTACGATGAACCCCCCCCCCCCCCCCCCCCCCACACACACACACACACACACACACACACACACACACACACACCCGCGCTGTCCAACACACCGGGGACGGAGAAACTGCAGCGGTAGGTCAAAAAGAATCCTGTCACTTTTGAATCGTTTTCACACCTTCGCCGCGTTATGCTCAGGCGTCAACTCAAGGAAGAAAAACCAGCGATTTATAAAGTTAGTAAAGTTCTGTTTTGTAAGTTAGAAGGCCGAGTCGTACATTAGGCGTGGATATTAGTAAGCATAGTAATATCCTTCTCTACCTGCACTCGCACCCTTGACTATGTTGGTAGGTTGTCTTTAAATGCCTTTCAGGCTTGCTGTGTTATCGGTGAGCTATAGTATTTATCTTTACCCAAACAAAATAGGATGGCTGTAGGCTTCAATGGAAGAGTAGGACTGTACACATCTTACTAAAATCAGGTTTAAATATACATATTTGGCGTTTCTGATTAAAACCTTTGACGGATGTAACCTTTAAATTAACCCTTAATAGCATTCTGCCTCAACACGTGGAATACATTTTAAAGAGAAAAGTAAACAACCTTTTTTTTTTTGCCATCTCCACGTTTTATTCCGGTCGTTTCTCATTTAGTACAGCAGCCAAGCAGCTTAAACACAGCGGAACGCATTGGTTTAGCCACAACGAAAACAAGCCTCTGCTTTACAATCATTTCATGTTCTTTGAAACCACCGTTTTATAATAAAGTAGCAGTTACACATGAATCCAGGACATCCCGGTGTATGTGGGTCAGGGTGGGGCTGTGTGTGGGTCTGGGTGGGGCTGTATGTGGGGCAGGATGGGGCTGTGTGTGGGTCAGGGTGGGGCTGTGTGCCGGGCTGTGTGTGGGTCTGGTGGGGCTGTGTGTGGGTCAGGGTGGGGTTGTGTCTTGGTCTGGGTGGGGCTGTGTGTGGGTCTGGGTGGGGCTGTGTGTGGGTCAGGGTGGGGCTGTGTGTGGGTCTGGGTGGGGGCTGTGTGTGGGTCAGGGTGGGGCTGTGTGTGGGTCTGGGTGGGGCTGTGTGTGGGTCAGGGTGGGGCTGTGTGTGGGTCTGGGTGGGGGCTGTGTGTGGGTCAGGGTGGGGCTGTGTGTGGGTCTGGGTGGGGGCTGTGTGTGGGTCAGGGTGGGGGCTGTGTGTGGGTCAGGGTGGGGCTGTGTGTGGGTCTGGGTGGGGCTGTGTGTGGGTCAGGGTGGGGGCTGTGTGTGGGTCAGGGTGGGGGCTGTGTGTGGGTCTGGATGGGGGCTGTGTGTGGGGCTGTGTGTGGGTCAGGGTGGGGGCTGTGTGTGGGTCAGGGTGGGGCTGGGTCAGGGTGGGCTGGCGGTGTCATCCTCTGATGCTGATTTGGGCCGACTAGGTCGTTTGGGCGTGGCTCAGAAACACTCTCCGGTCTGAACTCGGAGGATTCGTTCCTCCGAGTGAGAGCGGATGTTTGTTTGTTTGTGTAGCTTTCCCAGCGCCGCTAGATGTTGTTGTTGTTGTTGTGGCTGATGGGGATATGGTTCTGGGTCTGGTCCGTCTTGATTCTGTGTTGAAGAACTGATTCACTTGGGGATGACGGATGACGGCGACATCGTTTCAAAATGTTGCCGTAAATAAGTCATGCTTTCAAAAAAAAAAATAAGAAGAAGAAGAATGGACGTTTCAATAAAGCTTGAGGCCTGCTGCTTACAGCTTGGGCCCCCACAGGAACGACGATGACCCCTCAAGGGGCCGTCCTCGCACACAAACGTCAAATCACAACCACACGTCACAGAGAAATGATCTTTCCGCTGACCCGGAACAAAGCGGTGAAGAGAGGGATCGACGCGCGTTTTCTTTACTTTTACGGTTATTACTATTACGGTTTTGTTTACTATTACGGTTATTACTATTACGGTTTTGTTTACTATTACGGTTATTACTATTACGGTTTTGTTTACTATTACGGTTATTACTATTATTACTATAGCTCTGTTTACCGTCCAAACCGTGTGCCCCTCTCACGAGTCGGTTTCAGTTAGCGTGACGTTTAGTCGACCCGCACCGGACTCCTCATGCCGTTGAAGAGCACGGGATCGTGTTTTAGTGCATGGTGTTGTCAAAACGACGGTTGGAACTCGCCCCCGTTCAGAACCCTGAGACATCCTATGGGTGAGTGGATGTCCCTGGAACTGAGCCGCCACACAGCAGCTGGAAGAGGGCTAGGGGGAGGGTTTTTTCCTTTTCTTTTTTTAACATGACACGGAAAAACATGTTTGGTCACTGTGTGTCGTCACGCACACGCACACACACACACACGCACGCGCACACACACACGCGCACACACACACGCACATACACACACACACACAGTGTCTTCACAAACAGTGTACACACACCGCGTTCCACTGATTAATTCATAACTCGTTAGTAATTATGATTTGTAAGATTCATTATAAACTAAATAAAATAAAATAAAAAATACAAAGTTAATGAGAGAATTTGGCGACAGATACAGACACTTCAACATTTCTCCAACGAAAGTACTCGACATGTTACATAATTAAATATGTTAATATGATCATCTTAATGAAAGGATGCTCTTCTTTATTTCTACTTTGTTATCCTGCCTCTGGTATTTAGCATTGCTAACGCACCGGGGTACACGTACCCCAAATTGTCCTTGAACGCATGACTTCTTTATACGACCCAGCTATGATTCATGCGGGGGGGTGCCGATGTTTCCCATAATTCCCGGCTGCCACGATGCGCTCCGCTTCTGTTCACCACTTGACCTTTTTTCAACTCATTTATCAAAGATCGTGTTTTACAAATGTGCGTCCGCCACAGCAGAGTCGGTACCCGTTACGGTGGAATAATAATAAAGTAAGTCACAGTGTGAACCTCACAAACACAGCGGGGGGTTCTGCGTCCAGCTACACCACCTGATGGCCGGGGTTAAAGTGGCTCCTCCCCCCCACAGCCCCGCCTCCGTTCTTCAGGATGCCCTCCGTCGCCGTGCCGACGGTGAGGCCCGCCCCCGGGTCACCGCCGGGCGTCCTGGCGCCGCCTTGATCACCGTCCGCCTCCGCCCCCCGCGGCTCCAGGAACGCCACCCGCTTCCCGTTGCCCCGCCTCTCCCGGGAGTCGGCCTCCCCGGGGTCGGAGCACAGCAGGGCGGCCCGGCCCCCGCAGCCCGTCTCCCCCGCTCCTCCTCCCCCTCTCCCCCGGTCGGCGCGGCAACGGCAGGGGGTGAGGTAGAGGTAGAGCAGCACCAGCACGATGCTGACCACGCAGGACGCCAGCGTGGTGAAGGCCGTGTTGAAGTGCTCCGCCCCGCGGCGCCCGCCCCCGGCAGCCCCGCCCCCGCCTCCGCCTCCTCGGCTCTGGTTGCCCACCAGGATGCTGACCTCGCCGCTGCCCCCCCCGCCGCCGCACTCTGGGTCGGGCCGGTAGCCCCGGGCCGCCACGCAGGTGTAGGCGCCGGCGTCGGTGGCGAGGGCCCCTCGGATCTCCAGGGCGCCGCCGCCAAGCACCCGGAGCCGCTGCTGGCTGGCGTTGCCGTGGTCACCGCCGCCGCCGCCGGTGGAGGAGGAGTTGAGGATGGCGCCGGGCGTGAGCCAGAACACCGTCTGGTCCTCCGGGAGGGGCGGGGCCAAGCCCGGGCACGGAACCGTCAGCCAATCGCCCGGCTCCATTTGATAAACCCCGCCGACAAACGACTGGTCCTGTGTGTTCTGCGAGGAGGTGGTGCAGCCTCCTCCTCCTCCTCCTCCTCCTCCTCCTCCATCATCCCCGCTCGGTCCACACGGGTACTCGGCCCTGAAGTCCAGCAGGGGCCGGTACCGCCTCCAACACCAGAACTCCAGCAGGGCCCGGAGCGCACAGTCGCACACCAGCGGGTTGCCCTGCAGGTAGACACGCTGGCGGCCCCCCAGGGCCAGCAGGTTCTGGACGGGCAGCCGGGTCAGCGCGTTGGACGACAGGTCCAGGAGGCCGAGGTGGGCGGGGCGGGGCCGGCCCTCCAGGAGCTCCAGGGGGAAGGAGGTCAGGCGGTTCCCCGAGAGGTACAGCCTCCGCAGGCTCCGCAGGCCGGCCAGGGCCCCCGGCTCCACCGCCGCGATGCGGTTCCCGAACAGCAGCAGCACCTCCAGCCCGGCCAGCGCCCCGGTCCCGAAGGCGGACGCCCGCACCGCCGCCAGCCGGTTGGACGACAGGTCCAGGTGGACGAGGTGCGGCGTGAGCGCGAAGGCGTCGGCCTCCACGGCGGCGATGGCGTTGCGGGCCAGCAGCAGGGAGGCCAGGCGGCGGAGCGGGCGCGGGGCGCTCCAGTTGGCCGGCAGCGAGGCCAGCAGGTTGTGGCTCAGGTCCAGGTGGGCCGCGTACGCCGGGACGTCCCGGGGCCAGCGGGACAGGGCGGCGCCGCTGCAGGAAAGGGTGTCGCTGGCGCAGAGGCAGCCGCGGGGGCAGGCCAGCGCCGAGGAGGGCGGGACGGACCACAGCAGGGGGAGGAGAAACGCCGCCACGCAGGAGGAGGTGGGGAGCGGACGGAGCAGAGACCTGGTGGTGCTGGAGGATGGAAGCATTGTTGGGGGGGGGGGGGGTGGTGGGTGGTGGTGGTGGTGGTGGTGGTGGGTGGTGGTGGTGGGTGGTGGTGGTGGTGGTGGGTGGTGGTGGTGGTGGTGGTGGTGGTGGTGGTGGTGGTGGTGGTGGGTGGTGGGGATGAGTTCTCAGGTTACAGCGGGTCAGGGCGAACACAGGACCTGGTACGAGGTGACTATATCTGGGGAGTGATTTCCTTTCCCAAGGCACCCTGGGGAGACACACACAAGCAACAAGTAAAGGAGAACAGTTCACATTATTAACAATATCTGTAAGAGCCAGGTATAGTTCTATTATTTTGAAAGGACATTTTGGTAATTAAAGCCCCTGGTGGGGGCGGAGGAAGGAAGTAATATTATCTGTGCGCCTGTTCTGGTTGGGGTGACTAAGAGAGGGAAGGCTCATTTTTCGCTGTTTTACGGCTTTCTGTGCTGTTCATTCTTTGGGGAGCGGTTTCGTATGCCAGTAACACAGTTGTGGGATGTGTTTGGAAACAGAACCTTGTTTTTGTTAGCACAAATAAATCGTGAACCTTAAGCGCGTCTAGCAAAGCTATTCCCCTGCTCAGCCTCTCGGCGGACAAACTCAGGTTTTAGATAGCCGCCTACAATATCTATCAGTCTGTCTATCTATCTATCTATCTATCTATCTATCTATCTATCTGTCTATCTATCTATCTGTCTGTCTGTCTGTCTGTCTGTCTGTCTGTCTGTCTGTCTATCTGTCTGCCTGTCTATCTATCTGACTCTGTATCTGACTCTGTATCTCTATCTCTCTATCTAACTGTATCTCTCTATCTCTGTAAATGTGACCCTGTATCTAATAACTCTATCTATTTTTATATCTCTCTTACTATTTATCTATCTAACTGTATCTCTCTATCTCTCTGACTGTCTGTATCTAACTCTCTCTATCTGACTATCTATCTCTTAAAATGTGACTGTATCTAATAAATCTATCAATCTTTATATCTCTTACTATTTATCTATCTAACTGTATCTAACTCTCTATCTAACTGTATCTCTCTATCTCTGTAAATGTGACTCTGTATCTAATAACTCTATCTATCTTTATATCTCTCTTACTATTTATCTATCTAACTGTATCTAACTCTCTATCTGACTGTATCTCTATCTCTTAAAATGTGACTGTATCTAATAAATCTATATCTTTCTACTATCTATCTAACTCTCTCTCTCTATCTGACTGTCAGTATCTATCTAACTCTCTCTCTCTATCTGACTGTCAGTATCTATCTAACTCTCTCTCTATCTGACTGTCAGTATCTATCTAACTCTCTCTCTCTATCTGACTGTCAGTATCTATCCAACTCTCTCTCAATCTGACTGTCAGTATATATCTAACTCTCTCTCTCTATATGACTGTCTGTATCTAATAAATCGATATCTTTATATTATTTATCTATATAGAGCAACAAATGCCAACTTCATCAAACAGTGACTCGGCTGGTTTATGGTGACGTTGGTAATGTTTAAAGCATATAATTGGTCATGTAAAACAAAGCCTTAAAGGACATACCATTTAAAAACGTGATATGCCAGAGATTGCGTTTTTATTTACACATTTTCATTTAATTAAGAATGACGTTTCCTGTTTCTATTATATTAAATGGCATTCCGCTTCATTTCTGTTGTGTCGGGAATATGCAGAGACGACTGCTAAACATTGGCACATCGTGCTAGATCTAAAGTTAACCAAACACATGAGATGAATCCCAAAGCTAAATCTAAGAACTGGAAGAAACGCACATCGCAACTCACCAGTCCTACCGTACTGTTTAAAACACCCTCTTCTACCAACTTGTCAGCAACATGGATCACGTCTCACAGTCGGAGGAGGAGAAGTAGTGTCCCTCTCTTCACGGATCCATCCTCGCTCTTCTTGAAAAAAACAAGAAAAAAGAAAGTCCTCCGGGAACCAGACTATCGCTCGTCTTGACCGCTTCACCTTGAGGTCGGATTACACGCGTGGTCGCTGTGGGAAGGCGAACACGGACAGGCGTGACCAATCAGGCAGCGAGGCGAGTGCAGACCCTGCAGGTGTGTGTGTGTGTGTGTGTGTGTGTGTGTGTGTGTGTGTGTGTGTGTGTGTGTGTGTGTGTGTGTGTGTGTGTGTGTGTGTGTGTGTGTGAGTGAGTGAGTGAGTGAGTGAGTGAGTGAGTGAGTGAGTGAGTGAGTGAGTGAGTGAGTGCGTGTGTGTCTGCGTACGCTACACTACGCATCCGTTGCCTGGATGCTGCGGGGTGGAGTGAGCCGAGTGGACGCCGCTTCAGTGCCGCGTAGAAAGGACAGCGTATTGGAAATGAGCCCACAGTGACGGCACGGAAATGTTGTTGCGAACACGCTCCGGAGCGATGTGCTATTATTTATCGAATCTAAAAACAGAAGAGCAAATACAAGTTATTATGTACTTATAATAATAGTGTTATGATGATGGGGATGATATGATATATCCATAATCGGTGGTCCTGTATATCATTTTATATTTTTACATAAACATACTAAGGACAAAATGACAGCTCTTCCTGAAGCCAGCCTGAGAACCGGCAGGCAGCTACTGTCAGTCAGTGGGATTGTGATGGAGAATGCATGAGACCTGAACTATCTGCAGTGTGAATTCAACAAGGTCACGAAGGTGTGTGTGTGTGTGTGTGTGTGTGTGTGTGTGTGTGTGTGTGTGTGTGTGTGTGTGTGTGTGTGTGAGCGTACGTGTGCATGAATACTTTTAAGTGTGTGTGTGTGTGCGTCTGTAAGCTTATAAAGCTCAATTTTGGTGCATCTCAACTTTGTGTGTGTGTGTGTGTGTGTTAGTGTGTGCGTGTGTGTGTGTGTGTGTGCGTGCGCTCGTGCACAGCCATAAAGTAATACATCTAATTTAATCTCAAGACCAGCGTTCACATTTGAACGTTTCTTCATCGTCCATCCCCCGGTCTTCCTCTTGGGTTCGTCACGGTCAAACTTGTCCCCCCACCCCGTCTCTCGTTCTCCTTGCTCCTTTATCGCCAGCTCTTGATGAAGCTCCACGAAGATTAAAACCAAAGCGTGGTGAGTGAGTGGCCTCATGGGTAACCGAGGAACGTCAGCAGAGGTCGACCCTCTTGACTAGCAGGGAAGGGGATAAATGCCCCCTATAATCCCAACTATCTGTCTAATCACCATGCAGGGTGATCGCGAGCTCTCCATCCGGGGCCATCGCTAACGACTGTTGGACGTTACCATGGCGCCCGGAACTCAAAGAGGACAGGCCCCCAAAGCATTCAGTCGATCCGTCCTCCTTGTCGTCGTGCACGTGTTCGGCCCACGAGTCGGTGTGCGATCCCACGGGGGTGGGTGGGGGGTGTTTATGTGCCGGGCGGCAGGGGCCCGATGCACGGCTGGATAATACTTCGGACCCGAGAAATAGTTTAGAGAGAAGGAAAAACATAAAGGCTCGCGTAGTCGCTCACTGTTGCGATCTATAATTGCGTTCACTCTGCGTGTGCGCGCGCGTCTGTGTTTCTGTGTGTGAGTGTGCGTGTGTGTGTTTCTGTGTGTGAGTGTGCGTGTGTGTGTGTGTGTGTGTGTGTGTGTGTGTAATAATTATCATAAGCATGCAGCATGAGTGATCTCGGTAATGATTATGACCGAAGCGGAGAGACTTCTCCAGACTAAAGTCCCAGGGGTTTCATCAGATTTCCATTGATCGTTGGCTGAACAAACAACAGAACACTAAAAGATATGTCTGCAGTGTTTCCTTCTGTCAACTCCTGAGGGGTGGGACGATTTCCCTTTGATCTGTACGGATCACTCTTTTGATGTTGTGTTTTTAGAAATACATCTTTCATTCTTTCTTCGTCCGTTCTCTCTTATTACACAATTCCTCTTCTGAGGGTTTGAGGACTCTTCAACCGTCGAACCCGACTCATCCCGTGCCAGTCATCCTGTCATCCTGTGTCATAACACAGTCATCCTGTCATCCTGTGTCATAACACAGTCATCCTGTCATCCCTGTGTCCTGAATCGTGACTTCACCACGCATGTGTGTGGCAGTCAAACACGGAGACAGATGTGCCGTCCACCAGTGCCGCATCTGTCAAAGACGGGTCAAAGTTCAGCGTCAACCTGGATCACATTGCCAAACCAAACCACGGTAAATGTCCTAGATCCAGGCCAAGTGACCGGCGCCCAGAGACATGTCTTCAGCGTGTTGTGTCCGCTCCGAGGACCAGACACCCACTGCTTGACTCCCACGCGGACCACCGTAACCAGAGAGGGAAACGTGCGTTTACCGAAGCTATTCACATCACACGTTCGGTGTTTCGACTCGATAACCGACTATTTCATCGACCGGATCGACTGAATCCCTCGATCGTTCCAGCGCTCCACATAAATAGATCCTTACTGCATCGGTTTTATCACCTTGGGGTTTTCGTCCATCTAGTCGAGGCAGGTATATTCTTTACAATCGTCTATATTTCTCTCTTCTCAAATATCTCCAGAGATATGACAAAACCTTTCAACTAAAAAATAGGATCGATGCAAATTACAGCCCAGTGGTAGATGTCAGCAGCCAGACATTTGAAAGAGTGAGAGCCACAAAGAGGCAGAGAGAGAGAGAGGCTTAAATGGTCGGCTAATGGCAAGACGATGGCTGTTAAAAATGACTGGATCAGTACAAGCAGATGGCAGGTGTTTGATATTGCTTGCTTCTTCTTCAAACACCATTTAATGTGTGTGCGTGTGTGTGTGTGTGTGTGTGTGTGTGTGTGTTGCATTTTTCTCTTCCTAAGACCTTGGAAACATAAACATCTTCTTTGAGTTTGTAGATGGTAAGCCATATATTTAAATATATATTACATAATACCCTTTTCATGTTTCACATTCACCCTCTCTCTCTCTCTCTCTCTCTCTCTCTCTCTCTCTCTCTCGCCCCCCCCCCCCCACCCCCCCCCCCCCCCCCCCCCCCACCCACCCACCAACATGTTGGGTCTTGTAGGGAGTCTTCACTCGAGGACTCCCCACTTTGTCCAGGACCCTTGCGGTTGCCATAGACAACCAGCTCCAGCTGCCTCGCCTGCTGTGGACCTGAGCCTGAGTTTCGAGGCACTTTCGAGGACCGTGACGTTAAACACCAGCGGCAACACCAATCAAGAGGCGTGGCGTAACAGGCTCGAGCGCCAGCAGCAGAACCCCCATGAGGCACAGCTGTGTTTCTCACCGCTGGGAGAAGGGTCCGTTCCAGTGAGATGGAGCAGGTGTCAGGAGCCTCCTGGCCCCTGGCCCGGTAACGTGTCATCAGTCCCACGCCTGTGTTGATCCCTCGCTCTGCTCCCCTGACCTTCCTTTACCGAATCTGCAAGTTCCCACGAAATTAGGAATTAGCTCTCTTAAGGTCCAAACTGGGCGACCTTTAGTTGAATCACTTCAATACAACGGTAAAGACCTGAACATCATGGATGGCATTTAATAAAGGCGGGGACAGGGGTTCAGTTCCCCTTCAGGGGTTCTGCCTCGTTCCTCGTTCCTCGTTCCTCGTTCCTCGTTCCGTGGTCAGTTCCTTTTGTTTCCGCCTCTGTTGTGTTTGCCGAGCTTCCTCGCGTTTCCTGTGTAACGTTTGGGATTCGAGTCAACCTCTTTCACACACACACACACACACACACACACACACACACACACACCCTGATGAGTGATGACAGTCGACGGGGGGAAAAGATGAAGCCTGACTTGTGTTTTATTGATTTTCCGGGGAAGAGTAATAGGTGTCATTTTGAAACAGGTGGGAACGCTGACTAAGCAACAACATCCAACATGGCAGAGATGCAAGATTAGTAGTTTCAGAATCTATTTGATATCACAGCTGCACTAGAAGGCAACATGAGAATGTATTCTCCCCACAACTGTTGCTGGTTTTAGCTATAATGCTGTGTTGTTCTGTTGTTGTCTACTTGGTATGTTGGTACGATATTTACGAAGACGATGGACTTAATATTTTTTTAATTAATATTAAATGAAAAAACTAATCGGCCATACGGTGGTGCTATTTCCCTTTATATACGCTCCATAGCTGCCTCCAATCAAAAGCATGCTCCGTAGACGTCTCTTCAGATACTAAGGGTGGTTATGGTGCCATGATCATTACGTACCCAGCCCTAATCCATGAAAAAGTTACCTTGGATGGATCCACACTCCAGATCCACTGCACTTGAATGAAGCGTTTTTCCACAATAAGTCCTCAATAAATATGATTTGATGCTTTCGATGTCAGCTGATCGACTGGACCGTTTACATCAGCAATTGAAATGGTCCAGACCAAAAACGAATCAAAACCGTTGGGACAGCACCATCTGGTGTCAAACTAAGGGTATTGAAACTGCGTTTGATTGTTGGAAAATGATACTACCTATTCACAACTTCAAACACTTTGGATAAAGATAAAAAGTGTTATCTGTATTATAATTATAGCCGCAATAACTTGTTTAATAGCAAAGCTCTGCTGGAAACAATACTATTTTGCCACTCTGTAGCCTATTGTGTTACATAACATTACATTTATTTAGCAGACACTTTTGTCCAAAGCGACATACAGTAAGTGCATTATACAATGAAGCTATAACCCAAAAACGGTAAGAATAATTCGACTACATAAAATGTATGAAATAAG
>JACYXH010000520.1:220000-240000 GCA_026745465.1 Lota lota
ACCACTTTTTTTTTTGTTTACTCAGTTGTAGCTACTTATGGTTAAAAATATGAAGGCTATTGCTGTATTATTGTTGCTTTATATTCACAATTTGAAGAACAAAACACGTGTATTGTACAATTAAACGCATCGCACGTTACGTAAGTAAGGCAGTGTTTTTCCTTTCTGGCTACAGTCAGTCCACTGGATGAATGGACGTACTTGGGGATCATTATTTGATTAGGGGGTTTGCAGTGTGACAGGTCTGTTTATGTGGTGTTTCCACATGGAGCAGTTTAGGAGCTTGGTCCTGATTGGCCAGACTCTTTCTTCTTCTCTGTATATTTTGGAGTAGCCACCAACTGCTGAAAATGCAGTTCAGACCAGGCGGCAAGAATATAACAGAATACAGTAGAATTACTTCTTCTTTTTTTTTACAAAGAATAAATTATATACTGAACTTTAAATGTCAAAAAAAAAAATATATATATACCCATATAAATTTATTTATAAAGAGTTAAAAGCTGAAATGTTCAGGTTGATCACATTATTTCTTTAAAGAAACGGTTGGAGGATCCATTCTCCCAAATCAAACCTAACGGCAACCACTGACCAGAACCAACCAGTTCCAGGCCTACTTCCAACACACGATATAGTGGGCGTGGCTCTGGATTGCAGAACTGAACTCATGAATGAATGTGTGGGAACTGATTGGTTGATCTTTGTTGGTCGGGGTTAGAGGGTGAGTAGGTCAGCTGGGAATAAATGAAAGTTTGGTGCAAAATTGCGCAATTCTGCCTGTAGGTCTACTCATTGTGCTTTTTTTCGACCTGGGACTTAGATGACTGATCACACATGCATTGTACGTAACCCGCAAGGTTTTGTACCATTGTGACTTATCAGTGAACTTGCCACACTTTCCTATGTCACTGACCTTTTAGTCTAAGAGAAATGCAGAAGTGTATTCTGCTCACTTCACTCCCTCACATGCATGCATGACAAAGTGGAGGAAACCTGGAACCTAGATTCCTCTAGTAAAATATCATCGCAGCAGAGTTTGGTTTTGAGAAGTACCATCGTTCTGTTTTGAACAAAGGGTTCACGTGAGCCTAACTCATATTTCAGGTCTGCTCTATATGTTTCACATGGGCCAATTGTTCAGATTAGCATTCCTGGAATCCACACCCCTTTCAGAGATATAGAACAAGTTTGAATATTTGTTCCTGCCTCCTCCTCCATATGCAAACGGCTTCTTGCATTCTCACATTGTCTGCTAACTGCTGAGTCACTGAACTTTATGGTCCCCATGTGCCTATGCTGGCAGGCTGAGAGTGGATCCTGAATCGCAGCGGTATCCTGGTCCACCGCGACACGATTCCTGGTCCCTTACTTCCTGTGACCTGTGCACGCCAGTCACCCGAGTCAGAAGAATAAGTACATTACAACAAGAACAACAAAAACATGACAAGGAGAATAAATATGGAGTCCTGACGAGAAACATCCAAAACATTGACGGTCACTCCCCCTCTCTCTCCTCTAGACCCATGTCACTGAAAGTCCCGCCCTCTCTCTCTCCTCTAGACCCATGTCACTGAAAGTCCCGCCCTCTCTCTCTCCTCTAGACCCATGTCACTGAAGTCCCGCCCTCTCTCTCCTCTAGACCCATGTCACTGAAGTCCCGCCCTCTCTCTCCTCTAGACCCATGTAACTGAAGTCCCGCCCTCTCTCTCTCCTCTAGACCCATGTCACTGAAGTCCCGCCCTCTCTACCTCCTCTAGACCCATGTCACTGAAAGTCCCGCCCTCTCTCTCTCCTCTAGACCCATGTCACTGAAGTCCCGCCCTCTCTCTCCTCTAGACCCATGTCACTGAAGTCCCGCCCTCTCTCTCCTCTAGACCCATGTAACTGAAGTCCCGCCTTCTCTCTCTCCTCTAGACCCATGTCACTGAAGTCCCGCCCTCTCTCTCCTCTAGACCCATGTCACTGAAAGTCCCGCCCTCCCTCATGCCAAACATGCTGATTTGGACCATCTCGTTCCAGTCGTTTAGTTTGAGATGAGAATGACTGGGATGAGGTGACCTTACTGGTAAGATGGCACTCGAATGCCATCACTAGCCAAGAATGCTGAAATGGTTGTGACTTTTCTACTCTAGAGCGCTAACACTGCAGAATATGGACACTTTTTGAAAATAGTTTTCTGACCCAGAGCCAACTAGCTGACCAAGTTTGATAAATGGACGACAATTACAAATTAAAAAAGGAGTCAGGAATGGATACAGAAAAAAGTTATAAATGATTCATTCAGTGCTCATAATCCATATTTTTTAATAAAATAAATACAAATGAAATAAGTGGAACAACAACAACAGACTTTTGATAAATTTGGAGAAACTTGGAAACAAAGAGTTTTTGTAAGAATATAGGTTATTTCATATGATTGGCGATTCCTTACTGCAAATTATGAAAACATCAGATATAACATTACTGCTAGTGCAGTATTGTTATTTCTGATATTTTCATAACTACTAAACTACGATGCGTCTTCGTGCATTGGAGGTTTGTTAAGTGTGGTGTTCAATTTTGTGTTCATTGCGTTCAGTGGGAAGACTCACATTCATATTTCAAAAGGATTTGCATACACTGTGTGTGCGTGCGTGTGCGTGCGTGTGCGCGTGCGTGTGCGTCCGTGTGTGCGTGCGTGTGATCGCTCCTAGAATAGGCTGCTCTGTGGGGATCATGTGCCCTGTGTGAGGGCACTGGAACTGAAGTCTGAAGTCAAAGGCCCTTT
Source organism: Lota lota (assembly GCA_026745465.1). NCBI lineage: Eukaryota > Metazoa > Chordata > Actinopteri > Gadiformes > Lotidae > Lota > Lota lota. Next base: position 222,768 of record JACYXH010000520.1, read on the forward strand.
TCACACCTGGCGTGAGCAGGGCCAGGTGCGTCTCGGGTGAGCCGGTCCTCCGTGGACAGAGCTCCGAGGGCGCCAGCAGGCGTCTCCGGGCGCGTCCAAAGTGACCCCTTGTGATCGGATGTCACTCGCGCTCTGTATGCAAATAAACACAAACACGAGCTCCGTTTGGAAAGACCAAATGGCTTCGCCGTTGAAGAAGAAGAAATCTAACCAAAAACAGTGTAGGCGGTGCTCACGGTGGTGGTGGTGGTGGTGGTGGTGGTGGAGGAGGTGGTGGTGGTGGTGGTGGTGGAGGGGCGATGATGGAGGTGGTGGTGGTGGTGGAGGGGCGATGGTGGTGGTGGTGGTGGTGGTGGAGGGGCGATGGTGGAGGTGGTGGTGGTGGAGGAGGTGGTGGTGGTGGTGGTGGTGGTGGTGGTGGTGGTGGTGGTGGTGGTGGAGGGGCGATGGTGGAGGTGGTGGTGGTGGTGGAGGGGCGATGGTGGAGGTGGTGGTGGTGGAGGAGGTGGTGGTGGTGATGGTGGTGGTGGTGGTGGTGGTGGTGGAGGGGCGATGGTGGAGGTGGTGGTGGTGGTGGAGGGGCGATGGTGGAGGTGGTGGTGGTGGAGGAGGTGGTGGTGGTGGTGGTGGAGGGGCGATGATGGAGGTGGTGGTGGTGGTGGTGGTGGTGGAGGAGGTGGTGGAGGAGGTGGTGGTTGTAAGGGTGGTGGTGGGAGTGCTGGTGGTGGTCCCTCGGTCCACACCATCACAGTCCGGCTGGGGGGGGGGGGGGGGGGGGGGGGAGGAGGGGGGGGGGGGGGGGGGGGGGGAGGGGGGGGGGGCGGTAACAGGCTTGTACGCCTGGACCAGGTGTATCAGGGGGATCTGCTCTGCTGCAGGGGAGCTGTGTGTAGGCCTTCATTCGTGGCGTGTGGCCTACAGGAGGAGGCCAAGGATCTTGTTCTCCGCTGGAGGTTTTGAGAGGGTTTCGGACGGGGGGGGGGGGGGCACATAGGAAACGGACGACCGGCTGATGGGGAAAGCACCGGGGAGTGGGGCCTTCAAAACCCCCCGCGACGGTAGCGCACGGGGGCACCGCTCTCGGCTGTGCGACGTGAACGATCACGGTGGGGGACGACCAGTGGAGATCTACCGAGGGCAGAGAGTAGGACGTCCATCCATCAGCCAGCAGGCCGCGGAGACGTGCTTCCCCAGCACTTTTCGGTGAATGACGTACGAATGCGTCGTTCCAAGTGTGCAAAGTCACCAAGACAAATAGTCTGCGTGAAACAGTGCTCATATTCGTTCGGAAGGATTTTGAATACGGAAACATGCATTGTGAGAATCATAAGGCAGGGCGAGAGCCAGAGATGCTGACTCTGTATTATGGGATGTATCGTCAGTCCTAAGGGTTTATGTGTGGGGATATCACATTACCATAGTGTCAACAAAAGGTTTCGTAGTACTACTTACGGCTTTTTATTTTATGTGAATGAACCCAATGATGAGAACATTAGTTTCCACACATTTATTTCATATATTTTAAATCGATAAAGATTGATTTCCCACTGAAAGGAAAAGTACTAATTATAAACGTAGGGGCCCAATTATTTGGTAACCATTTCTAAAAAAAAACATTACCTAATTGCTTTAGATTTGTTATTGTCAACTAAGTCTAGGTTTCTCACTGCTTTTTAAATTAATTAAAATTTGCACCAGTGAGTTAAAGCTGCTTGTGTGTTTAATTAGAAAGACGTTTAGGCTTTATTGTGAAAAGCAGAACACCGCTTCCTTTGCTTTTCTCGCGTTGCCCTAACAGGGCCGTCTTTTGATCAGTTGAAAACAGACTGGGTACGACGAAGACTTCTACATGAAAATGAAATGTCTGGTATTTTCTCATTACCAGGGCGTCGACAATTGTGCAGAGCAAACCCGTGTGATGCGAATAGTTTCTACCTAAAAAGAGATTTCGTGAAGGGCGCGCGCGTGCGCGAAGAACATGTATTCTGGAGTACACTGCGCGCGCAGACGAAGCGGCCGGCAGGCATGTCAACAAAGGGTTCGAATCAAACAATAAACACGAGGCATGCGGACTCTCGTTGAGACGCACTACAAACCCCAAGCACCGTGTCCAATATCACTCCAGTGTACAATGTGTCATTCATGAAAAGCAATTGGCCAGTGAAGTGAGAGATGTTGTGTTCTGGCAGTGTAACGCGATGCTTCAGGAGACGCCATCACATGTGGGATGGAAATTTCCACTGAGTCGCGTTGGTGGTTTAAATGGGAAGGGTCTCCGACGCTGTCCTCAACAGTCCGCCTTCTAACCCAAGCCTGCAGCTGTCCCGAAAATGTACAATTAGGTAGGACTTAAATCTTCTTTATTTTCCGAATGAGTGATACTTCATACTGTGCAAATGCTAACATCCATAATAGTCCTACTTAACTTTGCAATAGATAACATGTCGGGTCCAAATGGGTTTATTAAAGGCATATATATATATAAATATATATATATGTATTTGTCGGAGGTTAGATTGTTAATCGCTGTCATGTTCTGTGTGTGTGTGTGCGCGCGCGCGCGTGTGTGTGTGTGTGTGTGGGTGTGTGTGTGGTGGGGGGACGGGGGATGGACAACGTCAGTTTCGAGCATCTTTATCCTTTTTTCTCAAAAGCTTCTTTCCAAGTAGCTCTTGGGAGAAGCGAGTGTGTAGAAGAGCATGCTCCTGTCGCCGTGCGATGCGCGGAGCGCTCCTTTAGGTTGTCGCCTTAACTCAATGAAATCTTTAATGAGCGCCAAGCTTGTTGTGCACCTCTATATCTAGACGAACACACATGCACGCCTCTTATATGGCTTGTCCACTGTTATGCCGTGTGTGTGTGTGTGTGTGTGTGTGTGTGTGTGTGTGTGTGTGTGTGTGTGTGTGTGTGTGTGTGTGTGTTACTACTTTTTTCTTTGTGTTTTACATGTGCTCGCCGCGGCCGTGTTTTGCCGTTCCTCGGTAACACAAAGCAATGTGGACGGCGCGCATGTTTTCTCAAAGTTCAACAAGTTTGAACTCATATTGCTTCTACCAACGCCTCACCACAACCTCATGTGGGCTCTTTTTATCACATCTCACTTGTTAACTATCTATGTGTGTGCAAAAGGCATGAGGTGGTATCCAACGGTTTATGTAATGGAAATATAGTTATGGGAGGACATACACATGCAACATGACTGAATAACTATTTAACACCATTTCGCCAGTGGCAAAGAATTGATGTATCCTTAGCTAATGTTTGCTTAAGTCACAAGCACGCCTCCCTTCCCGAAGCTATCTGCGTATGTTGAGGTGTTATGGATGAATGCCATTACCTAAGACCAGATAAGACTTGATGGGGTTTGTTTTTATTGCAAATCAAAGACTCGACCTCTACTGTCCCACAACTCTAATGTCCCACAATATATCCCTGCTGTGCTACAGTCATTGTACTGCCATTGCTGCATAATCAAACTCTTCTTTATGTATGGGATAATATTGACCAGTAATAAGACAATAATTGGCATAATCTGTAATGCTTCACTTAAATATACATTAATTTGATGTATACTATTAGTAGTAGTAGTAGAAGTATAGTAGTAGTATAGTAGTAGTATTACTAGTAGTATAGTAGTAGTAGTACTACTAGTAGTAGTATAGTAGTAGTAGTACTACCAGTAGTAGTATTACTACTAGTAGTAGTATAGTAGTATTACTACTAGTAGTAGTATAGTAGTAGTAGTAATATAGTAGTAGTACTACTAGTAGTAGTATAGTAGTAGTACTAGTAGCAGTAGTATAGTAGTACTACTAGTAGTAGTAGTAGTAGTAGTAGTAGTAGTAGTAGTAGTAGTAGTAGGCCATGTGTGTGCGTGCTTAGTGTATTAGCAGACCATAAACAAGTACTGAAGGACATAATAAAGTCTCTGTATTAGCTTCATGTTTACAACAGGAACAGAGGCACAGCATCCAATATGCTAATGCTACTCGACCAATCAGATAGCTCCGCTCAAACAAAAGAATGTGAAAAAGAACCCAATGGGAAAAGGAAAGAATACGGAGGAAGATATATCTATGATACATATATATATATATATATATATATATATATATATATATATATATATATATATATATATATACATATATATTTATATATCTTATATTCGCCCTAAGGAGCATTAGAAAGACAAAGTTAGCAGTCTGTATTAGTCATTACTGTAAATAGCACCATGAAAACGATGCCCATGCCAGCCCTCGGCGCACAGAGTGTCCTGGACCTGGACATGCACGGGGAAGTGGAACGGAATCACGGCACACCTGTCGTCAAGGTGACGGCGACGGAAGGCCCTTCTCATTGGATGGCGTCCGTAGACACGGGAGTTGACCTAACAGAAATGGGCAAAACCCTGAAGGGCTCTTTGTGTTGAAGAAACCATGGCCGGCGGACGCAATTCAAGAGTGGGTATGTTCCCCTCCGAGGGATGCTGGAGGCAAGGGCAGGCTGGAAACGGCAGTTGAAAGGCAGGTATTAATAACCAATGGCTGGAAATAGTCTGACAAGGAGGGAAAAGGATTTGACAAATCGCCATCCACCAGCACGACCAATACTCTAAGGAGAAATTGGAGATGGGATCCGCCTGCATACAATAGGCTCGCTGCATTTCCACTCTAAAAGTGTTGCGTAGTTCAGTTGCTCAAGGTGTTTAAAAAAAAAAAGGTGCTATTAAGTGGTTCTTGTGAGTCGACGGCTGAATGCATGTTTTCTAATGGTAAGCGTTTTGATGAGTCGTTTGAGAAGCCTTTTGTCTAAAGCACTGGATCTATAGAACTGTAATGCTGTTTATTTATGTAACATTTATTTGGCTGGGACGGCACACCTCAATCAGCATTTGAGTTCACACTCAAACGAAATATGCCAGAGTTAGCCAAGAGGCAAATTTACACCTGTAGTCCCGGGGATGGGTTGACTAAACGGTTCAAGAGTTTGTTCCCTTCCGCAAAGTCAAAACTACCCCACCAAATACAAATCTCAGCCTACCATAATTGCATATTAAGGCTGGCCAGTAACATTTTTCTGACCATAACCATGTCCTGAACTGTTACCATCTAACCGGGCTCCACGATTTATTAGGGCTTCGACTGACACACTGTTTTGTGCACCAGTCGATCCAAAAATGGAATACGGTGTGTCAAAATCCCATATCAAGGGTCATCTTGAATTTATGTATCTTTGAATGTTTTCTTAATTTTTGTCTTTTTTTTTGTGATGTTGCAAATGGGGCTGCTGTGATGCAAGAAAAAAATGTCAGACTTGTCTGATAATAAGGTATTATCGTATCGTATTGTATCCGAAAGTATCGGAGCTAACCGGGGAGTCTTGGACGTGCATGCCCTTATTGACAGAATAGCTTCCTTCAACGATATAGCTAACGGGACAACTGTTGGGTAACAACCAGTAGACTGCTGGTCACATTACAGTTAGCATTGCCATGTTGGCATCATTCATGCTAGAAATGCTGGCGCAATTATCTGCTTTTAGATGGTATGAACATCAGGACAGCCAAACTAAAAGCAGAATCATGTCGGGCGTTGTTTTGAATGTGAAGGCTTCAGTTAGAAGGTTCTTAGCATTTTATTGCTCCCATTTCTCTCCTTGTCAATATTCATTGGGGTCGAGGCACTGTTCTCTATTAGATAATTCACTGCAAGCCCGGACCTGCAATTTCCAACCTATGGTTGAATTAATCAATTTCTCTCTCTGCTTTGAGTTACACACTAGGCACTTTCATTTACAGTCAAGTGTCAAAAGCAAACTGCTTGTGCGCTAATGTTATTTATTGGTATGAGTATTTTGTATATTTGCCATATTGGAATAAGTACTTTGGATTATGGCCAGGGTTAACAAAGGTGTGTTTCACCATTTTGAAGAAGACATGACTATATGTAACTGAAAGAATACACTCTTCTCTTCTAGTTTTTCTATCTGATGGTACGAGGATAGTATTAAAAGCTGCCTCGAGCAATCTGTGGAAAAGGCTTGTCCATTTTTTTAACCCTCAAAGTTTATCTGTAGCACAGAAAATAAGTACTCTAGTGTTCTACCCTTTATTGTGAAAGTGCATCTAGGGTGAATGTGGCACCCCAGTTGAAGCAATGCGTACGTTGTCACTCATTCATTGCGTCTGTTTGCACAGCCCGATGAAGACGCTGTATTTGAAGCCACTTGAGGGAAGATAGTGCTGAATTAGCAGATCCTGTCTCTTATGGCCAAAGTGTGGATGTATCTTATTTGCCTGCGACTATTTCCGATCCTTCAATATGTTTGCTTCTACAGCGGTGGCTGTTTAGCAAATTACATAAACCCATCATTTAATACATAAAGAGAACCAATCTGGATTTGTGTAATGTCTGTCAAAATGACATTATTCAAACAATCGGTTAAGGATAATCCTCTTTGACATTTTGTCCTTACTAAAGTTTGGGTTATCTGGATTTTTAGACCAATGCTTGACACAAACTGGTTAAATGAATCAATATGAGCTGGCATTTGCAGGCATGCCAAACAAACTGGCTGGCTTGCTCAAGGTATTTGACTGTCTTCCAAGGTAATGAACTGGTGGATGTTCATCAAAATGTGCCTTAAGTCCAATGTGGTTTGTTTTGCTTGGCAAGCTGGGAATGATGCAAACAGTGAAATGCAAGTGTCATGATCATTTTGTGAACTGCTGAGTTTGCACGCTGTCCCCAAAACGATCACGCCGAATCCGTCCCTCGCATGACCTTCAATGACGTCCGGTTAATGTTGGGAACGAGGGGTATTTTAAGCCTGAACTGAGCATGACTCGTTACATTTTTCTTCTTTCTATCACAAAATGGTCACGGCCCAAAATAAAGTGGAATTCAAGCCATCCTAGTATCCACCAGTAGCCTCCCCCTACAAGTTCACAGGAACCAAGTGTTGAGCAATCAACTGTTGAGCAATTGTGCGGCGGATGCCTCCTTTCTAGCTTACTCCAAACAACGGCTATAGTCGGAGGGTTGCAGGTTCTAATCCCCGCCCCTCCAGGGGCCTCACGGTGAGCAAAGTCAAGGCCAGAACCTTGAGGCAAAAGCTAGGGTTTGCCGTCATTGCTGCTGATAAGACGGGTAGGTTGAGTTCACCGGCCACTCTACGTCAGAGCAGACCGATGGACAAAAGGTCAGCGGGTTGTTTACAAAAGGACAGCGCGAGGTTTGACGGTTACCCATGAAGGAATCTTGTCGGATACCTTTTTCTTGGGGTTTACCGACGGCGGCCTCCGATGAATAATAGGATTGTCATTTTTAGACCCTATTTTGCCTTCAAACATCGGTCAGTTATCCTTCGTTGTTGTTTTGGAAACATAGATTTTAATATTTTAAGCAGACGCCGAATGGGCCTGGGTTAAGAAACGGGCGAGAATAGAATATAGCATACCTGTGATTGTCGGCTGAACTCAGTCTAAAAGCTTTGGCCCTTTTATACACACATGCTTAGTGTGTGGCCTGTCGAACAGCGTGTGCCTGTAAGTCATAAATCCCCCTGCAATACCTGCTTTTTAAATACAGGACCAGACCTCTGTTATAGGTTTATTGTTAGCCTGTCCTGTTACTATAATCTATGAAGCATGTATTTCAACACCATGTCGCCCCCCTTACCTCTATGAGGTAAGGGGGGGGTTTAATTTGTGGACAGGACACTGCACACGATGCATGCCCACGCTTTGCGACCGCAGGGTGCCAACGAATGTAGCAGGCAGCTGTGATATTGTCAGCTGTGTGTTCTGCACAGCGCTGTAAAGGTGCCAGGTATTGAATGTAGCATGTGTGACACAGCCCAGGCTTTAGAGAACAGCAGACCCGTGTGCGTCTCGTTGTGTTCACCTGATGAGTTAGTGTATTAATAACTCTTTCATGACTGAGTGCTGGTTTACTTCAGGTTAAATCACTGATTGGCCAGCAGGACGTCACAACTCGCTCACTTCCTATGACAGGCCACAGCATTCCTCTCTAACCTTTCTAACCATTCCTCTCTAAGTTCATTTCCATTTAGCTGGAGTGCTTTATTAAACAAAATCCAATCGAAATAATCCGAGGATATGTTCTGTTTGGGGGGAACTCCTTTTATCCTCAGGAATCACGCTCAAGCAGGTAAATGTGTGAAGGAAACCGGTCTTTCCATCTGGGTTCGGTGGTTTATATGCTAGGGCTTCGGCTGGCCCTGTAACAGTCAGTCTAGAGGGATTCTGCTCCTATAGGGGGCGCAAAAAGCCACCACCAGCCACCACCACCCACTCCTACACCACCACCACCAGCCACCACCAGCCACCACCACCCACTCCTACACCACCACCACCACCACCCACTCCTACACCACCACCACCCCCAGCCACCACCACCCACTCCTACACCACCACCACCACCACCACCTCCTTCTGGGAGTCTTACACCACCCACTCATTCATACTCACACTCACCCATAAAGCAGCGTGGGTGGTGTAAAACCCCCATAAAGCAGCGTGGGTGGTGTAAGCGAGCCTTGGCACCGCTTCGCCGGCCCTCACTTTCCCGGCGTATTGAAGTCAAGTGAATTTACGACGCCCCAATGTGTCACGGTTACAGTCTCCCGGTGATTTGCACGCCACCATTCAGTTGATATCCGACCCCCCGCCCTAAAACAGGAAAGAAATACCCCTCACCACCCCCCCCCCCCCAACCCTAACCCTAACCCACCACCCCCACCCCCACCCCCACCACCCCTCACCACCCCCACCCCCCCCCCCCCCCCCCCCAACCCTAACCCTAACCCACCACCCCCACCCCCACCCCCACCACCACCACCCCCACCCCAAAATGGCCGCCGGTGGGAAAAGGAAGACGCCTTGGAGTAGCTGGTCTTCTGCGACGTCTGGCGGCACAACGACGAGCGGACGGCAGTAAACCGGAAGCCTTGGAAGGAGGAGAGCTACTGGGGGCTCGTTTTTGCACTTTGGTTTCAGTGCAGCTCCGTGGAACGAATCGCAGAGACGTGAGAGGGACAGAAAACAGAGAGCCTCGCTGCACTCCTTTCACATGTAGACTACCGCGTAGGCATGGGTGCGCGTCCGTGTGTGTGTGTGTGTGTGTGTGTGTGTGTGTGTACTTGGGGGGCCCCTGAGGGGTTATAAGGGGGGGGGGGGGGGGGGACATGGCCTAGTCTTACTTCGGGACCCCGCCTCCTTCTCAAGTGGACTGTGTGTGGTGTTGAAGGATCTCATGTCTTTAGGGTTGCCTGCTCCTCAGGGGCCTCTCACTGGAATGGATGGCTCATTACGGCCCATAAATAGAAGATAATACATGGATGTTTGAAGGCCCGGCCGTGTGTGTGTGTGTGTGTGTGTGTGTGTGTGTGTGTGTGTGTGTGTGTGTGTGTGTGTGTGTGTGTGTGTGTGTGTGTGTGTGTGTGTGTGTGTGTGTGTGTGTGTGTGTGTGTGTGTGTGCGCGTGCGCGCGGCATCCCATCAGTGTGGTCGCTGGCCAGCTTCCTCTTCCTCGGATTGAAGGACTTTTATTTGTTTGTTGTTCTTTTTCGTGTGGTTAGTGGATGTCATGTCGTTTCAAAACGCCAGTCAAAAACAACCACTGTGTCACAGATCTCTGTGCCCCAGAGGAAGACGACAGATCCTCTTGCTCTTTGAAATCATCGATAACCCCCGCTCTACTCCCCCCCCCCCCCCCCCCATGCCCTTTTACCTGTGTGTTTGTCCCCAGTGTTTGCCTTTCTGTTACTTCAGAACTGAACGGGGTCTACGTCAGAGCAGAGCCCGCCGTGGGCGGCCCGCGTTTACTTCCTGTCGGAACTTCGTTTGGAACTTTTTTTTTTTTACTCCACGTTCACGTCGGCACCGAGCATGTGTTCACAAAGAGCGACAGCGTTCTGCCCATTTTCCCAGTCCTCCCAGTCCTCCCACAGTCCTGTCCATAAAAGCAGAGTATTGAAACAGTCCCAGGCATATGTAGAGGTAGAAAGTTGTGCTGTGTTTTTACCCTGAGCCCGCTATTTTCGCCTCTGTGTTGTACTAATTGGTAAATCCAGGTAGTTTACCTAAACTCCAGGGGGGGGGGGGGGGGGGGTAGTGAAGTGAACGCTACGGTAGAACTCAGAGCGGGGGAAAGCCCACTTATCTGCGCTGTCTCCAGGGTTACGCACGCCATCCTTTCTGTTATGCAGAGAACGCCTGTGTTATATATATATGGGTTCAAATCCCCCCCACCCCCCACCCCCCCCAGATAGGAACGCTATAGGGACAAAGCTCAAGGTATTCTCAGATGAGCCACAACACTGTGTGTGTGTGTGTGTGTGTGTGTGTGTGTGTGTGTGTGTGTGTGTGTGTGTGTGTGTGTGTGTGTGTGTGCGTGTGTGTGTGCGTGTTACACATACATAAACTTGCTCCAAACAAGGTTACTGGAAGGCAAATCACAGGAACATTCAACACATCCGAGAGTTGATTCGGTTAAGAGATCACGGGCATTGGGGTTTGAATCGTCACATAAGAAAGAGCCAATTATTATTAAATAACCCTGAGTTGTTCAGAAAGACACAAAGAGTGAATCAGACAGTGATGTACGGGGCGAGTGGTTGGGTTTTTTAACTCTGAGCTCAGAGATTGTGAGTTTGAAACCCTAGGTCTACTCTCTACCCAGCATTCTGCTCGAGGGTAGGCACCCACGAGCAAGACGATGAAATCCCCTCTAAAGTGCCCTGGATGCAAGCGTCTGCTAAATAATAAATAGTGACTCTCTTTCTGTACGCCCTCGCCCCCTATAAGTGTCCCAGCACTCGTACACACGCTGCACCTCTGGTAGTATTTTACAGACCACGTTCTGATGTGGGTGCGTGGCTCAGGAGGTAGGGCGGGTTGACTGGCGCTAGTTCGATCCCCGGCTCCTCCTAGCCGCGTGTCGAGGTGTCCCCTGAGCGAGACGCCTCACCCTGACCGCTCCCCGACGCGCTGGCTGTCGCCTCGCGTGGCCGACCCCGCCGTCGGTGTGTGAATGAGTGAAGGGGTGAATGTTAGGCAGTATTGTGAATGAGTGAAGGGGTGAATGTTAGGCAGTATTGTGAAGCGCTTTGAGTGGCCCACTGGTTAGCAGAGCGCTGTATGAATGCAGTCCATTTAACGTTGATGTATTGTATGAGTGTCGGGGGTGGATCACATCAGTATTATCTCTTTTTGTTTGTGTCATTCCTGATCATTCACATCTCATCTTGCAAGTGGGTGTCATTAGTGGACTGTGCTCATGAATTCTCTTATCACACAGATTATGTGGCAGTGGGGGGGGGGGGGGGGGGGGTAACAACAACAAATCTCAATCTTTGAACTCCTCCAAAGACGCCCCCCCCCCCCCCCCCCTCTCCCCCGCCTTGCCTGACATTGACGTATGCATTGTCGGCCGTACTTGGATTGTCTCTCGGGGGGGCTGGGGGGCTGTATTGAGTCCAAGGTGTCGGGCCGGTGTTTGGTGGGAAACTCCTCCCGAAAGTTCCGGAATCGCAAGAGAGGCGGCCGGTGTTGTGCCGTTGCCGTTGACGATCGGTCACGCTAGCACAAAGTTCTCCAGTCCGTTCGCTTGTTGATAAGCTGACGGCCGGCGGAGGGAAGCGAAGATTGCCGCTCCACTCGTCACTAATTGTCTCACCTTCGTGACCTTGTTGGAGGGACACCCCTGAATGCTGGGTTTCTATTGGTCCAGAACACGGCTCTGCCCACTCCAACCCAGAGACGAACACTTTGGATAGGTTCTCACACACACACCCCAAAGTGTGTGTGTGTGTGTGTGTGTGTGTGTGTGTGTGTGTGTGTGTGTGTGTGTGTGTGTGTGTGTGTGTGTGTGTGTGTGTGTGTGTGTGTGTGTGTGTGTGTGTGTGTGTGTGTGTGTGTGGCATCCCATCAGTGTTGTCGTTGGCCAGTGTGTGACCAGTTGGCCAGACATTCGATGGTCAAACAGTTGGGTTGATGATTGTCATTTTGTCAAGGCAATAAACTAGACGCCTGTAGCAATATCACAAGACTCTGTGTTGTGACATGATGTCTATTTAACACTGCCGGTATGCGCTTGTCCACTGAGATTGATTGTGACCAGTTGTCTTCACGGTCGCCTCGTCTTTTTGCTTATTCCTCCATGCTATGCCTTCAGCTTTTGAACACCTACCCATTTGAGGGAGTATTTCTCGCAATTTCTTGTCCAGTTTATTTTTGTGTTGTCCAATGCCCGTGTGTGTGTGTGTGTGTGTGTGTGTGTGTGTGTGTGTGTGTGTGTGTGTGTGTGTGTGTGTGTGTGTGTGTGTGTGTGTGTGTGTGTGTGTGTGTGTGTGTGTGTGTGTGTGTGTGTGTGTGTGTGAGTAGGTCACTGTCAAGTGTTGTGTGATGTACCACTGGAGCAATAAACTTGACTCGAAGCGGTTCGCCTCAAATATTTAGTTTGTTTATTTTCTTTTTGAAACACCTGGACCCTGGATTCCACTTCCTGTTGTTCTGTGTTGTTTCAGCTGCTAACTTCCTGTCATGTCTTGTCACAATAGTCTCCCTTTCCGCCCGTGTAGTGCATGAGAGGACCGGCATCTTCCTCCTCCTGCTGCCGCGCGTCGAGGCTTAACGTGAACGTGGTTTGAGTGTCGGGGTCTTTGGGTCCAGCTTGTTTGGGTTCAGCCTCCCGGTCAGAACCGCCTGAGATAGGCCCAGAAAGACATCAAAACAATACACAATACACCACGGGCCGAAAAACAACCAATAGCGACGCACGGCTTTGGGATGAAGGACGTCTTTGCGTTCTCCATTTTTAAATATCAAAATGGAGCCATCATTGACAGCCACGACTCGCCGTCAAGCCCGGTGCTTACCTGGCCGGTGCTTACCTGGCCGGTGCCTACCTGGCCGGTGCTTACCTGGCCGGTGCCTACCTGGCCGGTGCCTACCTGGCCGGTGCTTACCTGGCCGGTGCTTATCTGGCCGGTGCTTACCTGGCCGGTGCTTACAAGCCGGGCACGTTACTCTAAGGTCTGGTGTGCGGTGGGAAACGGTCCTCTTGCTCACTTCAAGTGCACGACCCCCGTTGCCATGGTCACTGATGTCCATGAAGAAAAGATGCTGATGTATGAATGACATTTATCTCCTTATTTTCTTTATTTTATATATTTAGGTATTCACAAAGTATTTGGGTAGTATTATTAGTAGTATTATTCCGGATTGGTAATGCTTATATTTATCCGCGGTGGACTGGTCAAAAGTATTCGATTTGGGGGATATATTCATATTCCCGGTAAGCAGGTCTTGAAAAGGATTGGTGTCGAAATTCCCATCGGGGGCGCTGTAAATTCCGGTCAAAGTTAAACACTTGGCGTCTCCGCCCCTATGGATGGTTCGAGTCTGACCTCGACTGAACATTTGGTGAGACACGACAGTTATGAGTGATGAGCACACCCGCGGTTCGCTTGAAAAGTGAGGCCGCTGGGACAGGCGGTGCGTGGGCTGTGACTACCTCAGGGACTGCTTGCAGTCCTAGTTTATATTATGTCTGTCTGTCTGTCTGTCTGTCTCTCCCTCTACCCTCCCCCCAGATAGCTAGATGTACTTTTTTGAAACACTGTGATGTGTAACACAAACACTCTCACAAGCCCCTCCCACACAGCGTGGGAGGGGCTTGCTGTAATGGTGTGTCTGTTCGTATTGGTGGACGTGGTTAGGGCCTCCCCTGTCCCTTTATTAAAAACTATTTCTCTCCTCACCTGAGTTCAAAAGAGACACAAGTCCTCTCTGGGTCTCAGACCGCTGTCCCTTCTCAAGTCTTGGCACTGAACCACCAAAAAGGGAAAGGAAAAGTCTTATTTTCTTCACAAATCAAGATTGGACACTTAGGAGTGCATTGTGACAGAGCTATCCTGGGACTGTGAGTATTTACCCGTTGTGGATTCAGCTTTGGTCATCCTAATGGAACCGGTTTATTTAGAGCTTGGCTCTCCGTTCAGGATAAGTGAGTGTCCTGTCTCCTTAGTGTTTGAAATTGTTGGTCCGTTCAGCAGCGGCACTGCAGAAAATGCATTCATATTTGATCCCATTTCTTTCCATAAGCTGTTAAAACTCCTTGCATTATTGACACGTCAAACTCAACATTGCAAGTCACTGAAAGCACCTCGTTGGCTTTTAGCTTAGACAACCAGAGCCGTGCTCCACCTCCGTGGGCTCCCAGTCTCCCACTCCCCTGTCCCCTTCGTAAACTGCAGTTACATCGCGTAGTGTGTTGCAAAGTGTCATGCCCTCTTGTTTATGCTCAGACCTGGAGCGAGCAAAAAGCGATTAGGGAGAGAGAGAGAGAGAGAGAGAGAGAGAGAGTCCTGCTTGGGTGGGGACTGGAGGAATTTAGCTTTCAGGCACTCTTGTCTGTGTCGGGATCTGTTGTGGCTGCAGCTCCTTGTAGTGCGTTTTGTTCCAAGAAGGTTGAGAACGGTGACAGTGAGTTCTAATAACACGTCCGCATGTCCAGCAGGTTGTTGTCCAGTTGGGCTGTTCACTGTGTTGCTATTGTTGGTCCCCGACGTTCCCCCACTGGGATCTATGAAGAACGTCTTATCTAGAGAACATTCCAATCGTTTCGACTAGGAATCAGAGAGAGAGAGAGAGAGAGAGAGAGAGAGAGAGAGAGAGAGAGAGAGAGAGAGAGAGAGAGAGAGAGAGAGAGAGAGAGAGAGAGAGAGAGAGAGAGAGAGAGAGAGAGAGAGAGAGAGAGAGAGAGAGAGAGAGAGAGAGAGAGAGAGAGAGAGAGAGAGAGAGAGAGAGAGAGAGAGAGAGATTAAAATGAACTTAAAATGTGGAATGCTGTCTTGGCAATTTCTTCATGAGATATTGCGTCTAGGACAGATGAGACTTCTAAATGCAAAAAAAGCACACCATAGTAGTAGAAGATTTACCTATTTGAATGTAGGCATACGCCAGTCTCCTCTCTAGCAGAGTGAGCCCAGAACACAGTTTCACAGAGCTATTTAAACGGCTTCACCCCCTCCCCGCAATACCATTGTCAGTGATGAAATCATGGAAATGCTAACCTAATGGACAGAGTTGCCTATTTTTCCCCATCAAGCAGCTGAATAAGTAAGGGGGTCACCGCTTCCTTGTGACCGGGTTACCCCAGGCAAAAGGTTAACAACAAAGGGAAGCTAGATAACGCTAGGACCAGATAGGGTGGCTACATAATACAAGGAATAGGAAACAAAGCTCGAATGATTAAAAGTTAACAACATGTGGATCTTTCCATCACAACGCGTACAATTTATATTTTCCATATTTCCTTCTTTTAGAATTGTCCCTCTTGTGTTGCCTGATGTGTTTTCCCGTTACGCATGTCATCATATTGGCTGAACAAACAACGGAGAGTATCATCCCAGACATCGAGCTACGTGGACAACGATGTGATTAGCATGGCTCAGGTGTTGGTATTTGTTAAATGGCTGCACAGAGCTGCAGTTTCTATTGTTAAACGAGGATCTGGGACTGGTGCAGGGCGTTGAAGACCTAAACTGGTCGTACAGGTTCATTCTCCTGTCAGGGGAAAGTGACCGAGGCGAGTGGAGTCTTGTCTCTGTCCTGGTCTCGAGTCTAGCTGGGTCGCCGCCCCCCTTCCCCCCCCCCCCCCCCCCCCCGCCTAGTGGAAACAGTTGGTCTAACTTTTAACCGCCACCTTTTGTAAATCAAGGATATTGTTTTAGCCTGGTTGTCTTTTGCCCTGTGAGGAATATCCTCCTGGTATGATTTGAAGGATTTCACTGAATTGCATCAAACCCAAAATTGCCGTTGCTGTTCTGTGCTTCATTAGCAGATGGCAAACAAAGGCTGCATCTTATGTAACGCGTCGAGGGGTTTAAACACAATTCGGCGACTCAAACTAAGTGAACAGCCGCCGATGCTAATGAGGGAGCGGGCTGTAGCCTTCTGTTGAACACCCGGAGTAAGCTAAGCCTAGCGTCGCTACGAGGTCTTCGTCTGCCCCCTGACGGTTTCCACAGCTAACCCATTGAGCGAGAGGATGTTATTTGCGACAAGGCAGTGGGTGGCAGAACATGTTGGGGGGAGGGGGGGGGGGCAGTCCCCCCCCCCCCCCCAGTCCCCCTCGTGGTGGTTTTGGAGATGGTTAGTGAATGGAAAGGTTACGGCCCTGGTCACATGCTGCAAATGCTGCAGCGTGTTGACTGATCACAACGCCTCACAAGTCTGAAACGTACGGTCCGTGCTGCTCAGCTCTGGCGTCCACTCGTAGTTCCAGCTGTAGCACGCTGTTTATATATATACAGTATATACACACGTATCTGTGTGTCTGGGTTCCGCCTACCTGGTGGGTTTGAAACTCATCAGTCCGTGACAGGAGTTGGCTTTGCCTCCACCTGTTTGTGTTGTCGTCGTTAGGCCCAGGCCTCTTGAAGTCCGACAGCTTGTCCACATTGTTGTGTTCCGTAAGAATGTTGTTAGGGTTACCGGTTCATTCCGGTCGGAGGGGCTTGGCGTGGCGGTAGCGGGGAGGGAACCCTCCTCCTGCTTTATGCATTTGGGACATTTGTGAATCAGATGAAAGGGGGCTTTGTTCCCCCAGCGGAGCCAGACGGTGGGTGTCAAGCTGTTGAGATAACGATGATGTTCTGGACCGAGGCGTTTGGTCCACTCAGAGGCCATCCTCTTGTGTAACAGCTATTCTCCAGCGCCCTGTGGTTTTTTTTTTCCCGTCTTTCCCGTTGGGTTTTCGTTTTTGTGGAAGCTTGACACGGGAACAGCAAACGGTCCGGCGAGACTTCGTTCGAGTTGGAGCAGATCTTCGCGTCTGAGTTGTTAGGTGGTGCCACATTTCTGTGCGAAATAAACGCTACATTGTCTGTGGGATTTATGAAGGATATCGCTATGGATTTGGGTTGTGCACACATGCATCACAAGTGTTGTAAGCTCGACTACAGAGAAGTTAGAAAAGAATGACAAAAGACAACTTTAGTCTGTATATCATGCAAGAGTCCATTGGGTCCATCTGTGTTGGCCGGGCCTTGCTGCATGATGTTAAACATGTTCTGGTGTGTGTGTGTGTGTGGGGGGGGGGGGGGGGGGGGGGGGGGGGGGGGGGGGGGGGGGGGGGGGGGGGGGGGGGGGGGGGGGGGGGGGGGGGGGGGGGGGGGGGGGGGGGGGGGGGGGGGGGGGGGGG